>CM064572.1:41178481-41185981 GCA_032716605.1 Paralithodes platypus
GAAATTTTTTCTATCAAAAATTTTACAAATTTAGCTTGCTGTCAAAACAAAAACTATATATGGAGTGGCTCGGCTACCGCTCACACACGAAAAATATTGACGGCCTCTATGGGGGGTAAACGTCATAAAACAGTAGGCTGAATGAGGCCGAATGTACTTACAAGCCAAAGAGAGAGTGGAGAAAAAGAGAAAAAAGCGAGACGGGCTCCCTTATCTGCATTGAGGTTATATTGTATAACGAATACTGGGAAATCTTCAAACAAATCATTTGATACCAGTGTAAAATTGTAGTCTGAGAGTTACTATGTTGTTCACTGTGCTCCTCTCTCACTATATAGCTAAATGTGGGGATGTGTTGTAGTCTGATGTTACTATGTTGTTCACTGTGTTCCTCTCTCACCTATTATAGCTAAATGTGTGGATGTGTTGTAGTGTGAGAGTTACTATGTTGTTCACTGGTTGTTCCTCTCTCAATATATAGCTAAATGTGTTTGATGTGTTGTAAGTCTGAGCGTTACTATGTTGTTAACTGTGTTCCTCTGTCACTATATAACGCAAATGTGTGAGTGTTGTGTTGGTTAGTGGTGGGGGGGGGGGGGAGAGTTACTATGTTGTTCACTGTGGTTCCTCTCTCACTAGACGAGCTAAAATGTGTGGATGTGTTGTTAGTCTGAGATTAACTAATGTTGTTCACTGTGTTCC
The DNA here is from genome assembly GCA_032716605.1 of Paralithodes platypus. Lineage (NCBI taxonomy): Eukaryota > Metazoa > Arthropoda > Malacostraca > Decapoda > Lithodidae > Paralithodes > Paralithodes platypus. The sequence goes on from CM064572.1 coordinate 41,179,184, forward strand.
TCTCCTCACTAATATAAGCTAAAATGTGTGGATGGTGTTGTAGTCTGAGAGTTACTATGTTGGTCACTGTGTTCCTCTCTCACTATATAGCTAAATGTGTGGATGTGTTGTAGTGTGAGAGTTACTATGTTGTTCACTGTGTTCCTCTCTCACTATATAGCTAAATGTGTTGATGTGTTGTAGTCTGAGAGTTACTATGTTGTTCACTGTGTTCCTCTTCACTATATAACCAAATGTGGGGATGTGTTGTAGTGTGAGAGTTACTATGTTGTTCACTGTGTTCCTCTCTCACTATATAGCTAAATGTGTGGATGTGTTGTAGTCTGAGAGTTACTATGTTGTTCACTGTGTTCCTCTCTCACTATATAACCAAATGTGTGGATGTGTTGTAGTCTGAGAGTTACTATGTTGTTCACTGTGTTCCTCTCTCACTATATAGCTAAATGTGTGGATGTGTTGTAGTCTGAGAGTTACTATGTTGTTCACTGTGTTCCTCTCTCACTATATAGCTAAATGTGTGGATGTGTTGTAGTCTGAGAGTTACTATGTTGTTCACTGTGTTCCTCTCTCACTATATAGCTAAATGTGTGGATGTGTTGTAGTGTGAGAGTTACTATGTTGTTCACTGTGTTCCTCTCTCACTATATAGCTAAATGTGTGGAGGGTTGTAGTCTGAGAGTTACTATGTTGTTCACTGTGTTCCTCTCTCACTATATAACCAAATGTGTGGATGTGTTGTAGTCTGAGAGTTACTATGTTGTTCACTGTGTTCCTCTCTCACTATATAGCTAAATGTGTGGATGTGTTGTAGTCTGAGAGTTACTATGTTGTTCACTGTGTTCCTCTCTCACTATATAACCAAATGTGTGGATGTGTTGTAGTGTGAGAGTTACTATGTTGTTCACTGTGTTCCTCTCTCACTATATAGCTAAATGTGTGGATGTGTTGTAGTCTGAGAGTTAAGGGAGCCCACCTCGCTATCTGTCTCTTTCTCTCCCTCTCTCTTTGGCTTGTATCCATTCGGCCCCATTCAGCCTACTGTTTTAAGACGTTTATCCCCATCCAGGAGTCAATATTTTCCTGGCGAGCGGTAGCGAGCCAGCATATAAATATTTTTGTTTTGACAGCAAGCTAAATTTGTACATTTTTCGATAGAAAAATTTCTCCGGCGAAGCCGGATTTCTCCATACAATGCTGGCTCGCTATCGCTCGCCAGGAAAAAGTCGACACCTGATGGAGATAAACGTCTTAAAACAGTTGGCTGAATGGGGCCGAATGGATACAAGCCAGGGAAAGAGAGAAAAGGAGAGAAAGATAAAAAAAACAGGTGACCCCCCCTTAAGAATTTTTCCAGTATATATAACCAAATGTGTGGATGTGTGGTTTGGTAGGTTTAAACTAATTTTTGAAGAGAAACAAGACATAAAGACCATTTCAACCAGTGCTTCTCAACCAGTGCCAATTCAACAACAACTCTTAGGTTAGGATACACTGTAAAACGTAACCGGTATGAAATGTGTTATTAAAGTGTCCATAATAATTTACCTATTATATTGCATATTGGTGGTAATACATCTATTCTATACAAGGATAGAAAGGTACGTACATCAGTATTAATATACCCAATTATTATATATACCCTTTTGTACCCTTGATATTTTATTATAGGTTATGCAGGGTTAGGGTAGGAATATAAATTAGCACATATTAAGTTGGCCCTGGTTGATTTGAGGTTCTGATCTTAGCAGGCAGACACACAGCGGAATGCACCACAATGCCCGCCTACATCACTTCCAAGCATAGCCCTTCATATATACATGGGCTCCACAGGCCGGGTATCTGACGAACTATTATCAAGTCCAACTGGTGCCCGACACCCACTCCCTAGCTCATTAATGTACACGAACATTTTATACAGTCAAATAGTATGGGGAGCTGCCAGTGAATCTGTCTTAACCTTAATATTCAGTCCAAGGCCCATTCAAGTGTTGATACATTTCTGGGCGAGCAATAGCGAGCTGGTAATGTAAAATAAATTGGACAACGGCCGGGACATTTTTGTATTGATTTTTTTTTTTTTTAATATAGCTTGAAGGGGGTCTGGGTGGGTCATTTTTAATTTGGTGGAAAATCTGGGAAGGCTATTTTGTACGCCTAAGGGACAAGCTTAAATATATTGCTCGAAAATGGCAAAAGCAAGCAAAATCCTAAATATAATAAACCCACATGACGTCGGACCAGAAAGTGTTAAACCCTCTGATATAGCTCCAAAGAGAGTCATCTCCTCCCAACACAAGGACTACAGCGACATAACCGAACGCATGAGGTATTTACTTAAGGGGAGCGTCCGCCACGGCCCAAACTGGTGTGGATTGGAAAATCTGAAATTGAGATTTTTATTGAAGCAGTGATGGGAACACTGTAGGAGTGATGTGGCAAAGTTTAGACTCGTAAAATAAAAAATACCCTAAATACAGGCCCCTCGCACTCATGACGTGTATGTGGTATCGTGGTATGAACGATAGTAACCAATACAATCGCGTTATTATGCACAAATATAGACAAATTACAGTCAACAGAGGTATCTGGCACCTCAACTGAACCTGGGAGAGTAAGGGTTAGTCCCTAGACCTCATCATCTAAGCCATCATCATCATCTAAGCCATCATCATCATCCAGGCCATCATCATCATCCAGATGCCAAGACATGCACAAACATATTATATATTCAACACAAAACAGATCTAACCCATCCAAACCAACCCTAACACAACTTAGAGTAATCTAAAATGGCCTAACTTGGCATAAATGAGGTGTGCGGTTCATGACGCCATTGACGCCAAATGAATAAAATACCTTTTGGGGGGTCCAGGTGGCATATTATTGACTTAGACCTAGTAAATTGCACTGGATTTTAGTGGCAAAGCATGGTCAACATGTCTGCAGTTCATTGCATTCTAAAGCAGGGCTCCTCCAGGTCCGTGGTCATCCAGAACCTGGCAGAGAAATTGTTTTATGTGGCCGAACTTCACATCATTACCCTGCATGCGCCATACCTGCCCAGGACAGCAAATCTTTGGGCGGCTGCTCTGTCAAAGGGACGGAGCACCCAGGTCGAGTGGTCTTTAAGACAAAGCATTTTTCGATGTCCTAGCCGTCTCCTGGTGCAATCCGCAGGTGGACTTGTTCACTTCACACGAGATGACCAAGCTACTAGACTTCCTTACCCGCCGGTTGCTTTCAGCTAGGACTAGGAACAGGTGGCAGTCGATATACGCTTTTCCTCCACCCAATGCACTCTTGGTGTGCAGAATCCTCCACAGGCTGCGAGAATACCTCAGCAAGGTTTGGTTGTTCGCGCTCTTCTGGCCGGCCCAAGCCTGGTACGCTCAGCTGTACCGATGGTGCCCGAGTCCTGTTCCCCTGCCTGTCTCAAGCTTCCATTTGGAGCAGGTTGGAGACCTTGGGACCTCGTTGGCATTTGCATCGTGGATGTTTGTGTGACAGGGTGGCTTCCGACTTTTGGGAGCTTCACTGATATGCTTCACCAGCGCTGGACTAAGGCCACATGGACGTCTTACTTGTCTCGTTGGGAGAGTTTCACTACTTGGATTACTGACACTGTACAAACAGTTGCTTTGGTGTTCCACTCTCTTAATCGCTTGTTTGGGCCACGCGCTAACATGTTCAACACCGTTAACACTTAAAGAGCGGGGCCCGACTTAAGTCTGTATCTAAAAAGCAGCAAGTTAGGAGCATTATTAAGGCTTTTAAAGGGTTAAAATCGAGTGCAAATGGCCGGGAGCGCAGCAGGCCACATGGCCGACACCCAGCGCTTACCGCCGCCCACTGACTCACGCTCCCTCTGTTCTCGAGAGGCCGGCAGTGTAGCCAGTAGTGAGCGTAGCTGGAAAAAATATGCCGCTATACGCTAAACTCCCATGTTAGTGGTAGCACTGCATGAACACGACGAGTGCTACGTAGCTCGTTCTGGTCTCATTTTGAAGCTTGTAGCGCCTATTTTTTTGCTGAATAATTTGTTTTTCTTGCAGATACTTGATTGATCATTTAGGAGGGCCTGAATATGCCCAAAATAGCCCAAACCCCCGGCTAGACGAGGGTTAAGAACCACCTGTCTGCCATTAATGTGCCTTTTGAGGCCGTTACGGGGCTGGTGCTCCCTTCAAAGGAGATGGCTTACTTCATGAATGCCTGTTTTAGGCTCCGACTGCCCCTTCGCCAGATACCGCTAGAAAGGTCTCGGGGGGGTGGGGGGATGGGGGGGGGGGGGGGGAACTAGGCCACCACATAGAATACAAGAGACTTGTACATCCTTGGTCATATGACTACTTAATGCCTACCTACAAAGGAGTACAAAGGAAATCAAGCAACAACAGGTCTAGTGACCCATCTAGGCTGCTTGTCCTCCAAAACACTGAGGATCAAGTGTCCAAGCAGTGGGATAGAGTGGGTAAGGGAACATTGGAAAGGGAACTACTGCCCTGGAACTAATGTCCGTGGCAGGATTAGGAAGTTAGTAGGGGACAGATGGCTTAGTAACTGAGGGGGGGATAACATAAAGTTATTCATTTACAAATGCAGTCAGTCGCGGTTTTGATGCGAGATATTTGTCTAGGCGGAGTTTAAATGAATTAACAGTGCTGCAGTCTATAACGTCTCGGGGAAGCCCATTCCACAAGTTGACAACTCGATTGAAGAAGAAATTCTTAGATTCGTGTGAGTTAAAAGATTTACCAATAATTTTGCAACCGTTTCCCTGAGTGTAATTAGATTGGTCGATAGTGAAGTTCTTACTACAGTTCATATTGTCGATGCCTTTGATGATTTTGAACACTTGAATTAAGTCACCTCTTAATCTGCGCTCAGTTAAAGGAAATAGATTTAATTCTCTAAGACGCTCTTCGTATGGTTTGTTCTTTAGGCTAGGTATCATTTTGGGAACTCTACGTTGAACTCGTTCTAGCTTGTTTATATCTTTTTGGTACCTTACCTTATGATACCTTATGATGTGTTCGCCACTCTTCTAGCGGCACCAAGGAGCGCGACGCCCCTCGTTTTGGGTGGTGATTTGGTGCAGTAGACTGTTTGAAGCGACAGCTCGCTCCCTTACGAGGATGGGCTCGTCTGGCACCTTTTGCAGTTCGACATCCAGGGCTCTCTTGAAGCTGTCTAACGAGACGTCCCTCATGTCTCTTACTCGCCGTGGGAGTTTGTTGAAGAGACGTGGGCCTCTGTGTGATAACCAGCCCTCTCGCAGAGAGCCCATAGCACCCCTGTTATTCATCGGGGGATTTCGCATTCCCAGCCTCTCCTATCACTGAATTTCATGACTATCGGAGTATGTAGGTTTGGTACTAAACCCTCTGCGATTTTCCACGTGTATATTATTAGGTAACGTTCTCTTCTACGTTCCAGTGAGTACAGATTCAGTGCTCTTAAACGCTCCCAATAGTGTAGCTGTTTTATCGAACTTATATGCGAAGTGAAATTTCTTTGTACACTCTCTACGTCATTTATTTCACCTGTTTTGTATGGGGATGTTAATACGCTACAATATTCAAGCCGCGGTAGCACTAGAGATTTGAAGAGCCTTATCATAGGTACTTCACCGCGTGTTTTAAAAGTATGCAGAATCCAACCCGTTAGACGTTTCGCAGCCGCCACTTTGACCTGGTTATGTAGTTTGAAACCCATATTTTCAGACATTAATACCCCAAGGTCTTTCACATTGTCTTTCCGTTCTATTATGTGGTTAGATTCTGTTAAGTAATTTGTAATTTCTTTAACACCATTATTATCTCCGTACCGTATTAATTGGAATTTTTCCTCATTGAATTGCATGTTGTTTTCCCTGGTCCACTGGAACACTACATTCATGTCTTCCTTCAGTCGGCCCGTGTCTTCTTGTGTGTTTACTATCTTGCTTAATTTTGTGTCATCAGCAAAAGACGACACCGTACTGTGTCTGGTGTTGGTATCTATGTCGCAAATTAGTATGAGGAACAGAAGGGGCGCTAGCACTGTTCCTTGGGGCACTGAGCTTTTGACATCCGGAGGCTCAGAAGTGACTTGGTTTACTGTTACTGATTATTTCCGGTTTGATAGGAAGTTGTATATCCACCGTCCGATTTTCCCAGTTATACCTTTTGCTTGAGTTTGTGGGCTATTATACCATGGTCACATTTATCAAATGCCTTAGCAAAATCGGTGTAAATTACATCCACGTTTTTCTTTTCTTCTAGCGCTTTAAGAATTTTGTCATGGTGTTCCAAAAGTTGTGAGAGACATGATCTTCCCGCTCTGAACCCATGTTGACCGGTGTTGTGTAGTTCATTTGTCTCCTTGAATGTTGACATTTTTCTTCGCAGGACTCGTTCGAAAACTTTAATGATGTGAGAGGTTAGAGCTACCGGGCGGTAGTTTTTTGGTAGTGCTTTACTCCCTCCTTTATGCAGTGGGGCAATTATTGCGTTTTTCAAGCTATCTGGTATGTCACCAGTGTCTAGACTCCTTCTCCACATTATAGCCAGGGGTTTTGAGAGGTTTTCCTTACATTTCTTCATTAGGATCAAATTCCATGAGTCCGGGCCTGGTGCCGAGTGGGATGGCATGTTGGAAATGGCCTCTTCTATGTCTTTTGGACCGAAATCAAATATCCAGCATCTGAGGGGTTTCCGTGGGGGAGGTTTCCATGAAAAATATATTTTGGTCTCTGATGACTTTTGTTTCATCAGGCTCACTGAATGCCATTTCATACTGCCTGCTTAAGAGTTCGCT
>CM064572.1:41190981-41278511 GCA_032716605.1 Paralithodes platypus
ATATCTTAGCTTTAATGACTCCTTAAAAAGACCTCCGTCTACGTATTGTGAAAAACCTGTTATCCTCCGGCAAATTGTGGGGTTGAGTGAGTGAAGGGGGGGACAGTGAATGAAGGAGGATACATGTTTTTCATAATACGTGCTGCTAGCCCCAAACGCGCGAGCAACTGTGGCTTTCAACCATCCGACACATCCCCTTTTATTTATGTGCATCACACATGTTACATACAAATAAAGTTTATGTTTTGTTTTACCCTACTGTGGAAAGACTATGGATACACCACTCCTGCCCGGGCCTCACACAGTGGCATGACCCAGTCCAGTCGAACTGAGCTCATGACGCTGGTGGCATTGCCCCGGAGGTTAGCCATCCCTAGTCTTTGCTTGAGCCAGAGGGTTTCCCGGGGTTCTCCTGAAACGTCTCTGATTTTACGGCCTATTTCATTCACCATCTTAACACCTTACAAGCGGCCTAGGCGGTTTATTTATATGTACCGCCCAGCGGGGTGTTTTTACCCAAAATAGGGCTGTTTACGTGATCATTTTCATGCCTAAATAAGACCCAGAGCGTAAAACAAGTATCTATCCCTGAAAGGGCATAAACAGAGCTTTCCAATGACACCATAACGATCCTTTTATGATGGCTAGTTTTCTTGCAACAACCGTGCAACGCGAGTGCAAAAAGCATGTAATTCGGCACTTTCCCCATACAATTCCGTATATAGCGAGTGAGAGAGGGAGGGAGGAGGTGGGATTCGTGTCAGTAGGTTCTCCGCGGTGGTCTGGAGCACTCATACGCTCGCTACTCTCCTGCCACCACTTGTCTCTCTCTCTCAGCAACATTACGTGCTGAAATTGCCAAACGACCTATGTCGAGCGCCGCCAGATAGTCCAGATTTATTATACTCTTCTTATGTTGCGCCCCGACAGTTATGGGTTAAGGGTGGTAGGGCCGAAGACTCCTGAAGTTTCGAATGCCAGGGGCTCGAACTGATGATTTCTGGCGATGGCTTGATATTTTTCTCGCTTTATATTTTCTGCTATCCGGGCGGCTTCACCTGCTTCGTCGGCGTTTCTGGCGATGTTGGTTGTGGAGAAAGTGTCAACACATGTGGCATCCCACACGAGGCACCGGCCATTCTTGTAAGGGAAAGTGGTCATCCCATCTGGCCGTTTGCCGTCTTCTCTGTGAAGTCCATGTGGTTTGAGGATTGATGCACGGTTAGCACTCTGCAGGGCCCGTTTTATGACATCATTTAGTGCAGAGTGTCTTGGCAGGCGGCCTGCGTTGTAATTACATGACAAGGCATGGTGACCTTGAGCATCCATCTCCCCACCACACTTGCAAGTGTGTGGGTGACAAACTGCCGCACCCACTCTGAGCGCGATGGCAACCCGGAGCGCTTCAGCATCCAAGTGAGTTCCAAGAGGTGGGATGGGGATGGCGTGTAACCACAAGCCACTCTCCGAACGGGCGGCTGCCTGGAGGCGTGCTTTTGCAACCTGGTCTGTATTGGTTAGGAGATTTTCTTGAGTTTTCTTCGCCGAGATGGTATCCCACGCTTTCTGCTTGCTCCTGGAGGTACCCTGAGGCTCCTCCTCTAATCCTGTACTTTCCTTCCAGGTGTTAATCGCTGCTGTTACGTCCCCATTAAGTGTCATTCCGGGTTGAGAAGAAAGGATGGACACTACAAGGTCGTTGGTCGCGATGAGGGAAGAGATAAATGCTGGGGAGGCAATATCCGAGGCTCTCCGTATGCCCAAGCCCCCGAGGCGGACAGGAAGGGTGGCTTGTGTCCAGGTCCGTTCTTTAAATTCCACGTTGGTGATGCTGGTCACTGCTTCTCGGATTATGCTGTCTAATTCTTGGAGGCCACCATTGTTCGTGTAAGTCATCGATGTGCGCAGGAGGTATTGGAGTTTTGGGATGGAGAAACAGTTCTTGAGAAGGGCCAGAGCTGAGTGGGCATCGATGTGTATCAGGCGACTCACGAGATGTTGAAGCTCCTCCTTTTTAACTTGAAGTGCTGGTGGGATTGCTGCCAGAGTTAGTGGGGAACCTAATAGGGTTTGCTGGTGCTCCTGAAGGATCTTTACATCTGGCAATATGCCTCGAAATGGGCCTGAGTCTCTTCTCCTTGTTCACGTGTGTGGTTGAGGAGGACAAGTTCACATTTGGTGTCATTTATCACTAGCCCAGCCTGGCCGAGGTCAGTTACGATGTTATTTAGGTCGGTTAGAACGTTATCTACTGACCCACCCAAGGTTGCATCGTCCAGGTACCATACATTCAGTTCTGACCTTACTTTGTTAGCTGCTGCATCCACCCCTATTGAGAAAAGAGCAGGACCACCTGGATCTCCCTGCTGTAACCCGGTCGCTGATGGGATTACCGTCTCGCCAAAAATCAGGATTGAAGGTTTGGAATAAGCCTGCCAAAGTAGGGGGTACAGAGTGGGGATGTGTTCTTGAGCTGCATGGAGGAAGACATCCCTGCGAATGCTGTTGAATGCGTTCCGCATGTCAATCTTTAGAAGCATTCGTTTTTCTTGGGCTTGGCTGAGGTAGGTGCGGGTTGCGTGTACAGCAGCTTCACACCCCCCTGGAGTTCCGAAACCTAGTTGAACTGGTCTTAAGTGTTGACCTAGGCCATTCGAGAGTGGTTTCAAACCCACCTTTGTGGCAAGGCGGCGGAAGGTGTTCCCTACTGCTATTGGGCGCACACCGCCATCTTTTTTTGCCAGTGCACAGAGTGATGCCCCAAAAAATAGGGGTGTGGCACAGTCGGGTACTTCCCCTCTTAAAACCATGTTGATGAATTTGGTGAGGGTTTCCAAGAGTGCCTCCCCAGCAGCTCCTGATCCCTGACCCAAGAGGCCTTTGAGGTGGGCGGGTCGGATACCATCTGGGCCCGCGGCTGAGCCTGCTGGGAATGAAGTCACTGCGGCAACCACCTGCTCCTTCGTGACAACTAAAGGTTGGCGCATCTGGTCATTTGGGGCAGGGGGGAGGTTTAGGTCCCTAGGTGTAGGTGGGTGCTTTTCTTGTAGGGCTTCAACAACTTCGGTGCCTTGACCAGCAAAACCTTCTGAAGAGGACAACAGTCTGACGGCCCCTTTGATGTCACTATCCGCCAGCTTCGCCGCGACCCTCTTACGTAGCTGTTCAGCCTCTTCCTCTTCCTTGTCCTGTTGCTTCTGGGCCCTGTTTGGTTGCTGTTCAGGGGGTTCCACCAGTTTGTTTCCATCCATATACTGTGCTACTTGACGTTTCACTCTGGTGGCTAGTGAAACCTGAAGATGGTCTTGTATGTTGGTTCTGGGTGGTTTTCGGAGGGCCCCATAGGAGAAACCCAGTAGCCGTGCCCATGCGAGGGGTGTCTTGAGCTGTAGGGCCTGCTTTATGATGGTTGTAAGGGCCTCCGCCACTTGGATTCTGGCTCCTTTAGGTACCCGGGCAAGGACCTGGATCCGCGCTTTCCATTTGGTCACAAGTTGGGTCAAGTTGGCAACCGGTGTTGCCGGTGTTGCCCCGGTTGGCTCTGCAGTGGGCCCTGGGCATGCGAGACATTTCCAGTTTGGTTGTTCTCCTGATGTTTTCTTTGTCAGCTTAGCACAAGATAAATGAATAGATCTAAGACAGCCGGAACATTTTCGCGAATTCTTCCTTGCATTGGTTTTTCCGCACTTAAAACACTTAGTATCTGCTAGGTCATAGTCTTCCAAGATTATCCGTTCCTCTGCCTCTACCAAGCCGACCTCCTGATCTTCCCGTGGTGCTTCCATCTCTGCCATGTCTCCCTTGTTTCAGAAACCCCGGGAAATCTCTCCTGGCACATATCTAGATTATTGCTGTTGTTATTAATGTATAATTGGCTGGATGCATAAAAATTCACATATCATAGTCAACCTTTCTGATGAGATATGTAAAAAAAAAATCACATATCATAGTCAACCTTTCTGATGGGCAATTGGCCTGCTTCTCCTAAAGCTAAGTGGTTAAATGTATAAATCCTCGGCATTGGGAACCGGTACAACTAAAAGATCTAACTGAATGAAGGGAAGCACGCCAATTATATCCTATGATTACTTACACTGGCGACGCCACCCTGATGTTGAGTATTAATAAATGCTTAGGATATTAATAATGCTGTCAACATCAAGATAGGGAGAGAGCCAGAGAGTGAGCGAGAGCCAGGATCTGAGGGGGTAACCGAATCTAGGACAGCAATTATGGAAAAATGCTTAAATTGTACAAAATGTTAAGAGAGAGAGAGAGGGAGAGAGAGCAGGGGCGGGGGCGAGGGAGAAAGAAAGCGAGCTGGAGAGGGGGCTGGCCTGGTTGGGTATTGAAAGATGTTAGCGAAAAACAAATAACTAAAATGATAAAGAGCGATCTGAAGTTATAGAAAACCAAAAAATAATAACAATGAGATGGTTAAGTGCGGTGATTGAAAGTGGATGGAAAGATGTTAAGGATAAAAAGGAGAGAGAGAGAGAGAGAGAGAGAGAGAGAGAGAGAGAGAGAGAGAGAGAGAGAGAGAGAGAGAGAGAGAGAGAGAGAGAGAGAGAAATATGACTCCTTATATATTACATTTTTTTAAAGTTATGTGGTGTTAACACTTACAGTGTGGGCATATTTTTGTCTATTTCCACTATATTAGGGCTCATTCAAGCACTCCGGATTGATTAAGCAAGCGTCTGAATGAAATGAAATGTATTCAGCCAAAAACTAGAAGAAAATACCTTCAAAATTACACCAAAACGAGCTTAATAGTTCGCGGGCTTCACCCGCAGCGCTACCATAGACATTCGCTAAAATGAGCAATTATCGCTAATGTCGCGCTACATTTGCCTTTGGCAGCGCTGTATATCTCGCGAGAGTATGGCTCATAATCCTCAGTGCACCGGCCGGCGGGCTGGAAACAGGACGGGTGGCCTGTTGCGCTCCCGCTGTCTCGCACTCTATTCTACAGGCTTTAAAAGCCTGTAATTTGCTGTAAATTGCCGTGGCGTTCCGGAACGTCTCCCGCGTTTTTTAGACCATGCTGCCACTGTTCTGTTTAAGGTATTAATTTAGGTGTGGCCGGGTATGAAATGTTTGAGACATTGCCAAGTAAGGTGAGTGCGGTTAGGCTGGCTACGTACACACACACACACAATCTCCCAGATTCAACATACCACAATTGAAGCCCAGAGAGAGAGAGAGAGAGAGAGCAAGAGCAAGGTGCGAGAGCTGGCAGCGCTTTAAAAGTCTGGGATGTCACCCAAACAACAACAACAACATGACCCAGTTAAAGGTTTTGTTTTGGTTTAAATGTGGCAACACCTCACGAGACTACTTGACCTACCCCAGGGCCCTTCAAAACGGTTAGAGGTCAGAAAATGGGGGTCTGCAGAGCACCCCCTCAACTCATCTTGTATTCCACGTTGGAATTATAACTAAGACCATGACAACACTCGTATATCGAATCTGGAGGAAACAAAAATGAAAATAAAGGGTGTGAGCCTTTTCCCACACGAAGGTAAATTACAAGAGAGCAACCATGGGTCAAGAACGCTTATCTTGTTTTGCTAATACTGTACTGTTAATAGAGAACACACTCGCCAAATCCGTAGATTACATTTATCTCATAAATTATTTTGCTATGAAGAAGGCAATAAAGGTGTAATTTTAGTGGTCTTATCAATCTAAGTAGAGTAATTTGTTTTGGGAAAAAAAATAAAAATAAAATATAGCGCACACACACACATTCATGCCACAGGCATGATTATTACTAAATACGGTATATATTTTGTGTAACAATATGGTACTGACTAATATATCAGTTTCCTAGATAGTTTTTAGATGTCAATATGGTTCTGACTAATATATCAGTTTCCTAGATAGTTTTTAGATGTCAATATTATCTAGAAATTAGGCTTAGTTCTGTTATCCAGTGTCATACTTTTCTATTAGTTATAAAATTTTCGTTGGAATCTTTATATATTGTATTATCATATAGTCCATTATATATAAGTTGGCGACAATTTGAATGCCTCACACCTTAATTTCTCAGCTATAGCAAAAAATTTACAGCGAAATATGTTGGTAATTATGAAAACTTGTCAATAATATGAAGTAGAGGCATCATATTTCCATATTGATTTATTAATTATTGAAAAATGACCAGCTAAAGGAGTAAAATTCTCGCCAACTTAAAAACAAAAAGTATGGAATGACTTAAGTAACAATAATGTTTATGTTTGAGTCATATTTATGTCGTCCTATCATAAGTTTTTGTTTACAAGTTTTGCTATGAAAATCAATTATATACATAGTCTATTTTCTATTTAAATAAATTAATAGCAACCAATTTTCGGTACTTCTTGAATTTTGATTCATGCCTGTATTTGATATTTTTTGTAGGATTAATAATTAATGCAGGATTCGAAACTGCATAATAAATCGTAGGCTTGTGCATAATTCTTTAACTGTCTTGATAGAGTAATGCATAAATGCGCGGAGTTTCGGTGTGAGTATCCTAGGTTCGAGTCCTTGGAGTGCCACATGTATTTGTTAACTTCATTAATTGAGTTTAGAAGTAAAGTTGGTTGGTGAAAAAATATGAAGTAATTCTGGTTCAGGAGCAATTAATAGCGAGGCCTTCACTAGGGTTAAGTGCATCATTAACCCTTGTCTATCGGGGCCCGACTTAAGTCCGTATCGAAAAATTTGAACTATGTGGCGGGGCCCGACTTAAGTCCGAGTGCAATTTTGGCGCAATACTGGCTCTGAGAGAGAGACGAGTGACGGGAGGAGCATGGGTTACCTCATGACCGCTCGCCACGGCCGCCGTGGACCAACTGAGATGTACTCCACTTACATCCACCTTCACTCCCTCGCTACATACGTAATTATATAAAGAAATTACTGTATTTTAGCGATTTTGACCTTCGGTTCCACAATCGTTGCAAGACAACCAGTGATCGTAGAAGGATGGTTCGGGTGTCATTGGAAAGCTCAATTTACGCTCTTTCACGGATACATACTTGTATTACGCTCTGGGTCTTGTTTATGCATGAAAAAGAGCACGGAAACAACCCCATTTATGGTAAAAAAAAACGCTGAGCTGCAAGTGAAATATACTCCACCATCCGCTCGTAAGGTGTTAATTACTCCTTTCATTCGTTTATACATTAGGCTACCATAGCACAGTTGGAATGTATGTACTGTACATGTTCAGATTAATATGCAGGATTCGAAACTGCATAATAAATCGTAGGCTTGTGCATAATTATTTAGCTGTCTTGATTGCGTAATGCATAAATGCGCAGAATTTCGGTGTGAGTATCCTAGGTTCGAGTCCTTGGAGTGCTACACGTATTTGTTGATTTAATTAATTGAGTTTAGAAGTTAAGTTGGGTGGTGATTTAAACTGTGCCATGCAAGGCATGAGGCTTGAGGGGGATCCCCCCGTAGGCGAACACATAGGTTCCCAGGATACCAGGACCCCAAAGGGTGGTGCTTGTGCCATGGTGAAAGGGAAGCGCTAGTAATGTGCATTATAATACATGTGCAGTTTGGATTATACACTGTTATCATTAATAATTAACGCCTTACGAGCGGGCCCGTAAGGAATTTCTACTACCCTAAATGGCCTTGTTTCCCTTCTCTTTTTCATGCATAAACAAGAGCCAGAGCGTAATACAATTATGTATTCCTGAAAGGGCGTTAACTCAGCTTTCCAATGACACCAGAACCATCCTCCTACGACCACGCGTTCTCTTGCAACGATCGTGCAAGACGAAGGAAAAATCCCTAAAATACAGAAATTTCTTGACATAGTGTAGTGAGGGAGGGAGGGTGGATGTGTGTGGAAAAAACATCAGTAGGCCCGCTGGACCCGTGGCGAACGGTCAGAGCCCGACCTACGCTCCGCCCACCGCTCGTCTCTCTGTCAGAGGCAATATTGCTCCAAAATTGCACACAGACTTAAGTCGGGCCCTGCCACATAGTCCAGGTTTTTAGATATGGTCTTAAGTCGGGCCCCGATAGACAAGGGTTAAATACATTAAAGTTAGCAATCATTTGATTCACATTTCACTTAAACCATAGTCTCGGTGACATCCTTTTCATTATATTCTGGTAACTATTAGGCGATTTTATTCAGCTTAGTAAGGACATTTACCAAGAGGTTACAAACTATCACAATTCATCCTTTTAGCTACAATTTTTTGTTTTGTTTTTCTATATTCCAACTATTCCCTCTCGGGCATAGGCTGAGAGCCTGCATATTCACCGCTCAACATGGTGAAGCCCGTGAGGTCTTGTTCCAGCCTAGGAAGTGAGACAAATGAAGCACGAGCTACAACCAGCCCCCGCCAACCTGCCATCGCAGATGCACGTCTCTTGGTTGCCCACTCTGGCTCGAAGCAGTCCCACTTCTGAGGCTGCTTCGCCTTCATGCTTCACTGTCTCACTTCCTAGACTCGGACCCTCACTCTCAGAACGCCACCTATTGAGCAATTAACTCACTAGTCATTGCCCCCCTGTAGCATATTTTGAATATGGGTATATTCATACGCTGCTATATTCAATCAGGGAACAATGAGGGTATTTTTTTTGGCGTTTCGGTGGGCTTTGTGGTAATGCACTGATACTTGGTATCCTTTCTAAGCTTTATAAGATCGTAATGATCTTTATAAGATCCAAATGTAGCGGAAATAAAAAAGAAAGACGTCACCGGTAATGAAAGGGTTAATATATTATCTCCCCTCTAGGTCGTATGTTCGGATATTGGAGAGTCATTTAGCCAGAGAGTATGGGGCAGTCGATTACTTCATTGTATGGTTAAATATTTTTACCGAATGTATTAAAATCCTCACTGAATGGATCAAAATCATTACTAAAGAAATCAAAATCATTACCGAATGAGGTAAAATCTATATTAAATGGGTCAAAATGAAAATCTTCATTAATTGGATCTAAATCTTCTTGAAATGGATCAAAATCTGTATTGTGTATATTTACATCTTTATTGCATGAGTTGAAATTATCATCGAATGGGTTGAAATCTTTATTAAAATGGTTGAAATTGGCATTAAATGGGCTGAAATCGTTATTGCATGGGTTGAAATTGTCATTAAACGGGTCGAAAGCTATATTTCTAGGGTTGAAATCGTCATTAAACTTGTCGAAATCGTCATTAAATGGGATAAAGTCTTTATCCCATGAGACAATCCCTTCCTTGTCCAAGTTACTCTCACCGTCTACACTGCATGGGTTACTCTCACCACCTCCACTGCATGGGTTACTCTCACCACCAACACTGCATGGGTTACTCTCACCACCTACACTGCATGGGTTACTCTCACCACCTACACTGCATGGGTTACTCTCACCGCCTACACTGCATGGGTTACTCTCACCACCTACACTGCATGGGTTACTCTCACCACCTCCACTGCATAGGTTACTCTCACCATCTACACTGCATGGGTTACTCTCACCACCTCCACTGCATGGGTTACTCTCACCACCTACACTGCATGGGTTACTCTCACCGCCTACACTGCATGGGTTACTCTCACCACCTACACTGCACGGGTTACTCTCACCGCCTACACTGCATGGGTTACTCTCACCGCCTACACTGCATGGGTTACTCTCACCATCTACACTGCATGGGTTACTTTCACCACCTACACTGCATGGGTTACTCTCACCACCTACACTGAATGGGTCACTCTCACCACCTACACTGCATGGGTTACTCTCACCGCCTACACTGCATGGGTTACTCTCACCACCTACACTGCATGGGTTACTCTCACCACCTACACTGCATGGGTTACTCTCACCGCCTACACTGCATGGGTTACTCTCACCGCCTACACTGCATGGGTTACTCTCACCACCTACACTGCACGGGTTACTTTCACCGCCTACACTGCATGGGTTACTCTCACCCTACACTGCATGGGTTACTCTCACCACCTACACTGCACGGGTTACTTTCACCGCCTACACTGCATGGGTTACTCTCACCACCTCCACTGCATGGGTTACTCTCACTTCCTCCACAGCACGGGTTACTCTCACTGCCTACACTGCATGGGTTACTCTCACCACCTACACTGCAGGGGTTACTCTCACCGCCTACACTGCATGGGTTACTCTCACCACCTACACTGCATGGGCTGCTCTCACCGTCTGCGCTGCATGGGTTACTCTCACGGTCTACACTACATGAGCCGTTTTCACTCTCATCAATTAACGGGTCACAATCTTCATTGTACGCGTTGACGATACACTTTTTAAGGGTCCGTCGCCCCAATTTCAGTTTAAATTGCACGAGATGAGAATCGTGCGGGAGGGTCACTTGCAAGCTTGGCTTAAACTTACATTTTAAATATTTTTCTTGCGGACCGTGGGGCTGTGTGTGAAGTTCCCAGTCTTTATCGTTTAAGCTATTTTTAACCTGCGTTTTGAATTTTCGATTTGAAATCAAATTATACCACTTTCTTTTAGGGGTTTGAATCTTTATTTTTAGGTTATTTGGATAGGTCACCACAGATGTTAACTGTGGCAAGCTGTATCTTAGTTCAGATACATGCATTACAGTTTTAGCTGAAAAGCAAAAGCAGTGTTTTACCTCCATTTATTATATATAAAGCTATTTGGTTTCAAGAAATATCTTATAAGTGATGAGCTTTCGTTATTACTCACGATCTATATTCGAAATTGAAGTAGAATGCACTTAACCTTCTATTAATTTACCGAGGAAGTTGAAGATTGACGCAAGCACACCGAGAAGTGATAAACAACTGACTCCAGAAAGACCAAGAACTTGCATCTTGGTAAAATATCGACATGTATGAACATTTCTAATTGAATTGAAAATTTGATCTTGTTAATTGTGATTTGGCCTAGGCCTATAATTAAACTTTTTTACATATATTTCATGATATATATATATACAGGCCTATATATTGATATAATACATATGAATAATCTGGAAATGTGCCTATTTGATTCATGTATATATTATATTAAAGTGAAAGAATAACTTGGGCCTAATCAATAGTTTTTGTTTTGATATATTTTGTTCAATCCTTATTTGCGGACAACTGTTGTCATTTCGATAAATACAATGCTAGGCATATACACGTGCATTATATGTATAACTATTATTCATATCTAAAGCTTATCACTTGTAAACTTATAACATTGCTGTAGATATTTTAACGCGAATAAAATAGTATAGTTTGCGTTTTAAATGAATCCATTTTCTATGACACGCTTTTCTTTAGCCTATAGAAAATTAATAATATTTGGGTAACTAATATATTTTTTTGGACGCTCGATACTAACAACACTCGTGACATGGATATGTATAACTGCACTCCCATATGAAGATACACAATCACAAATACATACCCATACCATGGAGAGATTGTAGGCACCAATCGAGCAGGGCAATGCCCAGGGGACGCCACACAGACATATGATAAGAAGATGCTGGGCAGCTGGAACTCCTGCTTCATCTGCCTGTCTTCCCCCACTGTTTCTATGTGTGCCTCATCTAATCAGAGTAATCTAGCTAACTCTCACAAACACCTCCTCTTATTCATTTCACTACGCTTAATAAGCACACCACTCTTCATTTCAACACACCTACATTACCACTAACGTATCTTGATTTGGGCTCTACAGTATATCACTCTTTCAAATATGGGGCAGTCTGCTTTGCCTTCTGTTTCCTTCATACACATAGGGGGGGGGGGGAATACACACTCACACACTCGCAGAGATTGGCCATCCAGCTGCATCGTTCCCCAAAGTATGTAAGGGCTTGTATTTGGGGTGAAGAAATTATAAGAGATGGGCAAAACAAACTGAAATGATTACTGATTACGGATTACTGATATATACTATAGGATGTAAGGTATCTTAAAATAACCCCCTAGAAATACTTTCTCTAGAGTATCTATTTCTCTTATCCTCCCCTTTTCCCCAGCTAACCTAATCCCACAAGGACCCCGATGGAAATACGCCTAACGGCCTTATTGGGCTATCCTTAGTTGGAATTATGCAATGCTGGTACATGTCATATTTGTAACATATTATGTGGTACCAACTCTGTAAAATGCTAACTGAATAAATATTATTATTATTATTATTATTAATGAATGGAATTGGATATTTGTTCGAAAGTCCTTGACATTATCCCCCATACCACTTACCTAATAAAGATTAACCCAATTTAGGCTAAAGATAACTGATTTTGAATAATCATATAAAATTCATGGCAATACTACAGAAGTACGTACAACTCCTTTTTTTTTTTTTTTTGCTGCGATTTTACTTTATTAGTGTGTACTTTTCGGGTACGACCACCGTTATCGTCTTCTATTTCATCCAGTTTGTTGTGTTTCTTTTTAATACTTTATTGCGCTCGTTTTTCATTCGCCGAGAAATATACTGTGATCACATGTATATGTTTATCATGAATTTCTCCTTCGACATACAAGACATCTGTGTATATTTTCTACTTTAGTAAGTTTTGTTATTATTGTTTCTGAACATCACTATTTTACCTCCTTTCTTATAGGCCTAATTTAATTATCTCATACTTTCAAAGACGTCTATTTTACTGGCAATGTGTATGTTTCATATTTAAAATTGTCTGTTATATGATGATATTATTGTGTTTTCATCAATTAATTTATATATTTCAAAAACATTGTTTTAGTGAGTTCTTGTTTATTATTTAATTAACATTTTGGGCTAGTTCAAAGAAATAGAATTGTAACTTACTTATATAACAAAAGAAAACGGAGATTATATAGATAACTATTTAATTTCATACCAGCACACGTTCACGCACAACATGCATTTTTAAATTCACACACTTACCTTCACATTGACACTCACAAATTTGCATCCCTTCATCTACATCGTTCCCCAGAGTATTGGGGCTTGTATTCAAGGGAGAAGCACAAGTAATGTATGCAACTCATGTATATTGCCTTCCTCCACAGCCACAGCCTTATATATTTTTGCATGGGAAGTTTTATATTCACTAATTGGTGGGTGAGGCACATGAGTCTGATATTCACTTGATGAAGCTGTCTGTTGGGAGGACCAGATGAGCAGAATTGCTCAATATAAATTAACATCTAATATATGTGACTCCTCCGTCTGCCTAACCCCTTGAGGGTTATGACAAATTTTAGCAGTTTATTTGGGTTGGGTTATCATTTGACAATTATATGCATTTTCGGAAGGACCTCTAGGAATATAAGGGGTCAAAATAAACTCACTTATGCCTCTGACTCCCACAGATCCTTCCAAAGCTGAAGGAAATCGTATAATGCTAGCCAGAATAAACTGTCTAAGCGTGTCATTATCTGCAAGGAGTAAAGTAGGCTCAGAGTGGAGTGGAGTCGAGTGGAGTAGTCATTATTTTAATTGGACGTCATTATATTGCCACAATTATCAAAGAACGGGATGATATTCTAATTACGGTCAATACATAACTTAGATTTATGGGCCCAAGTAATCTATCCTCGACCAGTATTGTAGAATTATGATAATTGGCATAGATATAATTGGGTGTAAAGAGAAGCTAACTATACTGTAATGCCTTCCCAGATTTCCTTTAAAAAAAAAAAAAAAAAAATGCCCACCCAGACCTCCTTCAAGCTAATTGTATAGCTTTGTTCAATAGAGAAACGTACCAACCGAAGACCGATTTTGTCTATGCTGCAGGCTCACTATCGCTAGCCCAGAAAAATAATCAGCACCTGAATTGGGTGAAGCGTTATATTATCGTAAAACTAATGGGGTGAAACGTCATAAAATATCCAAGCTAACGAAGATAAACTGGGAGAGTCCAAAACACAGGGTGTCAAACCGGAGACATTTTGTTTGAAGACTTTGATGAATATGAGAAGGAATACCAGAAAATATAAGTGAAATAGCATTGTTTTGTCCATTCTATCACTTCAAAAAACACACTTTAAACTATAAACCATAATTTCGTCTTTAGATATACTAAAATATAGACTAAAATTAATAGATTCGGCTTTCGTTTGACACCCTGCCAAAACATTCTCCCTCGGACCATAATTATAGAGACCCTGATTTGAAGTTATCTTTTCCAGAGTTTAAGGATGGACTTTTAATTTTTTTTCGGTTATCATTAGACGATTTTATGCAGTTTAAGAAGGATCTCTAGGAATCAAAGAGTTAAAAACTGTCTCAGAAAATTCTCTAGTTCCTTCAAATTCTTTCCAAGCTGAATAAATTGTTTGATATTAGCCAGAATATACTGTCAGAACTCGTCCTAATCCTCAAGGGGTTAAATGTCACTTCGAACACCCATTTATATATATATATATATATATATATATATATATATATATATATATATATATATAGTATATATATATATATATATATATATATATATATAGTATATATATATATATATATATATATATATACATATATATATATATATTGTGACGCACGTCAGCTCCCCAGCGACCACGAGGGGGCAGCGGTTGGCTCCCCATCCTCTTCTCCCCTCTCCCCAGGCAGTGTTATGGGCTGTAGTTTATTGATTAAGTTCTAGTTTCTTCCTAGTGCATCATAGTGTCACAGGTAGTCCAGAAATACTCTTTATTTTCGCCTGTGACAATGCATTGTATTTTATTCCAGACGTCATAGATTTAATGTATTAGATGACTCGTGGAAGTTGGAGAGTGTGAGTGAGTGAGTGAGAGAGAGAGAGAGAGAGAGAGAAACCATAGCTTGGTGGTATTGGCGGACTGATATCGTCCAACTTGGTTAGTTACGTCATCTCTCGGGCGCCTGATTCGTCGCCGGGCTCCTCCCTCCTGCTCCGTCACCGCTTTCCTGCCGCGTCGGGAATGGGTGCGCCTACACGCACGCACTCCCTTGTGACTTCCACGGGAAGAGCTCCTCTTAGTGCTGTAACACTAACATCCCTTTGCAATCTATCAGCCCACCTCACCCCCCTATTGCGAACTTTCTCTACCACTGCTTACCTTCTTCTCTCTGTATATCCTACTATTAATTAACTGCTCTTCCCCTTGACGTTGATTTCATATATCCGTCACTGTATTATACAGCGAGCTCTCAGAGATATTATATGTAATTAGTTAGGCATTTTGGATCAGAGGATTATCCATTTTGGCTTGGGGAGGTTTGACATACTCATCGTGTTGCCCCAACCTTATTTTCTTGGGTGTCTGCCAGGTCAGTCGATGCTAGACTGGGGAGAGGCTATCAGGTTACAGTTTCCTATGAGCATAGACTTCGTTGAGCCTACGCAACTGTGCCGGATACCTGCGGAGGCCTAGGTCATTTTCTTGTCTGTGTACCTTAGAGCTTAGCACTGTGTTGGCGTGAGGGCGTTTGCCTAGTCCACCCAGCACTGTGCTAGCTCGTTAGCTTTTGAATTAGGAGGGTTGCCAGGAGAGAACCAGGTACACGAGACCTGGATCTCTCAAGAGATCACCCCGTCATTTAATGTAACTAGGCGCACAGACTTGAGAACGACACTAGGCTACCGAGCAGGTGGCTCGGCCCAGGTAGCCTAACCTACGACTCCCCTGCTAGACTTCGTCCACCTGGCAGACCCCCGATTAGGGTTTATAATCTCATTGTGTATAATATTATGTGTGCAGCATTATTGTTCCTTATGTTTATAGTAAGTCATGATTGTTGCTGAGAGACCCAACCAGAGCAGGCTTGTGCCTGGTGGGAGAAAGCACATCTTTTTGTGGTTAGAGTTTAGACTGCCGACTGTTTTATAATTACACCTGTGCCAGATAACACCGTATGTCCCTACACTATATATGTTCCCACAGTAATAATACACAGTTCAGAATCCGAGACGTACTTCTTAGTTGCACTGACTTTTGCAGAAGATTCCTGCATGATGCTTTAGGACTTTCTTTGTTTCACTTTCTTTCAGACAGGAGTGACAGTTTACTGATTATTTAACGTAACGTTAATTATCCTTCTTCTAGTTTGCTATTAAATCGTTGCTGCAATTTAATTACGCTATCTATCTTTTTCCTTGTATACCTTAATAAAGTAATCGTATGTTGTGTGAGTATAGGCTGCTTCAGTGATCATCAGCCTATAGTGTGCGCCTTTTACCGAGTCATAGGATACCTCGTTGTCCAGGCCCGACTCAGAGCGGTATAGGTGTTTAGTTCTCCAGTGGTTAAGGCAGGGGTTGGAACTAGTGTTACCGTTGTTGCATTTAGCCTTATCTAGTCCAATGATGAAGAGCCCTGTGTCTTATAGAACCTGGATCGTAACAATATATACAGTATATATATATGTTGCAATATATATATATATGCAATGTTGCATCTCTCTCGCTATTCTATCGCTACTATAATAATCAGTGTTCCTCAGAGGTATCCCAGTGCATACCAACCTCCTTTACGTAGGGCACGTGGTACCCGTCTTGCAACTCAATCCCACCCCTACTCTGTGCAACTCTCCAACCCAAGAGTGAAACGTTACTCTCAAACTTTCTTCTACTCAACAGCTGAGCTCTGGAACTCTCTCCCAGAATCAGTCTTTCCCTCTTCCTATGACTTAAATTGATTCAAACTCTGTGTGTCCAGGCATTTTGGCTCGAACGTCCCTTGATTTTGGCCCTGTCACACTTTCAACTATGGGGGAGGCACTCGCTATAGGCAGTTATGCCTTTTGCCTCCCTCAATCACATAGACAAAAAAAAAAAATATATATATATATATATATATATACAGTATATACAGGGTGTTTTAAAACAACACTGCCAGACCTCATCTGCTAATTAGTAAATACAATAACGAAGAAGATTATCTAAGGACAAAATGCAAATTAATATACCATTAATGATTTAAACCGCATAGAGTAAAATAATTAGTGACACCCAGGTATGAGCTATAATCCGAACACGGGCTAGTGTCCCCCCTCCCCCCCAAATAGCCTACCTCTTGCCTCCCATCCCAGTTCGAGTTTTGCTTCGAAGCTTTGGAGTCATAACGAATCTTCTCATGTGTTTAATCATCTGCTCGGCCATGGTGCTATCTACTTCTGTCATAGTGATTTTATTTACCTTATAATATCACATAAATATGGATTGTCGTTATTTAGGTGTGTCTCTGCCTTTGTTATTTTATACTCGTTAAGTCCAAGTGACTTAAATTGTTTGTTTTGGGTACCATTAGATGATTTTAAATATTCATTAGTGAACACCGTATACTTGTATGTCTACAGCTACGTAAAATCGTCAAACTTCAACCATAAAACTGATAGACATATTTCGTTAGTACTCTGTGATAATAGTAACGTAATGAGGAATTTGTATTGAAACAGTTAATTGCGCAGGAACAATTTTTTCCCATTCAAACAGTTTCACGAACGATTAAATTACCTATAGCAGTTACAAATGGTGCATATCTTTTTACGCTACTTGGATTATAATACTTAGCAGTTTTCTTCTAATTGCAAAATATCATTACCAATTTTATATTACTTTGATTTTGTAATAATTCATATGTGATTAGGTCATTAGATAATATTATCTCCTCTTTACCTTTTTTACTTGGTAATCATTCATATTATGTATCATATGTTTTGTGCTGAGCTCAGAACCCTGTTTTGCTACATTTCTAAATAACCATTTATCTCCATTACAATATATTTTTAGTAAAAATAGAATAGAAATATGTGTATTATATATTTTTATCAATGTGGTTGTCATACTCTGGCAGTGTTGTTTTAAAACACCCTGTATATATATATTAGTGAACCCCTTGAGGATTTTGACATGTTTGGCAGGTAATTCTTGCTGTTATTATACGATATAATTTAGATTAGGAGGCGTGTATGGAAGTCAGATGGTTAAGTTGCACGAGTTAAATCATTTTTATTCTCCCCGAGGTCATCAAAATGTGACCTAAAAAACTGACCACCCTGAGGTCACCAAAAACTGGCCTAAAAAATTACAACTAAAATGTGGCCTTCAAATTTACTACCCCCTTACAGTAGGTCCCCAAAATGTGACTTAAAAGTAAACCACCTAGGTGATAGCTGCTTGAGTATCATTTCCCCATGCTTTGATATTGTGACTGTCACCAGTTTAGTCACGGGTCTGCCTCTTGGAGGAGCTCGTTCCGGTGTTCCATGTGTAGTGGTGGTCACCGTTTACAAATCAAGGATGGAGTGGGATCGATGTGAGTGGGACCCATTCTGCTACCTGTGCCTTTGCGACCACCGTGTAGTGTCCTGTGCCTGCCATATATATGGCAGGGCAATGGAGCTCCACCTTACTATCCGAGAGGATGGGGCCTCAGTTGTAGATGGGAATCGCGAGTTGCACGCACTTCCGGCCCGGTTTCGTCATTCAGTGGCCGCTCCCTGGGAGTATACATGTGGCTTCGCGTTGTCCCAGTGCGCCTGTCTATGGATCGCGAATGACCTCCCTGACTCAAATTCCGTTGCGGCCCCATATCGGTTCCTATCCCAGTCGCTCGGCTCACTCCCACGCAAACCGATTCTCCGCCCTTGCTGACATGGATATGGAAGAGTCTGCAGTGCCACTTTCGCAACTTCCTCCATCTACTTCCTGCCTGTCGTTTTACTCGCAGGCTGTCCTTCTCTTCCTCTGCTTACCCCAGCTCCTCGCCTGGTGTTTTGGGCTCATTTCCCTTTGTCTCTTCCCTACGCTTGCTTATAAATACTATCTCCTTCCTCACTGGTGTTCCCCCTCGGGATATTTGTGAGCAGTTGATGCCTAAGTTTTTCGGTGTTTTTATAGGTTCCCCTCCCCGTAGTCTCTTTTTGGTTTTTCGGAATATCCGCTCGTTGTTTCGGAAATCGCAAGATATCAAGGTTTTTCTTGATGGGGTTCTCCCTGTCATGGTTGGGGTTTGTAAGATGTGGTTTGCTCCTGACACTCGATTTCATCTCTGAGGTTGCTCCCTCCGTGTGGACAGGCCCAGGCATGTAGGGGGCTTGGCTGTCATGGTCCGTGAAGACGCTTCATGTCAGCCTCTCTCCTTGCAGTCGTTTCCTGGGGGTTTCCTGGTGGTTTTGGCTCTCCGCCTGGAGCTGGCGAGGGGTTGATCCTCAGTGCAGCTGGTTAATAATCCTTGCCTCTCTGTTACTCTTTCTGAACTTGATCACTATTTCAATCAGCTCTCTTCACCAGCGCTGGTCATGGGCAGTTTCAATGCCAGGCATCAATGTGGGGAACCGGATTTTCCGCTTCAATCCCGTAATGTCTCTTCTCTCTTTATGCTAGCTTCTTGGTCCTATCCTTGAATCTTACCTCTCCTTTTCGCCTTCAATGGCACTTTTCGGAGAGGGGCTGGCCGGTGTTTACGGAGGCCATTTCCTTCTCTTGCCCAGTTGTGGCTGTTCCTCTTGAGGTGGTGTCAGGCTCCTTCTCCTCGTGGCTGGTTTCCGCCGACCGCTGGGCTTTTTTCTATCTGACCGACATGGGTTGCCTCTTGGTGGACTGATGCTTGTTGTGAGGCAGTGAAGGCCAGGCGCTGGGCGCAGTATGCCTGGCATCACTGTTTCTCGGAAGCGAACAAGCATCGGTACTGGCGCCTGGATGGGGAGTGTAACTGTGTCTTGGTAGTTGTGCGTCGTTCGGACTGGTCGTCCTTTGTTTCTTCTCCCTCGGCTTTGCACATGTAGATGTTTTTGTTCTCTATGAAGGGTTATTCTTCTTTTTTCTCCTTTCCTCTTTGCCGGGATGGTGTCGTTCTTCTCTCTGATCTCTCCAAGGCTGACTTTCTTGCTTCCTTCTATTCTCCAAAACTTAGCACTCCCTGATTCTGTTCACCTGGTGGCCGCTGTCTATCTAGCTGAGGCTGCTCCTTCTCATTTTGGTCTCTCTCTTCCTTTCATGTCTCAGGAACTTTCCTCTGATGTCTCAGCTCTTTTGCCCCGTAAAGCTGCCGGGCCTGACCTGGTCTCTTATGAATTCCTCCGCTCTTTCCATTCATCGTATTCCACTGTCTTGATGGATCTTTTCAATCGAAGCTGTGCGGATAAAGTCTTCCCGGGTGCTTGGAAGGAGTCTATCCACTTCACTTTCCCTAAACCCAGGAAGGACCTCGCCAGACCCTCAGGTTACCGTCCCATTGTGCTCATCCAATGTGTGGGGAAGCTCATGGGGCGTCTTGTTTGCCCTCATCTTGACTGTCTGCTTGCTAAAAAATTTGGTAATGATAGATTAAAATCCTCACAAAATGACGAAGAACGGGTGAAATTTGTAGAGCTACGACTCAAAGCCAAAAAGTTAATTAAGCAAAGTAAAAAGACCCTGGAGTTACATGTTGCGAATCAAAGTAAAACAAACCCGAAAGAATTCTATAGTTATATCAGAAAGAAAAAAGTAGTTACTTCAACTGTTGGACCGTTAGTCGATGAAAATGGAGAATACACCAAAGACGAAGTACAAATGAGTAATGCCCTCAATACCTTCTTTGCATCAGTTTTTACAACCGAAGACCTCAGTGATATCCCTACACCATCGCCGATTCAGATTGATAATTCAGATGTTCTAAGCAATATCACCGTTACAGAGAGAGAAGTATTGAATTGTTTAGATAAACTCAAGGTAAATAAAACGCCTGGACCTGATACAATCTCGCCTAGAGTTCTAAAGGAAGCTAAGGATGAGCTCTCCAAACCACTGACAATGCTATTCAATGAATCCTTGCAGTCTGGGACTATGCCTGATCAGTGGAAGCTAGCCAACGTAACACCGATATTCAAAAAAGGCAGCAAATCCCTACCCAGTAACTATCGTCCAATTAGCTTAACCTCAATTGTATGTAAAATGCTAGAAACGGTCATAAGAGACAGACTCGTAAATCACTTAGAGGCAAATAACTTACTTAAAGATACTCAACACGGCTTTCGTAAAAAACGTTCCTGTTTAACAAACCTCTTAGACTTCTTCCACGATATCCTCAACCTCTACGATGAGAGTAAAGCTGTAGATATTATATACTTTGATTTTCAAAAGGCCTTTGACAAAGTTCCCCACAAACGTTTACTGCTAAAACAATAAGCGCATGGAATACAAGACGGTGTGTTGAAATGGATAGAAAATTGGCTCAACGACAGAAAGCAAAGAGTAGTCATAAACGGTAAGGCATCTAAATGGACCAATGTAAGTAGCGGGGTACCCCAGGGATCGGTACTAGGACCAATTCTCTTTCTAATTTACATCAACGACATAGATGAGGGTCTCACCTGTACAATCTCAAAATTTGCTAACGATACAAAAATTGCAAATAGCGTACTCTCAAAAGAACAAGTTGACGATATGCAACACAATCTAGATAAATTGTCATGTTGGGCCCAAATTTGGCAAATGAGTTTCAATGCGGATAAATGTAAAGTACTACATATCGGATACCTAAATGAGAAAGCAAACTATTCGATGAATGGCACTCAGCTTAAGAATGTAAACAGAGAAACCGATCTGGGAGTAACAATATCGAGTAACCTAAAACCGAGTCAACAATGTTCAGAAGTTGTTAAGAAGGCAAACAAAATAATTGGCTTTATAGGCAGGTCATTTGAGCATAAATCCAAAGAAGTTATCCTAACCCTTTACAATTCCTTAGTCTGCCCTCTTCTGGAATACTGCGTTCAATCCTGGTGCTCTTATTACCAAAAAGATATAAACAAGCTAGAACGAGTTCAACGTAGAGTTACCAAAATGATACCTAGCCTAAAGAACAAACCATACGAAGAGCGTCTTAGAGAATTAAATCTATTTCCTTTAACCCAGCGCAGATTAAGAGGTGACTTAATTCAAGTGTTCAAAATCATCAAAGGCATCGACAATATGAACTGTAGTAAGTACTTCACTATCGACCAATCTAATTTCACGCGGGGAAACGGTTGCAAAATTATTGGTAAATCTTTTAACTCACACAAATCTAAGAATTTCTTCTTCAATCGAGTTGTCAACTTGTGGAATGGGCTTCCCCGAGACGTTATAGACTGCAGCACCGTTGATTCATTTAAACTCTGCTTAGACAAATATCTCGCATCAAACCCGCGACTGACTGCGTTTGTAAATGAATAACTTTATTTTATCCCCCCCTCAGTTACTAACCCATCTGTCCCCTACTAACTTCCTAATCCTGCCACGGACATTAGTTCTAGGGCAGTAGTTCCCTTTCCAATGTTCCCTTACCCACTCTAAACCACTGTTTGGACACTTGATCCTCAGTGTTTTGGAGGACAAGCAGCCTAGAAGGGTCACTAGATTTGTTGTTGCTTGATTTCCTTTCTACTCCTTTGTACTCCTTTATCTACAGTGGTGGTCTGAGTCTAGTGGTGCATTGTTGGAGGAGCAGTGTGGCGTTCATCCTGACCGGTGCATGCTGGGCGTCCTTCTTTAACTAGAGCACTTGGCTCAAGACACTTACAGGCATCGTGGTGTCATGCTGGCCCTCTTTGTGGATGTCACAGGTGCTTTTGACTTGTCGTTCCATGAGGGGATCATGTTTAAGCTTTCCAGCATGGGCATCTCGGGTGTTCCGTTGTCCGTTTTCCTGGTTGTACAGTTTTCTCCCGGGTCGCTCCATTATGGTCTCTGTTCGGGGGGTGCTATCTGCGCTGTGTGCCATCCGCCAAGGTGTACTCCAGGACTTGGTCATCAGTCCCTCGCTGGTGATGATTAGTGTCCTCCTTTCTGACCTCCCTCAACACCCTGGTTCATCCCTTTTGGTATACGCAAATGACCTGGCCCTGGTCTGCTCTGCTCCCATGCTGCTCGAGGACCAGCGGTGCCTGCAGGCTGGTGTGGAAAGCCTGGTGTTTCTCCAATTGGGGGTTTGCCGTCAATGCGCAGAAGTGTGCATTGATATGCTTTGCCCTTCAGCGTAGGTTCCCCTGCATCAACATTTCGGGAATGCCACCTCTGTTACTTGCTCAACACACCATTCTGGGCTTCCGTCTCGATTGCCCCATATTCACTTGGAAACATCACATAGAATATTTGCGTTCCTCTTGTATGACTTGATATAATGAAGATCTTGGTGGGTGTCCGTTGGGGCACGGATCGGAACGTGTTGGTGTGGTTTTATTCGTCCTGTTTTAACCAAAATCCATTATGGCTGCTCCGTCTATGGCTCGGCTTCCCCCTCTGTGCTCAAGAAGTGGGATGTTGTATATCACACAGCGCTTCGCATAGCATTGGGTTCCTTCCGTTCATCGCTGTTGGTTTCCCTCCACGTGGAAGTGGGTTTCCTTCCCCTGGTTTGGGGTCGTCATTACCATAGAATTACTACCTTTCATCGTGCCTTATCCTTCTCTCTTACTCATCCCTATAGCACCCTCATTTATCATGCCCATGTTTTGCCTCACATATCTTCCTTGCCTGTCCGCTCCCGGTCCCCTTTCCTGATCCGTGCCCTGTCCTACTCCTCCATCTCCTTGCCCCCTCCGTCTGCCCTTTCCCCCGTCCCCAGCCGTACAAAGCCACTCACACTTCCACTTTTTAAGCGTTCCGAGATGTGTTTACGCTGGTAATGCATGATTTGAGGCTGCCAACACACACGCTCAGGTGATTTTACAGATTTGAAAGTCTTTTCATCTGTGAAGATAACCTTTCTCCAAAATGTAAATCACAATTAATATATTCTTGGGCGAATCTTTGTTATTGTTCTCTATTTTCTTCAGTTAGAGCTTCCTTGACTGCTGGCACCTAACAATAGATGTCAAATTTCTTGGCGTGCCTTCGTGTAGTAGAGGGATGACATGGCAGGTTAAGCTGTCTTCTTAGAGCCTTATCACCCATTTTGCTAGAAATATTATATAACACTACTCCCTGATAATATTTGTCAATAGGTGTTATACATTGAGAAAACATAATTATGCAGTAAACCATTACTATAATTAAGTTCAGTAAAATACTACCAAGCATACCATATCTTTGTGAGGTTACATGTATAGTGCGCAGCCAATTTATTCATGTGTTTACGTGCTATATGATAATACAACATTATTCAATATAGAAATGAATGAAGGTAAACACGATACAATTACATAAAAAATTGAGAATGGTGTGTGTGTGTGTGTGTGTGTGTGTGTCTAAAAATAAAGAGATATTTTGAATAAATATAGTATATCGATAGATATAGATTGGTATATAGGTGTGATATTAGTTGTTGTTGTTGTTGTTGTTCCCCAAGCTGCATGGCCGAACAGCCCCAAGGCCCCGAGCAGGCCAAGGCCACAACCGTGCGCCCCCACAGCACCCCCACTGCCGACCACAATAAAGCCTGGGTGACCGAAGCCACTCCATGGCGGGGAGCTGAGGAGGGTGCGGAAACGCCCAGGAAACCAAAGCCCCACCCAGGGCCCTGTGCCCCTCAGCAATTATGAAGAGAAAGTTGAGGGGCAAAGGAAAAAATGTGACGCTTTGGCTTCCAATCTAGGTAGACTGGGAGGTCAATCAACGGAAGAGACGCCGTCACTTGAAATCTAGAAAATATAAAAGTTAAAGGAACAGTCAGAGTAAGCTATGGGTATGGCAGAGATCGCTCAGTTCTCACTCTGATAGACCAGCCCATCACCAATGTGATATTAGTTAATCCACGAAGTGACTAGTCAATGTGTGAATATACAATAGTAAATGTGAACACACAGTTTGAAGGTATGATAGAATGAGTGTGTATGTGTGTGTGTGTGTTGTCAAACTACGGAAAGGTGTAAGATAGTATGAATGATTAATCATTCTTTGATAACAATAATTTAATGCAGCACATTTTCTTCTGGTGTTCGTAAAATAGGCATAGATTACTAATTACTGACTTAGCTCCATCGCGAAGCTACATTAATCCGAGCTCGTGGAGCTACAATGTTTGAAAACGGATGTTTCCTCCTTTCTGGGGTAGGGGTAAGATGTGAGTGTGTGTGTGTTGGGGGGGGGGGGGGGGGGCTGGTAGTTCAGTCTCTCCATCGCTCTCCATCCAAAGGGGTGGGATAGGAGGGAGTAACAGACAGGCATTAGCCCATTCCTACTGCCTGGGGTAGGGGTAGTTAGGAGTAACCCTTAGGCAGGGACTTTTACTTTTGGGTGTACTGGCATTTTATTAATGTATACAAATTCATGCACAGTTATGCACACATAATTAAAAGAAAGATGCCCATGCTATGGACTTATTCCATTTAAGCCAAGAATTGCTGTTCCTTCCGGAATCCGCGGTTTTCAAACAAGCACCAAAACCCTACCGATGGTCGGAGGTGGCTCAATATTGGGTAATATGTAGGACTACATAATATATCTCTTCATATCCCCACTTCCTTTCCTACCTCTCCTTCTACTTTTCCCCTCCCTCTCTCAATTTTCTCAACCTCACTCTACTACCTCTCCCTTTCTCTACTATCTCCCACCCTCTCTACTGCCTTTCACCTCCCTCTATGACCTGCTCCTCTCTCTACTACCTCCCCATCACAGACGGTGTGTGCAACACAAAGCTCAGTTGCTTGGTTGACGTCGGTGTGAGAGGGTGTAGCGCCGTCGGTCTTGCTCTTCTTCCTCCTCCCTCCACCACCAACACTCATTCTCCGGCATGTTTCTTTGAATATATTATGTTCTTTAGTTATACTGCACTATATTTTATTATTATTTTAAATTTCATTTGTGACTGTTTCTCCAGACTCCTCTGTAATTGGTAGACATAGACCATTTACTTTATAGGCCCTATTTTAAATAATCTTTTAATGATTGTCCATTTTTAACTGATGATAAATTGAATCCCTTAGTAACTAATACATCTCTACCTTCTGGAAAATATATGATTGTCTTCTATCATCATCATGTTAACCCCTTGAGAATCATGACCACTTTACAGTGTATTTTACCTATTATGAGGCAATTTCATTCAGATTAGGAAGGATGTATGGAAGACAGACGGTTATTCGAGACAGTCTTAAGCATTTCAACTCCCACAGATCCTTCCTAAGCTGTATGAGATCGTCTAATGACAGCCGGAATAAATAAAAAGGCAACATAAAACTCAAGAGGTAATGTCACGTTTTCATGATCACTCCCATATTTCGCTATCCTATTTGCAAAATAACTGATTTAAATAAAAATGGGTAATATGCTAATCACCATTGGCTGAAAATAGATGATTGGCAAACTAATTGGTTGTGATTTTTCCTATTAATGGGCGTGTTTTAGCCTGATCGTCATATATAGGCTATAGCCTACACAAGGTTAGATACAATCACAAATTTCAAGGGTACAGGCTCTTTCATTGTATATTTAGGCAAGCACAGTTTAAGGTATACACGAACCTTACAAACGGGCGGGATGGTCTAATCTTAGAGGGTGGAATCAGCCAAGGAAGGATTGATTGTTTGGCTCTTCCCGCCCACAATATTGGGGCGGGAAGGTCCTAGTTGAGCGGGCGGGATCTTCTACTCGGAATGGTCTGTGGGCGGGAAGGTCAGTAACCCCCTCCGAGGCTTCCCTGCGAAGTAGCGGGAATTTATTTGTTTTGCTTTTCTTTATCTAGGCCTAGGCTAGGCTATTTTAGAGTTATGTAAGGGTATTTTGATGTGTGAAAGGCTAATAGGCCTAGTAGGAAATTAATATTTACCCTTTAAACAACAATCTAAGAACACGCCCCCCACTAGCGAAAAATAGCCTAGCCTAGGCTAACTATTTGGCCTACTCCGGGGTCTCTTCAATTTTTACCGATGATAGGATAGGCTTAATCGTTTGCCGTGGGATAGGCCTACAAAATATGTTGAAGCCTGCCCCCCCCTCCCCCCCCCCCCCATCACACACTCCAACACTTATTGATATCCTCATATATTTAAACAGTAGCCTAGGCCTAAAGGGGCAAAAACCTAATTTTTCCCGATGCGAGTCGCCGAGGCTACACTCACGGCGGATGTAGCCTAAACAAACCTACCCGCCTCTTGCGAGGTATCCTATGCGATATAGCCTAGGCTAGCCTAGCCTAGAAGATTTTTTTTTTTTCAGGATCAGTAGGCCCTAATAGCCTACATTTGTATGCGCATTTAGACACATAGGAATGAAAATATGAAATACTTGGTACGCCTATAAGAAACCTAGGGATGGATGTAGATTCCGGGCGTACAGTCATCATGTTTACACAAGGCGATCGCCGCGGTTAACCGCGTCTATTTTGACGGCGATTAATTTGGTTATTTGCCCCCTGCTGGCAATATAGGCTAGGCCTAGGCCTATATGATGATGACAATATGACAATATGTCATGGGGGGGTGAGGGGGGGCAAAGCTCCCCCCTCAACATATAATTGTATCCAATGGCATTCAAAATAGACGGGAACATGATTACAAAGGTCCGACGCCTCCCCCGCCGCCGTCATGTTTACATTTGACGATCGCCGTGGTTCAAGTTCGCGTCTATTTTGACGGCGATTTTTTTCGGTAATTTGCCCCCTGGTGGCAATATACTGTATATGATGATGACAATATGTCATGGGGGGGGGGGGGGTGAGGGGCCCTCAACATATTATTGTATCCAAAGGCAGTCAAAATAGACGGGAACATGATGGCAAAGGTCCGACACACCACTACGCGTAGTGTAAACAAGGCTGGCGGTACGCCCGCACTTAACATTCTTGCCGATACCTATAGCCTAGGCCATAATAAAATCGATGTCGGAATTTAATTACATAAATTTTATATTGTCCATATCTAGTATCCTGTTTATTATTCCTAGGGGGTAGAGGAGAAACGGATATAAATTAAATGTTTAGACCTGGGAAGATGAATTGGCCTAGGCTATAAAAATGATACCGGTCGGTGTTTGACTTACTTGTAAACATATATGTGTAGGTTATCTGTGGTAGTCCCAGTAATATCTATGAAGTACTTCTAGTATTAAAGGAACTTAGCTGTGATACAAAGAGTGTCGATTAGGTGATGGACATGTCGATAGGTGAAGATCAGTGAAGTTCTGTTGTTATGTGGCAGCAACTGGTGGTTTGTTGTGAGCGGGACGAAGTCTTTGTGTGAAGTGTACTGAGATTCCCTTTTATCGTAACAATATAAAATATATTTAAGGGTTCTATATCGTCCCCCGTGATTAAATAATAAGGGAAAATAAACTAAGATATAATTGGTGCAACCACAGTAATATTTATCCACAAAGATAAATAAAGTAATGCGTATAAACAAAAAGGAACCAGCTGTCGTGAACCCGGGAAATTCAAACTACGGTATATATACCAGCTAGGATTCACGACATACTCCGCCACCAGTTATATACAGAGTATTTACAATTGTCCCGTCCCGATCATGGATCGCCACAACTGGGAGGAACCCAAAGCAGCCCGACGTGACGGCCTCTGAGGGGTATCACCTCGGTCCGCTCCAGTAGCAGGAAGGATATTATCAGAGTTCGGCATGCTGTCGCCATCCACTATCTCTAAATCTATCTCTAGTGGGTATAGCTTAACCACCGGTCTGGTGGTCAAACCGGCTCCTGTTTTTACCTGAACTACCCTACATTCGTGGTCAGGACCACGAAGAAGTTTCATTATCCGACCTATACGCCAAAAAAGTCGGGGGCCTTCATCATGTACTAGAACGACGTCCCTAACTTGCGGCGATGCTATCCCTCTTTTTACCATTAATTAAGTGACGATGTTGCTCCCTGAGTGATATTAAATAATCAGTGCTCCACCTTTTCCACAGGTCATGTGAGAGTTTTGTTACATATTGGAAGCGTTGGTTGACGGAATCGTTGTTACGCCACGTCGTGTCCTTGAGATCTTCATCCGTGACTTCCCGCCTTGGAAAGCTTCTGATCCGCCTCCCATGAACCAGTTGTGAAGGAGTGATGGGTAGAGGGTCTTCAAGATCACTGTAGCTGTAGCCAAGCGGGCGATCATTGACTGTGGCCTCGAGCTCCAGTAATTCCGTATTTAGTTCCTCTGTGGTAACCAATGGTCGACCCAGTACCTTCTTCAAGCCAGCCTTTAGGATGCCAATGACCCGTTCCCATATGGCACCGAAACATGGCGCCCTGGCCGGTATAAACCGCCACTCGCACTTGAATTCCGCTAGAATACCTTTTAACCTTGCATCATCTATCAACTCCCGTAATTTACTGGCTCCGCTAACAAATGTGGTGGCATTATCACTCATCATAATCTCAGGGTAACCCCTCCTGCTACTAAACCTACGTTCCGTAGGTTTAGCAAAACATTTATTTTTTAGGTTTCCGTAGGCAAGCAAAAATGATTCGCAGGAGAGGTTAGACACCGTCTCTACATGGACCGCTCTAGTAACTGCACAGGTGAATAAGACTACATATAGTTTACTTTCTGTACCCCCCTTCTCTTTTACTGGCAAGGCACCTGTGTAGCCAACCCCCGTTACCTGGAAAGGACTCACTTCCTGAACCCTAAACTCCGGCAATAGAGGGGCCTGTACAGCACGATATGATGTACCTTGCAATCTCTTGCAGATGATTCATCCCCTTAAGGCTTTCTTTACTACCTGTCTAATCTTGGGGATCCACCATCTTTGCCTTATGTAATTTACAACATAACTAACACCACTATGGTTACACACTTTGTGGCAGTAATTACTAAGGAGAGTGGCTATACGATGTTTATTAGGGATAAGGATAGGGTACTTGGTGCTATCATGTAAAGCTGACAAGTGTAGCCTACCCCTACAGCGTATCATGCCTCCCTCCATATAGAGGCCTAACTGCTTCACTATATTGCTTGGTGTGCCCTGTCCTTTTGACATAATATAAGTGGTGTTGTTCAGAGTAAGCTTCTCTCTGAGCTACCTTAATCATGGCTGACTCTGCTGCTCTTAATTCCGGCACCGTCAAGTATGCCGGTTTTGCCTGATAGTTCCCTTGTTTCTTCTCTTTAAGAGTTCTAATAAACCTAAGGACCCATGCCATTACATGCCATGACTTCATATATGAGCCATACCGGTCCCAATTCAATATGGCAGTAGGGGCAACCGGTACCGGCAATGACAGTGTTCCTTCTTGACTCGTGTTACAACCCACAGTGGTGTCCCCTCTTATTGAGCCCCCTATTGGGCCATGATCAGGCCATAGAAATTGGTGAGGTAGCCATGTGGGCCCTCCCCACCAAAGCGAAGAAGCAACTAAGGACACATATGAAATCCCTCTGGTGACTAGATCACTGGGGTTGTCCTCTGTGGACACATAACGAAAATGAGCGCCGGGGACTAATGACTTTATCTCATCAACTCTATTTTGAACATATATAGGTAAAATCATTTTACTAAACAACCAGCATAGGGTTATCTGGCTGTCCGACCAGAGGTATACATTCTCTATAATCAGCTCGTCCGCGTAGGCCTCACATATATAACATGCGAGACGAGCTGCGAGAAGAACAGCAGTCAACTCCATCTTAGGTATGGTGAGGGACCTTAGCTTTGGCCATTACTAACCAACTCACCTCATCACCAACCGCATAGGCCGCTACACCATATGGTACTGAGCTAGCGTCACTAAATAGGTGCAACGTAACCCTCTTAGAATTAGTGACCTGACGGGGAAACATGATACCAGTACTATCTATCATATCGTCATAAATACCCTGCCAGTTAGCTCTCATGTCATCTGGAATGGGTACATCCCACCCACACTCTAATCTTCACAAGTCCTGTACGAACCTCCGCGCCCGGATGGTTACCGGTAGCAACACTCCAAGAGGATCGAACACACTCACGGTTAGACTTAGAGCCTCGCGTTTGGTAACCAATGCAGGGCTACTTCCGCGGAAATTAACCTGTAACATATCCTTATCAGTTAGCCACTCAACGCCAAGTACCTTAACCCCGTCTTGTTTGGCGGAAGCTATACCCTTCAGGTGCAACAGTTCCCGCAAACTCTCATTATTTGTGACCCACTCACTTAAGACAGGTTACCGCTGGAAAATATTCTACGGGCATCCCAACATTGTTGCTGCAAATCACTTACATCATCACCAGTCCCCTGTAAGTTATCAATATACAACCCCCTTTTTAGCTTATTAACTACTTCACTGTTCTCCTGTATCATAGACAGGTGTTTTTGAATGGTAGCATTAAGGAGGAACTGGGAACAGGTGGCCCCGAACAGAACTGCACGGAACCGGTAGACAATGTAAGGACTTGCAACATCCAAGGGATCAACGGGCCACAGAAACCTAGTAGCATCCCTATCCTTCTCACTCAACCCCACCATGCGATGGACCTGTATGGAGACAGTCATTCAGACTGAACGCCTTCTCGTCCATCCTAGCCGAACAGTCAAACACTATCCGTACAGGCGTAGTAACACTATCCTTGGTAATACCATGGTGAGCTAAGTTGTGAATGGGATGACCCGCTTGATTCCTGTTTTCTACCCTTTCAATAAACCCCCTTTCTATCTGATTATCCAGAACCTTTGTATACTGTTGACAGTAGTTGGGATCCTTTCATAAACTTACGCTGCAAGCCTCTCATTCTGCTCAGGGCTAACTTAAAGTTATCAGGTAATTTATCAATGTTATCTCTCCACGGCAGTTCCACTATATACTGTCCCTGTGCTTCGGAATACTGTACCGTTTCAGAAAATCTATTTAAGACTTTCTCCCCACCCTTACCAGTTTCATTAGGACTTATACCAATATGATCCAAGTCCCATAGAGCTGTCAGATCCTTTAATTCTGGAGAATTTCTGCCAATATATTCCTGTATCTCCACTAAAGGGTCTACTGCTAACTTAAGAACAGTGACTAACTCTACATGGGTCTCTTCTATATCTGACTGATAAGTGCCACTCAGTGCATAACCATAAATAGTGGGTAACATAACTATACTTCCTTCCCTGACATAGCCTGAATTTACAAAGTGGTAATAAAAGTCCGCCCCAATCAGTAACCCTATCATATCTCCATCAGTGATACCTGGATCGGCTAATTTGTAACCCCGAGCCTTGATAGCATTTACCTCCATCTCTAATCCTCTCCCTGGTTTGTATACTGGTAACTCCTCCACCACAACGGCTCTCAATTTACGCACCCTTCTTCTGTGATGATAGGTTAACTGTATTATTTCATACTCAGTACTACCAAGTGAGCCAGTAAATCCCTGGAGCCTTATCTATTCCTTACTGACCCCAACGTAATCAAGCTGCGATAAAGCAGAGCGCAAGATGAAGGTACGTTGCGAACATTGGTCCAACAAAGCTCTTACTTTACCGGTATGACCGTTTCTGTCGGTCAAGGGAATCTGAATGGTAGGCAACAACACTGCATTATGGCCCGAAGCCACAGCCATGGTCACTGTTGGTTCAGGGGCTGCTGGTTGTCCAGTTTGTTCAAGGCGTGGCGTCGGACACAAATAATTAAAATGTTTCTGTTTGCAGAATCGGCACGGCCTAATTTTAGGGTTAGTACACCCCTGGCTGCCATGTTCTGACGACAGGCACCCGACGCACAATTTCAACTGCCTTGCTCTATTGGCCTTGGCGGGACTGTTCTTGTATTTTGCACACTTTGCCCAAATATGTCCTGTCTTTAACCCTTTATTGGCGGCGCGCAACTTATGTCGTGTGAAAGAAATTTGGACTAAGTGGCGGTTCACAACTTATGTCGTGTGCCATTTTCACCACGTAATGTTGCTGAGAGAGAAAGATAAGTGGTGGCAGGAGAGTAGCAAGCGTATGACTGCTCCAGACCACCGCGGCGGACCTAATGACATGAATCCCACCCTCCCCTACCCTCACGCACTCGCTACACAGGGAATTATATAGGGAAACTACTTAATTACATGGTTTTTGCACTCGTGTTGCGCGATCGTTGCAAGAAAACTAGCGGTCGTACAAGGATGGTTGGGGTGTCATTGGAAAGCTCTGTTTATGCCCTTTCAGGGATAGATACTTGTTTTTCGCTCTGGGTCTTATTTAGGCATGAAAATGATCACGTAAACAACCCTATTTAGGGTAAAAACACCCCCTGGGCGGTACATATAAATTACTGCCTAGGCCGCTCGTAAGGTGTTAAACACAACTTACATCCATACTTCTGCTTGGTATCGGGTTTCTGATACACTGCATATGCTGCTGTGGCGGTCGCCCAAAACTGTTCTAGTGGATTATGTCTACTTTCTAGATTGCACACTTCAGTCTTAAACACACGAACATATTCATCCACATCCAGCAGTTGTCTTTTAATTCACGCTTAATCACTTCAGAGAGTGCACTAGGAAGTTTATTATGCAACAGTACTGCACACATTTCACTTACTGTTACATCCATAGAGCGTAATGACTCTAACGCACACTCAAATGACGCGGAAAAATCTTTCAGAGCACTGACCTCCTGGCTAGGATGCGGGAGATTACACAGTTTCGCTAT
This sequence comes from Paralithodes platypus, assembly GCA_032716605.1. Classification (NCBI taxonomy): domain Eukaryota; kingdom Metazoa; phylum Arthropoda; class Malacostraca; order Decapoda; family Lithodidae; genus Paralithodes; species Paralithodes platypus. The sequence goes on from CM064572.1 coordinate 41,224,433, forward strand.
GTGAGCTGCTTTGATGCGATCCTTTTGACCATATCTGTTTTTCAGTATAGTGACCGCTGGTTCATAACTTGCAGCGACCAAACTAAATCCACTAACAATTTGTAGAGCCTCACCACTAAGTTGTCCCTTTAGATACGTAAATTTCTGAATGTCAGTTAAGTCTGTTTGGGAGTGAACACTACAATCAAAGAATTCCCAGAAACCCACCCACTGTGTTGGATCCCCCTCAAAAACTGGCAACTTCAGGAAGGGTAGCTTAATACCCTTCTGTTTCCTACTTGCTGCACTATCATGAGATCTACCAGTAGTGGTTGTCTGTAGAGCACTATCTAACTCAGATAACTGACTGTTTACTTGATTAACATACTGCATATCTTTCACCATCTCATCCTCTAACTGATCATCTGAATATAAGCTATACAACTCTATGCTATACGACTCGATATCAGCTAGGGCCTTTCTACAGAGATTTTCACACCCCTTACATCATGCAGTGTAGCAGCATGTTCAATAAATTCAGATAGATTAGAGGTAAGCTTAGTAATCCCTCCCTCCTTGGCGGCCCTGAACCGCCGCAAGGACTTTATTTTCTCTTCCATTCTTAAATATTTACGGTAACTAAAGCTTAAGGAACAACATTACTAATCGTCACTCTAGGCTAACCTATTCTAATCTATTCTAAGCCTTGGCTAACCTACTTACATTGATGACGACAGCAACCAAGCAAATTGAAGCATGCAGATCGCGTGCCCCCTGTGAGTTTACAAATGATCAAAGAAAAGGAAAATTACCCTATGTCATATTATTCTACTTTACAATATTTACTTTACTAGGCTATATTAAATTTTAACAAATTACAAAGAAAAAGAAGAAGGATCAAGACTCCTCTGAAGGAGGAACAGCTGCAGCCGTCGTCATAGTCTTTAGATCTAGCCTATTGCGTCGACTACTCCTTCTCGGCCCCGTCCTTCTCCTCAAAGAAGGCACGCGCTCTGTCTAATAGCCTATCTATCACCTTCCGGCTCCCTGGCACATCTAACCCATGCTGAGGTCTGCCTGACAGTGTCCACCCTTGCCCCTGGTCTATAGAACTGCTTAACAAAAAAAAAGCAGGGCACTGCACTGGACTGTCCAGCGGAAAATCCCGGACATATGCGCCCCTCAACATTTGTCCACTGGATCGCCCAGCTCTACACAAAGGCAGACAAGTCAGGCATAATACCCCCCCCAATTCTTATCAATATATAACAGATGGCCCAGTATCCTGGTCACGGCACCAATTATATCCTGTTTATTATTCCCAGAGGGTAGAGGAGAAACGGATATAAATTAAGTGTTTAGACCTGGGAAGATGAATTGGCCTAGGCTATAAAAATGATACCGGTCGGCATTTGACTTACTTGTAAACATGTATGTGTAGGTTATCTGTGGTAGTCCCAGTAATATCTATGAAGTACTTCTAGTATTAACCCTTGTCTAGCGGAGTGTTTTGGGCTCATTTGGGCATATTCAGGCCCTCCTGCATGATAAATCAAGCATCTGCATGAAACAAAAATTATTTAGCAAAAAACTAGGCGCTAAAACCTTCAAAATGAGACCAGAACGAGCTATGTAGCACTCGTGGTTCTCTTGCAGTGATGCCACGAACATGGGAGTTTAGCATATATCGGTATAATTTTCCCAGCTATGCTCACTACTGGCTACACTGCCGGCCTCTCGAGAACACAGGGAACATGAGTTACTGGGTGGCGGTAAGCCCTGGGAGTCGGCTGTCTGGCCCGCTGTGCTCCCGGCCATTTGCACTCGATTTTAACCCTTTAAAAGCCTTAATAATGCTCCAAACTTACTGCAAATTGGTGCACGACTTAAGTCGAGCGCCGCCAATAAGGGGTTAAAGGAACTTAGCTGTGATACAAAGAGTGTCGATTAGGTGATGGACATGTCGATAGGTGAAGATCAGTGAAGTTCTGTTGTTATGTGGCAGCAACTGGTGGTTTGTTGTGAGCGGGACGAAGTCTCTGTGTGAAGTGTACTGAGGTTCCCTTTTATCGTAACAATATAAAATATATTTAAGGGTTCTATATCGTCCCCCGTGATTAAATAATAAGGGAAAATAAACTAAGATATAATTGGTGCAACCACAGTAATATTTATCCACAAAGATAAATAAAGTAATGCGTATAAACAAAAAGGAACCAGCTGTCGTGAACCCGGGAAATTCCAAACTACGGTATATATACCAGCTAGGATTCACGACATCTAGGCTAGACATTTGCTGCTAAGGGATTCAACTCTACTCCTAAAATCGATTAATGAAATTAACAAGCATATGTGGCAGTCCGGGGATTCGAACTCAGGATGCTCACACCGAAAATCAACACACTATGCACTGCACCACAAAGACAGTTAAAAGAATACTGCACAAGCCTACGATTTATTATGCAGTTTCGAATCCTGCATACCAATCTTAGCATGTACAATATCCCAACTGCATTATCGGAGGCTATGCATAGGTGAAAGGAATAGTGTTTAATGGGGCACTTAACCCTAGGGAAGGCCTCTCGATAAACTACTACTGAACCCGAATGAATTATTATGTTCTCTCCACCAACCAACTCTACTCCTAAAATAGATTAATTAAATTAACAAGCACATATTAAGCTATTCGTAGTAGACTTAGGCTAGTATGGTTAAATGTTGCGGAGTTGCACGGAAATTTATATTTGACTTGAAATAGATAGCCTACATTGAAGTATTAAAAACCTTCACTAAAGTGAGACTCGTCCCCCGCTGTTTGACGGCTGTACCCCCGAAACTCTGTTTTCTGTAAATCCATTTTCTTAAAGACGCACAATCTCGAAGGTGTTTTTCTCCCGCAGTACTTTTTATTGATTTTATGTCTTCTAGCCTGCTGCCTACATCATTATTTAGAGCAGCGGGGGTCTAGCCACCAGGTTAGGTTAAGCTAATGACAATATTGTCATCAGAATGATCAGAGGAGGCGGGCCAGGCGGGTGATTGATTTGTTTACGTTACGTGACGTCCGCCGCGGTCAGCGGTTGTCTACCTCACCGACTCTCATTTTCAATGGAAGCATTAATCTAACATGACAACCTAACTTAACTTGGGAGCTGCTTTCCCCAGACTCTCACAACTCGAACATCAGTAGGGCTTCCTGAATATAGTAAGACTAAAATACTCAGTTTCGAAAGGAAAATAATTGAAACATAGTGGTAGTATAACTAGATTTACCTTATCGTCAGCTGAAAAAAAAGAGAGAGTAGGGCAAGGGTAACCCTTTCAGTACCAGGCACGTCTTTTGGTTTGAGTTTCGCTGCATTTAGACAATGTTAAAAAATCTTAGGAAGGATTATGGTACCTAAAAGTATTAATGGAGATAGGCTAGGCTAGTCTGGCTGTAGCCTGTTATTTGAATTTGGTAGACTTTCTTAATTAATTTAAACTGAATCAAATTGGTTACCGGTACTTACGGCCACAGGCCATAGCTCGGTTGATAGAGCTCTCGCCTGCTGACCATGAGGTTGACGGTTCGAGCTTCGGGCCAGCCAGTGAGCTATTGGCAGATGTCAGTGCTGTTGGTGAACGGTGCGGTCTAGCAATCTGTGGCTACTATCCACTGAAGTCCCTGATTCATCAGGGCACCCACCCTAGCCCAGCTATTCAGCTGGGAGTGTATGGTGGTAAAAAAAAAGAAAAAATGCATCATAGCCTAGGCCTAGGCTACTGTATGTCTGTACTGTCGGAAATTTATTGTACTATTTGTCTACTAGTCTATAGCCTACAGGAGTTTTTGGGCCTCTATTGGCAGTATTGGGTACTTTAGGCACATGGACCTTTTTGTTTTATCTGTGTTTTTCCTTCCTCCGTTCATTGTCTCTTAAATTTTTTTTTTTTTTTTTTTTTTAACATTTGAAGCCTAGACCTATAGGGTATCAGGCTAATAAGAATAATGTAAAAATCAGCAAAGATATAGTAGGCCTATTCGTGCGTACCGCCCGTGGCCCTCCTTGTTTACATTATGCGGATGCTCGCGATCATGTTCCTGTCTATTTTGACTGCCGTGGGATTCAATAATAGTTTGAGGGGGCTCTCACCCCCCCCCCCCCATGACATACTGTCATTATCATATATATTACCAGCAGCCGCAGCAGTAGGTAAATAACAGAATAAATAGCCGTCAAAATAGACGGAACCTTAACCGCTAGTGATCGAGTCAATCGACCTACGTATAAATGATGACCGTATGCCCAGATACTACATTCTTCCCTAAAAAAAAAAAATCTTAAAATTTGTTTCAACCACAGGAAATGCAGTGAGTAATTCTTTACTACAGTACTGTACTGCATACCGTAACGGCTTCTGCTCTACTCCCTTACAAAAATGTCCCAAACTAATATATGACTGTAGGAATCCATAGAATAGTGTATTTTAGAACGGAAATGCTGAAATTACGGCATAGGCTATTTGTGAACAGACGATATATCAAATCACCATATCAGCTTACCCTAAAAAATTCCTGTTTTCTATTGTTACGATGCGCGATCTCGAAGGTGTTTTTCACTCGACCCGCACTGCTTTCTAGTAATATGACGTATTCTAGATAATTTTTAAGAGCAGCGGGAATCTGGGGTCGGCAGCCCCGAGGTTAGGTCAGGTTGTTGGAGGTTCGGAGAAGGCTGGCGAGTCACATGACTGTTTGTTTATGTCCACGAGTATCCTCGCTAGGCGGCATTTACACTCCCGCAGTGTTTTTTTAGTAATATGAAATCTTCTAAGTCATTATTTAGAGCAGCGGGGTCTGGGGCCGGCAGCCCCCAGATGAGGTACTACATATCGTAGTACCCGTTTTGTACCACAATCCAATCCCTACTCTGTGCAACTCGCCAACCCAAGAGTGAAACGTTATTCTCAGTCTTTCTTCTATTCAACTGCTGAACTCTGGAACTCACTCCCAGAATCAGTCTTTCCCTCTTCCTAGGACTTAAATTGCTTCAAACTCTGTGTCCAGGTATTTTGGCTCGATCGTCCCTTGATTTTGGCCCTGTCGCTCTTTCAACTCTGGGGGAGGCACTCGATACAGGTAGTTCTACCTTTTGTCTCCCTCACTCACATGGAAAAAAAAAGTACCGTACTCAATAACTATACTTTTATCCAATTCCAATTAAATGTTAACCTTCTCTTGGCCTATAGGTAATGTGAAAGTTTATACAGTACAGGTCTCCCTCGATAAACGATTGGGTTACATTCCTGAAAACCCCATCTTTAAGGGACCTGCTTTTTTTATCTTTCTCCTTTTCTCTCTTTCCCTGGCTTGTATAAATTCGGCCCCATTCAGCCAACTGTTTTATGACTTGTATCCCCATCCAGGTGTACTTAATGATGATATTAGAGGACTGCAGTAATAGCCTACAAGAGACATACTTGAGGACAAATTAATTTCAATTATAGGGTCAAACACATGCCTGGAGCCTCACAGTGGATGTACAATTTCCCACAAGACATTGTATTCACCCAGTGATTGTGTGTAGAGAAGGAAATGACGGTAGTTGAGGTAATTAAATAATGTGAACAATGTATGGTCAATGTTACAATACCCTACTTGTAGTCTACAAGTTCTGCAACTCCCCTTACCTAACATAACGAGCATGGTGGATTCGTGTTTGTATGTGTTTTGAAATGTCAAATTCGTTTGGCGGTGGACACTGGCGTTTGGATTACTACTTCGAGGGGCGTTGTAGTCGCCGGGGTAAACTTTGAACCAGCGTAATCATGGCTTGGTTGTTTAGGGGCCGTTGTAGTCGCCGGTTAATACTCTAGAAATTCTGCAACTCCCCTGACCTAACCTAAGCAAACAAACACAACCTATAAGTGTTACGACTGACAGTAGAGGCTTCTAGTCCATGGACTTAACACAGACAAATAAATACTCAGCACCTCCGTAGCCTCAACTCGTAACACAGCCTATCGCAACAGAACAGAGCTCATTCGCAACGTCCAGGCTCTCTGGGGACCAAAGGTGCAGACAATCCCCCCACTGGTTCCGTTATATACACACAATGCAGAAACTGGAACTCCTAGTTGTGGTGAAAAGATATCTTGAGCCACAACTATCCACAGAACTCAGTACCGAATGGCAATACTGAGGAGCATTTTTCCTAAGCTGCACAAAGAAGAGAAAGCTCTGATTTAATTTACGTTAATGCAATTACGTTAAATACATGCCAATAATGAATGCAAACTAAATTAATCAAACACTGGTCAAATAAAACTCCAATCAACCACCACCCACTTAACCCTTCCAGCCCGGGCAGCATTTTCTAAGGACACCACAAAAGAAGGGCAGGTGCCTGGGTGTCCTTTTAAAATCCCTGTGCTTGAAAGCGTGCTTCAAAATTCGCGCGGCCAAATTTTGCATTGCAGGAGCGACCGCAGCGCCACCAAGCCTCAACTACTAGTGTTATCAGTTCGTATGTGGCCACCATAGCGAGTTATACTGAAAAAATGATTTCCGACGTGTCCGATTCGCTGCAACCTCCCGCGGGCCCCACTGCTACCCCGCTCGCAACTTCGACGCCTGTTGCAACCGAGAAGAAAGCTCCACGAAAGAAAGTTAAGCGTTTGTTGAGTGATAGCGCTATACAGCGACAACTTTTTGATAGTGTAGAGAGCAGTGGCGTAAGCTTGGTGGACAAAGAACAATTTATAAGTGCAAGCGAAGATGACGATTTCGTTGGCTTTGGAGACGACGATAATGTGGATTTATTTGAGGGGGGAGACAGTAGTGATGATACTGATGTGGAAGTGTTTCAGGAAGGTGCCATTGAACTTCCAAGTGTGCTAGAACCTAGGCCTACCCCCTCGCCATCTTTGCTATGTCAGCCTAGGTCTAGCCCTAGTAGCCCAGGACCTTCCCCTTTGCCTGCCCGTACGCCCTTGAAAGTGGGCAAATATTTCTATAAACAATCGTTGGTGAAAAGTGCAGCTAAAAAAGCACGCAGGGCAGCCGCAGAAAAGGATAGGGAAGCTGAAGACAGTGATAGTGACGCCGACCCTGGTCTAGCAACCACCCGCATTCCATTGTCCCGACGCCTTGACCCGGGACGCCGAGTGGGTCATCCACAGCCCTCGGCTTCATCTCTCCTTCAGGATGACCAAAGGGCCTCTTCAAGTGGTATTACTAGTGTGCCACAGCCCTCAACACACCGCAGAGCATTATTTGATGCGGAGAAGCCCTCGGCTCGCCGCAAAAGGAGCCCAACTCCCGAGGCCGAGGCTCCCATTGTTGAAGCTCCCGCAGCCTCCCGCGCCCCACACCGCCGACGCCCGGTCACTTCTTCACCCGAATTGTCTCCTGAAGAGGATGCTGACGACCCCAACATTGCCCCAGATGACATGACGTCGCCTGAGGAGGAAGAGGAAGAGGAAGTCCCGACAAGACGAGCAAGAGGGCGAGGTCGTGGACGTGGTCAGTCTGCCGACGCCGCTGCCCCTGGGCATGGGCGTGGGCGTGCAGGGCGTCCGCGTGGCCAAGGGCGTGTGTCAGGGTGTCCAGGGCATGTGCCTGCTGCACCTGCACGTGCTCGAGCATCAGCATCTGACCTGTTTGTGTGGACAGATGGGGCTGATTTTGAGCCAGATTGTCCTGCCTTTGACGAGGTACAGATGGGTTCCGGGGTGTCACCAACATTTCCCCGTGGCCCAGCTGCTACCCCCAGTGAAATTTTCTGTGGCTTCTATGACAATGAAGTCATGGAATACTTCGTCGAGGAGACCAACAACCATCATGAGATCTGTGCCAACTTTCTTGGGAGGAAGACCAGTGCCAAGATGGTGGCATGGAGAGCTGTCACTGTGGCAGAACTGTGTTCTTGGCACTCACAATGCTGATGACACATATCAGGAAGCACGCTCTGGCAGACTACTGGATCACTGGCGACATCATAACGACTCCAGCATTTGGCAAGTACATGTCCAGGGACAGGTACTTCGACATCCTCTCCTATCTCCACCTGACAAACAACATGGCAGTCCACCTTCCCGACTCATTATGGAAGGTCAGGAAGCTGTATGACATGATACGTCATCGGTTCACCACCTACCTGATTCCTTTCCAGAAGATGTGCCTCAACGAGTCTCTGGTCCTGTTCCGTGGTAGGCTGCACTTCCGACAGTATATCCCATCCAAGAGACACCGCTTCGGCATCAAGCTCTTCGTCCTCTGCGACTGTTTGACGGGGTATGTGCTGGACTTTATAGTCTACAGCGGCAATGGTGGAGAAATTGTGAAAACCTCATTGGTTTTGGTGGCGCTGTAGTGAAGAAGGTGATGGAGAGGCACTTCAATAAAAAACACATCCTCTACACAGATAATTACTACACATCGCCTCTCCTGACCAAGTACCTCCATGACCGCAAGACCTGAACTGTCGGCACAGTCAAGGGCAAGAGGAAGGCCATGCCAGGCTACCCAACCAAGACGAAGAAGGCGGACATCTTCCACAAGAAGAGTGGCCCCATCCTCTCCATCCACTGGCATGACCAGCGCAAGGTCAACCTCTTCACCACATGCCACAAGGCCGAGATGGTCGCCACAGGGAAGGTGGACCAAAGAACCAAGAACCCCGTCCAGAAACCAGCTGCTGTCCTGGACTACAACCTAAATATGCGCCTCGTCGACAAGTCCGACATGCAGATGGGCTTCATCGACTGCCTGCGAACATCTTGCAGGTGGTACAAGAAGTTTATCCTACATACGGTAGATATGGCGGTCCTCAATGCGTACAACATCTACCGTCTGAGGACTCCAGGAGCCAAGAAGTACAAGTCCCTGCGGAAGTTCCACAAACAAGTGATACTTGAGCTCCTGGCTAAACATGCGGGTACACCAGGGAGGCCACTACAAGGATCAGGCCAGCTGGACAGAACGGGGTGTGCTGAATTTTTCAGGAAGCACCAGCTCAACGCCCTACCTTTCAAAGCACCAGGTAGTAAAGTTAGGAGTCAGAAGAGGTGCCATGTGTGCAGCCACACAACACGAAGACCCCGCAAAGTGACAAAAACCACTTGGGAATGCCTCAAGTGTCAAGTTGGACTGTGTGCTGGCATCTGCTTCAACGACTTCCATACTCTAATAAACTTTTGAAGTGGAAGTGACAACAGTGAAAGTGACACTCAAATGTAGGCTAAGAATAATAATATAACTAAGTATAAGTGAAAAGGACACATATAAGTAATAATAAGTGCCTTCAATAACAATATGAACAAGTGAAAGTGACACTAAAATATATATTTCTAACAATAAATAAGTGAAAATGACACTCAATAAGCCTAGGTCAGTCAAAGTGACAGTATAATAATAATAAAACTAAGTATAAGTGAAAGAGACACACACAAATAATAATAAGTGCCTTCATAACAATATGAACAAGTGACAGTGACACTATATACATGGGAAACTGTCAGAATGGCGAAGGGGTACAAAAGAACAAAAAGATTAGGAATCCGTGCTGAGAATCGAGATAAGGAGCGGACCTATGTGATACTCGCCCCATTGTTTGGTATGTACATTTTGTATCATACAACCAACATACCAGCCTAGGTAATGGTCCGGAATATTGTCTATGGTCAGTGATACAAGCTATTGGGATACTCGTTTATTGTGACTTATACCCTAGGATTATTATGGTGGTGGTTGGTGGTGTCGGAAGCACACATTCACGGGGTACACCAAAATATTCTTGGGTGATGTAATTCAGGCTTGAGGCATCTTCGTTTTTCTTCGCAACCCCCTTCTCTAAAGCGAAGCATAAACTTAGGAGGCACACCGTAACATTCTTGGGTGATGTAATTCAGGCTTGAGACATCTTCGGCACCCTCCTCTAACGCGAACATCATCACAAATGCGATAGCAGTAGAAGTAACTTGTGTCCATGGTATTATGAGGCGAGTGCAGTTGAGGAGAAGAGGGGTTAAATTGGTACCACCCTTCAGCCGCATGTCGGTCATGAACGCGGGAAAGAAAACGGCGCACGGCCAGAATTTAGTTGGATAATTCGACAACACGTGGCGCAGTTGATCAAATTCCTCTTCAGATTCGTGAGGTTTCAGTACCGTCATATTTCCGGTTTTAATGTCGATCCATTGCGTCAATCCTCCACACTTGAGACTGTGGATAACCACTCGCCCCTTCGGGTTGTTTTCAAAGTATTTGGCGGTATTCCGAAAAAAGCGACTACCACCTTTATCGGTGAAGGGTAGGCGTCCGTGGTGAAGACATTGTTGATTTGCTCGAAATACTCAAACCCTATATTGTCGTATTGTCGAATGATTTCTCTCTCGATGATGAAGAGTCCGTTGGAGGAGGCATATCTGCGACACGTCGTCTTTGTCTTCTTTTTCTTCTTCTTCTCCTCCTGGTCCTGGTTCTGGTTCTGGTTCTGGTTCTGGGGGAGTTGAATAAATTCGTCCAAGCCATATGGTGTACACCCTCCTACGTCTACGATCCATGGGACGCGATCAGCTACAACACTGTCGGGCATAGGAGATTCCACAGCACTCTTGACGAAAGCTAAGCGGTACTTGTCACCATTTTGTTGATTTCCCAGATACATGACAAAATCTCCCACCTTTAGGGTAGATGTTGGAATTTTGGTGAATCTGCTTGTCTGGTCGGAAGCCCAAATAACATCGTCCGTGCCGCCAATAAAGCAAGATGATCGAGACGGCTGCTGGTTGTCGTTGTCCTCTGAGTCGGCGACATTGTCAATCTTTTGAATCACAGCCTCGAGCTTATCCATATTCTCGCATTTGAGGCATTGAGAGTACCTCTCATTGTTTGGTAGTTTGTTTACATAACCGCTCCTGAACTCATACCAGGTTTGGACACTGGATCGTCTTTTGGATTCGGGAGGTGCAGTGCTCGCATCAGCAGTATTGGCCGCGTGCTTGTTGGTGGTGTCGGTGACTCTGCCAGGCATCTTGTCGGTGGCCTCGCCTGTTCTCTTGGTGATTTTACCAGGTATCTTGAAATTTGAGGGATTGTAAATGTGTTGGTGGTTTTAAAGGCTTGAGTGTTAGTGATGGTCACACCTCTTCAGTCTGATGTGGATCCCATCTGCGCCCCTGCCTTTATACCCCAAAGATATCAGTAGCCAGCTTTTTAATTAATTAATGCAAAACATGTGGATCACACCTCAAAGTTTATGGACTACAACATGTAGATCTTTCTGATAAGAGATCCTAATTGACTATGGTTTGTATTTTTGTTTTGGATCACCACGAAGCGGAGGAGGTAACATCTACGGTCATTCTTGATAGGCTTTTACTAAATACGTCAGAGATTATAGACTTTGAGCACCAAGCCAAGAGTAATCCAGGAGGAAGGGGCGGTGACAGCCCGCGGAACCGGTGAAGTGTACAGCCTCGTGTCCAAAGACACTGAGGGCTGCTTGGATACGCTGGCGAGCGAGGAACACTTCCCTCTCAATTTATTGCAGTTGTTAAAATACACTCTAGGAACCAAATCGGTGTTTTATAATGGCCTTATTAGTGTTTTGCCCATTTGCTTAACGGAGGACACATCTTGTCACTCAAACATTGAAAATGTTATTGAATCGGTCCCCTTTGTCAAACTTGATATGGTGCAATATTCTATTTGGGCCGTCACCCACGGACTCTGTTTCCCCACAAACCTGGGCAAAGGTGCAGCTCAAGAGACAGCAGGGCCTTCAACCGTGTTCAAGACGAATGCCGGAATATGGATGTTACGGCGCGCTCATGGAGTCGCCGAGCGTACGATACATCTATGTGGAAAGTTACAAAAACAAGGAATCGAGTAGTACAATTTTATTATTTTTATTTGGCAATGGCAAAATGTACAAACAATTAATTGAAATAGGGTCGAATAGGGTCGGAGACACATGGTTATACAATTTTGCCAGTTGGTCCACAAGCCAAAGGGTTATATTGCATTTAAATTCCAACCTTACCTCAACTATCCCTATAAGGCCATCTGCCCGCTAAAGGGCACCGGCACTCTCCTATGAAAAGGTACCCCAGATACTTCAAATTGTATAGTAATTTGACAGGTAGGCATCGGATAATCAATTGAGGGAACCACCGACTCACCACAGGGATATCGCCAAGGCCGGATGCACCCACGACAGTACGGACATTGAGCCATGTTTTTTTTTTGCAATAAGGTCTTGATGCATTCTTCGTGAAATTTGTGTGAACAGCTCGTAATGATCAGGTTGCGTAATTTCGTCTCTTCTTCATCATGTTCTTCAGTGCACATTAAGTCCGTATTTGCGGCTGATTTTGTAAAATCAGACAAACAAATGGCACAAGGATCTGTTTTCGCCAGTTCGACTTCGATGACCCTGCTGCGTTTATCAAGCAGTTCTTCAACATTTATCTTGCTTAGAGGCCTATGTATTAGGTAGGTTTTCTTGATGTGGGAATTGGGCGACATATTCAATAGAGACCATTTCACATTTGGTGCCGTGAATTGGGAGAATTCTATGCTAGGAATGTCCGTACGGCACCGACAGTTAAATTTTTAAATTGTTTTCCGATTAGCTGTTTTATTTTCCCCGGTCCTCAGGATAGTGTCTTCATTTGCCTCAGTACTGCTTCCACCCATATTCAGGTGGTGGGAGATGTCGGCTTCGGCCATGTAGTCTTCAAAATGTGATTTGAAGGTATTCTTTTCTTCCAGCCTATCGTTTCTTCCATACTGGGGCGAGAAGAGTCCTGTGTGCTTGACATCCTGAGATTCATCTCTTAATATCTCTCCCTCAGATATCGCACGCAGTATCCTATCCACGTTGGCGAACAAGCCGTGAGTCGATTTAAGGTAAGGTAAGAAAACATATTGTCTCAATAACATGGCATCTAATGAGGTTATGGACCTTGAAATCCCGAACAAAGAATTTGGCTCCGCGCCGAAACACAGTAACATGTCTACGAAAGATTGATACCCTCTGTTCATAGCGATCATTAAAGCAGTCGCACGGTCGCAGGTGCATCTTATTTCTATGTTGGGCAGCCCACTGGTTTCATTCCCGTCGCCCGCATCCACCACTCCCATCTGTAGAATTGTGGTCAACCCATGACTGTTTCCCGAAGACGCCAACATGTGAAAGACTGTCTCTCGCCTGTGCGTGACAAAGTTGACCCTGGCGCCAGCCTGCACAAGGGATCGTATGTAGTTCCTCGCACCCTTTGTTATCGAGCAACACACGTACAGTAGAACGGTCAACCCTTCCATGTCCACCACATCCATGTTATCACGAATAGGAGGAATCGTTAGCACGTCCGTAAAGTCATGTACATTATTTTCCACGCACAAGTGTAGGAGCGGCTTGCCCGACATTGTGAACCAGCATTTTGCTAAACAGGGGTAATATTGTAATACGTCATACAGTACGTTATATAGGTACTTCTTGCCAAGGGTATTGTTCTCTAGACAATAGAGAATGGCTGCTTTTATTTCTTCTTTGGTGAAGGTGAAATTACTCAATAAGACACGGAGCGTTTTTTTGGGTAAAACGGTGTACGTTTTTCTGATAAAGGTGTTCATACAATGTGTCAAAAGTCTGCATGGAGAGAAGAGTATCCTTTCGTTACTGGCCGTGCCCAGAGACACTTCTGCGGAGACTTTTATAAAAAATTGTCTGAATAACAATTCCAGTTTGTTGTCAGTCCATCTACCAAAGTCTGGGCATAATTTACGGTTTACCCCGAGGGTTTTCATTTCCCAAAAGGTCATGATATTTATTATTGCACGGTTCAGTTCTATCCATGAGAATCCCCATTCGGTGATAGCTGGTTTGAAATTTGCTGTATTTAATTTTGCGGCTAAATAATCGAACAAAGTGTAATTTCAAATTTTTAGCTTCGGTCCTCATGGCAGCTTGTATTGTCACCCATTTGTGCCTCGCTGTTCCATCCTCCCCACTGGTCGGGGCATTGGTGGTGGTAGTCGACGCGCCATTGTTCTCACCGTCAGGAACATTGTTGGTAGACGATGCACCACCCCTCCCACCGACAGGGACATTGTTGGTAGACGATGCACCATCTCTCCCACCGACAGGAACATTGTTGGTGACGATGCACCATCCCTCCCACCGACAGGAACATTGTTGGTAGACGATGCACCATCCCTCCCACCGACAGAAACATTGTTGGTAGACGATGCACCATCCCTCCCACCGATTGGAACAGCGTTGGTAGTCGATGCACCATGCCACCCGCCGATAGGGGGACCGCTGGTAGTCGACGCACCATGCCTCCCACCGATAGGGACATTGTTGGTAGTCGATGCATCATGCCTCCCGCCGATAGGGGGACTGCTGGTAGTCGATGCACCATGCCTCCCGCCGATAGGGGGACTGCTGGTAGTCGATGCACCATCCCTCCCATTGATAGGGGGACTGCTTGTAGTCGATGCATCATGCCTCCCGCCGATAGGGGGACTGCTGGTAGTCGATGCACCGTCCCTCCCATTGATAGGGGGACTGCTGGTAGTCGATGCATCATGCCTCCCGCCGATAGGGGGACTGCTGGTAGTCGATGCACCGTCCCTCCCATTGATAGGGGGACTGCTGGTAGTCGATGCACCATGTCTCCCGCCGAGAGGGGGACTGCTGGTAGTCGATGCACCATGCCTCCCGCCGATAGGGGGACTGCTGGTAGTCGATGCATCGTCCCTCCCGCCGATAGGGGGACTGCTGGTAGTCGATGCACCGTCCCTCCCGCCGATAGGGGGACTGCTGGTAGTCGATGCACCGTCCCTCCCGCTGATAGGGGGACTGCTGGTAGTCGATGCACCATCCCTCCCGCATACCGGCACAGGGGAAACGGAGCTCTGGAAGGTGCAAGCGTGACTGGGGCTGTTCCATTGATCAGAGTTTTCGGGCAAAATCGTAAATTTGTCCCGGGTCGATTTGCGTCTTTTGACGTCTAAGAGACCTGCCTTTATTGCCCTGTTCACGGTTTGGAAATTAAAATTGGTGATAGAGGAGGCGGCAAAGGCAATGTCGAGACAACATGTCAACTGACCGGGATCGGTTTCCACTTTTGCCCTCTTATTCTTCTTTCTAACAAAATTCCGTTTTGGAAGGTCACAGAGTATCTTTGCGAAAAGGTAAAGTAAGGTCTCCCTCTTAAAGCTTTCGGTGATAGAAACAGCACCTTTCGAACTCCATTCCTCAAAATAGGTCTCTGGTGTCAGGGACACGGAGTCAATTATTTCCCAGCGTTGGATCAGACTTTCGTACAAGACAGGCAGAGAGTATTTAATGCAGTACTTCACTGTCTTCCACGAGATGGGTTCTAAAGGCACAACATTCCGTAACTTATTCGTGATGAAAGAGGGTAGGGATAACGTGGGGATCCCCGCGAACAGGTATGAAATTACCTCAAAATTGAACTTTACGTCCCCTCCCGCACGAATGTCGGAGGTGTGAAACATCATGTCAAACATTGCACCTGCATCGTACATACTCATCCTTTGTATGAATTTTTGCAGAGAACCAAAGTAGTGGGCTATAAGAAGTCTATTCCTCCTATAATCTTCATCACCGGTGGGCAAGTTTTCTTTTAACTGAGAGTACCTCAGCATGATCATCTTCCCACTAAAGGAAAGTGCCTTCGATGCCGAGTGGGACAATATTTCCAACGAGCACTCAATAGGCAAGACACTCAGGATCGCCCAAAGCATGTCTTCTAAAAGAGGTTCATGTTTGTTTAACACTGAAGATTGCTTTTTCGCCTCCGTTTCCACTAGAAGTTCCATCTCCTTCTTGGTTTCATTTATTAGTTTGGTCAAGGCGTCATCACATTCGTGTGTGACAGCCGCCTGTCTCTCTCTCTCTCTGCGAATGTTGGCCGCGGTCCACAAACACACCGTGCGGGCATAATCCAAATGTTCAGCTTTTATATAGCGCTTGTCAATGGGAACTATGTATTGACCGAGAACATCCGAGACAACGGTGTCGTAAAGACGTCTGGCATCCTCCTTGACATCGTCGGTGTAATTTGAAATTGACTTGGATTCGTTTTCCATCGTGGACTTGGAACGTTTCCTAATAACAGTATTGGTGGCAGGCCACATGGTAGTTCCCTCTCATGACCAGACTTCCGTGAAACTGATTGCTATTGTGGAGAGGTCCGTTGGTTTCATCGAAGTGGGTTTCCCTCGTGATCCATGTTGGGTATCATAGCCGCAGATGAAATAAGAGCATATCCTATCTCTCCACCGACTGCAAAGATCTATAAGTTTTTTTGGATGTAGATCGCTGGCTTGTTTGCCCAGTGCAAAAAGGTTAATAAAATAGTTCTAACTCAATACAGTGTTTATTTCTCCCTAATACATGTTGAAATTATTAAAATAAGGGCCAACATTGACAGATACATACAGAGGCAGATGTATTTTCAATAATCTGTCCATCTGGCCGAGAACACAGATTGAAGCATTTATATATTTCTCGTAATAGAACGACTGAGAACTTGTTAATGTGATATTATGCTGGATAACCTTCAAGGAATCTTGCAGTTTAGACAATTAATATTTTGAACAGTCGGCCTCGATGGCGGCGTTCACTTCCTCCTGCTTGCTTTTATATTCGCCAAAGAGTCGCTTCAGGGATAGGAACAGGTCATCTAAATTCTCTCTGAGCGTAGCCAGCGTACCTTTGAGGTTGTTTTGGTCACACTGTGCCGTTTTTGCGATTCCATCATTGGAACAGGAATGGGGGAGTGAAGAATTGTCATCGACGCTGCCGGATAGCATCCATGTCTGTTCGGTGATTGACGAATAACGACACTGTAGGTCTAAGTCGGAGGAAGAGAAGTTCTTCCAGTACAGTCCTGTTGAATGATCGCCATTTGGCAGCAACACGGTACCGCCAATGCACGTGGGCGTGGACAGAGTAGCCGGTGATTGGGAGTTAGTAGAAGGCCCAACTTCACCCGAGTACCGAACGGCACTTAGGGCCCACGATCGCGTTATGTCTGTGTACAGAGCTGATCGCCAGTGATGGGACGGATCTGTGTACAGGCCGGAATAGCGAGCGGTCAAATTATTCTTGAATATGGCGAAAGAGTTACCTGAACAGTCTTGAGCTTTTAAATCCTCGATGGGTAACGTGCTCAAGAATAGGACCGTTAGTGTTTGCACCACCGTGTATGTCTTTGCGTCGGGATTGGTCGGCCCATCACACAGGCTCGTAATGCAAGGAGGTATTTTGTCTCCTAGATCACTCCAAGTACTTTCGAATTCTGTCATGCTCTTCTGCGAGAAACAGGATGCTTCATAGACTGTAGTCCACAGAGAGATGATTAGGGTTTTGTCAACGGGGTGGTACACACCGACAATGTAATTGACACAGGGTTTAATTGTTCATCTTCTCTCTCCTCTTGAGAGGACACTTGCACTCTGCCCACTTCAGGTTTGGTACTAATCGCAATCCGAGTGGATTTAAAAAACCTTTCCATGTTCGACTGAGAGACACAGCAATAGTCTTTGTGCTTACAAATTGACAGGCACGTGGTGTGATATCTGAGCCTTTTAAGATTTGAGTTGTTCAGAGAGGCGGTGCTCGACAACCGATTCTATACCCAAAACTCGTCGCTATTGTCTTCCACACCCCTGTCGTGGTCGCTAGCGTTATCTTTACTTTGGTCATTGACACCCCAGTCGACAATGTCGTCGTCGCCGCTAGCCTCGTCGTCGCTGGTCTCGTCGTCGTCGCTGGTCTCGAAGCTGTTATTGATATCTCTGTCCTTATTGATGCCCCTTGTTACACTGGCCAGCTTGCCAGAATGTGCTCGTACTCGCTAGCGCTCGCCAGGGCAGTGAAATGGGCTATAATAATCGTAGAACAATGTTCTTTCTTTCTTAGTATTCAAGTTGTCACAGCCAGATCAGTGGTGGTCTTTATTCTTGTCTGTGACACTTGGAAGTATTTTATATCAGGGATAGAGTATAAGATGTGTAGTGTGAAGTTAAGGAGAGAGAGAACGAAGGAGGCAGCGAGGTGGTATTGTGTGCGTGTGTAGGTACGTGTGCCGTCCTCGCTCAGGCGGATGTTCCCACGCTCTTGATTGGCCGGCGGGCCTGGCGCGTCATAGGATGCCAACTTTTCATGACGTAGTGGTCTGTGATTGGGTGCCGCTGTCCTAGTGTTGGTGCTGGGGGGCTCCTGCCCGTGTGTCTCCTTAGAGCTTGGCATGGTGTGCTTGGTCCTAGACGTCCCTTGTCATCTGTCCCCAATCTAACCCCCTGTACTACTGTTTCTCTCTCTGAACTTTTGCATTACTTCTCATCTTTATTCAATTACTTATCCCTTCTGGTTCTGCATACGATTTCCATAGTCGGCCAGTCGTATTACCAGCACCAGTTCTCACATAGATGTTTTGCACTAGCTTTAGGGATTATTAGTCATAGTCACATGGAGTCATATTATCATTGGGTGCTTCTAATTATTGAGTTGTTCTTTGTTACTATTTAATGCTAGACAGTGGAGGGTATCTTTAGTCGTTGTCTGAGTTATGTACATGGCAAGTCAGAGCCTGTACGACTTCGACGGAGCTAGGTGCCTGTAACCCTTGTGCATATTTTTCCTTTGCAAGTGTAGCAGTATACAAGTGAAGGGCTTTTGCCTACACTTACTTGTATGCTGGCTACCTCATTTTGTTGACCTTTGTGGAGCGCCAGGGTAAGACCAGATACTTGAGATCTGGACTTACCAAGAGAGCCTCCTAGTCACTTAACGTAACATAAGGGAAGTCTGTTCAAGGGGAGACAGTAGGCTACGAGCATGCTTGTGCTCTGCCTAGCCTCCTGGTACCTTTTTAGCCGCTGCTAGACTTTATTAGTAATAAAGACAGCATTGTGTTTATTAACTTTAACTGCGTATGCTTTAGGAATTATTCACGTATTATTTTAGCCTAGGTTGATGCTTGGTGTACAACCCAGTATGGCTGTTACTTTGGCTAAGGAAGTACTGTTTTGAGTGGCTATTATTAGTGCTGTCACAGAGTTGTTGCACTCCCTTGTTTTATATATATGTATCCTACTTATTGATGTATTTAAGATACACGCTTTGGTGTCCTGCCCCTGCATTATTTCTGTTCTATATTTGACGAGCATCTTAGAGCATCAGACGTTTTCAGAAGATTCCATATCTGTTTGCTGTAGGACTAGACTTCCAGTGTTTTTATAGAGCATTGAAGAGTTTAGTGTTGAGTACAGACTCACACTAAAGTTAACGTAAGCATATACTCCTTTATTAAATCTTGTTATAGTTTATTTAAGCATTGTTATTACTTGAGAGCATTTTATTAACGTAAAGTACTCCTGTTGTGAGTAGGCTTTGCCGTCACCGGAAAGCCTTTGTAGAAGTGCACTAAAACCCAGTTAATTGATACCCCGTTATCTAGTAGATTAACTCTAGAGGGTTTAAGTGCTTTGTTCTCCCGCGTAATAGTTCGAGGGTTTGGAATTAGCGTACCGTTGTTGCAGATATAGCCTATCATCTAGTCCATTATTAAGTGCCCTTGTATATTTTGTAGTGCCGGTCGTAACACCCTGTCTATGGTGCTGTCGCTCGCACCTCTGTCTTCGGTACTATCGCTCGCGTCCCTGTCTTTGGAGCTGTCGCTCGCACCCCTGTCTTTGGTGCTGTCGCTCGCGTCCCTGTCTTTGGTGCTGTCGCTCTTTCCCCTGTCTTTGGTGCTGTCGCTCGCGTCCCTGTCTTTGGTGCTGTCGCTGGCGTCCCTGTCTTTGGTGCTGTCGCTCGCGTCCCTGTCTTTGGTGCTGTCACTCACGTCCCTGTCTTTGGTGCTGTTGCTCGTGTCCCTGTCTTTGGTGCTGTCGATCGTGTCCCTGTCTTTGGTGCTGTCGCTCGCGCCCCTGTCTTTGGTGCTGTCGCTCACGTCCCTGTCTTTGGTGCTGTCGCTCGCGTCCCTGTCTTTGGTGCTGTCGCTCGCGTCCCTGTCTTTGGTACTGTCGCTCGCGCCCCTGTCTTTGGAGCTGTCGCTCGCTCCCCTGTCTTTGGTGCTATCGCTCGCGCCCCTGTCTTTGGTGCTGTCGCTCGCGCCCCTGTTTTTGGAGCTGTCGCTCGCGCCCCTGTTGTTGGAGCTGTCGCTCGCACCCCTGTCTTTGGTGCTGTTGCTCGCACCCCTGTCTTCTTCGTGGAGGTTGCTGTCGCTCGCGATCCTGTCTTTGGTGCTGTCGCTCGCACCCCTGTCTTCTTCGTGGACGTTGCTGTCGCTTTGCTCTTCGGAGGTTGTAGTCGCTCTTCTCTTCGAGGACGTTGCTGTCGCTCTCAAGGCCCCTATCTTGTTTTTTAGTGTTCAAACATTGGCACTCGTAAAAAGAGTCAGGGATACATGAAAGGAGCATTTCGCCGAAATGTTCGTTTGTGGTATCGGAAAAGGAGTGTTCGAGTTTGTAATCGTAGTCTAAGATGGCTCCAGTAGCATGGCAGGCTGCATATCCTTCGTCGCCCAACAGCTTCTTAAAGAGCTTGAAAGGGAGTGCACCTTCATGTTTCGTATCAACTAAAGAACCTGTGGAGAGGGACAACCCAGACAGTCCTTTGAATGGACCGTCCCTCCTTGTGTTCCGTTTTTTAACTTGGGTTTCCACAGATACTAAATCTAATATCTGCAGACGCGCCGAAACCAAAATTATTCTCACCAATTCACATCTTTCTTCCTTAGAATTTAAGTACATGAGTATACACTCTGGTTCATGTATATCTGCCTCAAAATTCCTTAAGGTGTGCTTCGTCAAGTCCACACTCTCGAGCCAATTGCTCGCCGAATTCACACAGTCGTCACAAAAAGAAGAAACCGTAAAAGGGGTCTCTCCGTTCATAGATGGAGGTGGAGACATTTTAATTTGCTTCGTCTCGATTAGCTCATTCATTATTTCGTTCCGCATTTTGTACACTTCCTCGTTGCTTAATTCAATAGGCATAGTTTTAGTCTTGGGGACAGAGACAGCAGGCGAATGGGGACAGCAATCGGGGATGGTAGATTCCTGTTCGTCTTGTCCTCCTTCTTGTCGCCCTCCTTCTTGTCGCCCTCCTTCTTTTCCCTGTTCTTGTTCTTGTTGTCGCCGTTCTTGCTGTCGGTGTCGACGCCACGGTTTGTTGTTTTTCTTTTTATTGGAGGTCTCAGTGCCACAGGCCTGTCGTGCCTCAGTGCCAAAGGCCTGTGGTGCCTCATTGCCACAGGTCTGTTGTGTCTCGGTATCAGCAAATCTCACGTTACTCATCATTTTGGTGGCAATGATTGTTCAGCTCAACTAAAATTGTGTTGTAAGATCTCTCAGATATAAATTGTGTACGTGATATGCACGCATTACAATAATAACTTTACCAATATGGCGGACGGTTCTGCACCCAACACGATTGATTCCGACACCCCCGAGTTACTAATTCTTTGTGATGGGGACAGCAATCGGGGATGGTAGATTCCTGTTCTTCTTGTCCTCCTTCTGGTCGCCCTCCTTCTTTTCCTTGTTCTTGTTCATGTTTTTGGTCTGGTTCTTGTTCTTGTTGTCGCCGTTCTTGCTGTCGGTGTGGATGTGTTGTTATTCTTTTTATGGGAGGTGCCTGTTAATCGGCAAATCTCACATTATTGATAATTTTGGTGGCAATGATTGTTCACCTCAATGGATCTCTCAAATATACATTCTTTACGTGATGCGCCCGCATTACAATGACAATTTTACCAATATGATGGGCGGTTCTGCACCTAACAAAATTGATTCCGATACCTCAGAATTGAAGCCCGAACAGAAATTTCCCTTGGCATTTTGGGAGGTCCATTCATTTAACATTACCTTAGAGGGGAGATAAATAATAGTCTTTAAGAAATTGGTGTTGGGAGCCGTCGCCTGGGTGCTTCCCAGAGACTTGGCTAATTTCTGAATGGGTGAATTATAATTTATTAAATTAAACAGGCAGCATAAACTAGATTCGTTTGTTGCATCAATGGAACCATAACCATGTCCTCCGAAATACTGAAAGTCCCATCGTAATTTCTCTCCGCCTCTATCTGCCACAAAGGTGGTATTAACACACCTACCACTCTGTTTAAAGGTGACATTCTGACTCGGCAGATTTACTAATCTGAAGCACCGAAAGTCGAGGGGTAAATCTGCCCCTACTGACGTCTCACACATTTCCTGGTCAACCTCGTCGTCGTTTTCTTTTTCGTCTATTAAAATACCCCTTTCCTCATTTTCTTCTTCTCCAGGGTGATTTTGACGCTTACAGTTTGGACATTTGCTGGCCAAATAATAGTCCACAAACAGTTCGATATTCCTTTCAAAATCCTGTTCGAGTTTCACAAGACAATCACTGCGTTGTTCAGTGTCACTTGTTAGTGGCCTCTTGACGGATTTTACTTCTCTATACGAATCACACAACGCCAAATAAGATCTGATGCATATGTGGACCACTAACCAGCTGTGCCGCGCGTCATACGTGAGCTCGATAACCCCCTTTTCGGCAGCGATCAATTCGCCGTAGAGACGAGCATCGTCTACTGCCGTGTACTTTAGGACCCGCCTATTGGTGACAGTACGGAACAGACGCGCGTTGGCCTCTCTCACTGATCTAACGTACTCGTGCGCCTCCATTGGGGTAATAGCGGGTATCGGCAAGTATGGTTCGTTCGCGTTGGCCCGCGATGGCGTGGACGGCCTTCAGTTGCCAGGGGGTCAATTTGGGCAGAGCTGCATGAAACTTTCCCCCAATTCCTGCCAAAGGAAACATGTGTCTACCAGCTGGTGAAATTTCAAATATGTAATTGACAGTATCTGTGATTTTTTCAGCATAGGTCACATCTTCGGGAAAGGTTACATTTCCTTTATTCCTGTTGGTCCTCTCATCGCGGTTCTTGGTGAAGGACTTGACGAAACTGATAAAATCCGGTAGACTGGTGGTGTGAGCCGAAACTATATCCACCACGTGCTGGGTTCTATTCTCTACTGTGTAAGGGGAGTACGGAGAGGGGTTCCGGAGAGCGTTAGCACTGGGCATCCTTCCGTCCCATTTCCAGTTATCCCCCAAATATGAGTCGAGCAACTCGCGAGAACTTAGGGAAGAAACTTTCTCGGTGTAGTCTTTTCTCATTTCCTTGTCGAAAGAGGAAAATGGTTTAACTATGACCCTATATTTCGAATCCCCTAAAAATGCGGTCGACGTGGACGGCATAAGAATGTCCCAAACGTCAAAACCTCCTATTAGGAGATCCATGCCTTGGTTGAACAGGTTGCAGTCATCCTCTACGATTGCCGCCAGGTCCCTCTTAATCTTTTCGGAGGCAGTCAGGCCCGAATATTCAATCATGTGGCTCAAGGGCAAGTTACAGAAAGAGTGATCCCCGCTGTCTCTGAGAATTTCAAACCGTGACGCGTCCAAATATTGGGCTCCCAGAGTCTTGCAACCCAGGTAAAACAAAACGCGACTCGTCAGTGCTCCGTCGTTGGCTACCCCTTCGGGCCAACGAGTGCAACGCATTAACAGATGCCGCGTCATGACGTAAGCCAGGTTTAGTACAACCTCCACTTTATTGGGCGCAGACATCAACCTCAGAGTGTAGGCGATGGGTTCATGGAGGTATTGTTCAGTTAACGTGTTAGCTGCCAGGTTCACGGCCCTTGAATCTAGAAGGTACTCGACAGTCACGGTACCGTCAACCAAGTCGTGGATGTCCCAGTCATCAGAGACATTGGTAATGTTCGCCGGTTCCGCTAGTTCGGAAGAGGAGGTCTTTACTAACGGGTGGTTGTAAAGAACGTTGGCCTCCAAAAGGGAATCAAATAATCTCCTGGCACAGTCTCAAAAACACTCGCCTTTTGGGAGAGTGATTCCCGCGGCATATCTGAACAGGCCTGTATCGACAATGCCCCTCTTTAACCCTTTACGAGCGGCCTATGCGGTTTATTTATATGTACCGCCCAGCGGGGTGTTTTTAGCCAAAATAGGGCTGTTTACGTGATCATTTTCATGCCTAAATAAGACCCAGAACGTAAAACAAGTATCTATCCCTGAAAGGGCATAAACAGAGCTTTCGAATGACACCATAACGATCCTTTTATGATGGCTAGTTTTCTTGCAATAACCGTGCAACGTGAGTGCAAAAAGCATGTAATTCGGTACTTTCCCCATACAATTCAGTATGTAGCGAGTGAGAGAGGGAGGAGGGAGCTGAGATTCGTGTCAGTAGGTTCGCCGCGGTGGTCTGGAGCAGTCATACACTCGCTAGTCTCCTGCCACCACTTGTCTCTCTCTCTCAGCAACATTACGTGCTGAAATTGCCACTCGACCTATGTCGAGCGCCGCCACATAGTCCAGCTTTATTAAATACGACTTAAGTTGCGCCCCGACTTTTAGGGGTTAATCGTCTACCGCACCCTTCCTTCTCATCATAAATAGATCCGCAACATTTCCAAGCGGCGTTCATAAGAACCGCCAAGGTGTAAACCACGAGGTTGCCAGCACTGGCTCCCACGAATCTCATCTGACATCGACTCACGGTTCCTCCTACACCGCCTCTGCCATTAATAATCTCGCAAGAGGATGGCGAGGAAGAGGGAGAAGTGGCGGAGGAAGAGGAGGAGGAGGAGGAAGATAACTTTGGCCCTGACGTGAGACACAAAACATCCCTCAGTTTCTGAAAAGCGTCGGGCCTGTCCACCGAATATCCATTAATCTTGTGCCTCCATATCCTATTTCTGCATTGACGTCAATACCTATATCGTTCGAAAGGCGCTCCTCAAGCAGAGAGGTGATGCTATCCATAAAGTTGTAGAATGAAGCATCCATTATGGTGAATTGAGAAGGAGGGGGGCATTGGCTCTTCTTGTCATCGCCATTCTCACTTGTGTGTCTTCTCTTCCTTGTTTGAGGTACCTCTGAAGGATGATTCCTTCCATGATATGGCATTTCTCAATTATTTGACGCCGTCAGAGTTCCACCACGAATTGTTGAGTTCGGAATAGAACAGACTGGTGGTACATATTCTATTAGTTTATAGTTTTAACTCGCTTTCTGGTGTCGGGGGTCTGATTACACCACATTTAGCCTTACCCTCTATGTTATCTAACACCACGTGTCCCTGTATACGTTCACAGTCCGAAGTGCTGTTAATGGTATGCAGAATGCTCTCTATGACGGTTGAGGCCGCGTCCAGTGCCTCAGTTTCACGATTGCACCTGCCCACCAAAAATAACTTCTTTTCAGGTTTTAACTTTTTCAGCAGACAAATACATTTGCTAAATATCCTTTTACGAGTTTGCACCTGGCACTCGGAGTTTGTTCGAATAGGGGGTGAGCATTCTACAACCACAGAAACTATTGTGTCATCAAACAGTTCACTGGTCCCACCCATTGCAAAAAGTACAATATTGATTTGCCGCTTCGGGGTTGTATACGGCCCTGTATTGAGAGCCCTCGGTATCTCGTTTCATAACACCTTACACGATTTTTCCTATAAATAATTACATCTATGTGGAAAGTTACAAACTGTATTTTATTTGGGAAAATGTACAAATAAGTATGAGACCTGTCGGTTAACCGACGGACCTCTCCACAATGGCAATATCAAAGTTTGTTTTCCATTGTAACGATTGATCTTTTGATCAGTTGCCCATGGATATGACTTCAAGTTTATTTAAAATATCGTGACCATTATTGTGTGTTGGAGAGTCGTTATCACAATATAATGGCTGACCAAATATTTGGTGACGAAGCGCCTGTTGCAGCCACGGCATTTCACCCCGTCGGGATACTTAGAAGCACCATTAAAGGTTGTTGTGTGATTTAACCCAGAAGAGTTTTGAAGATTATCTTCATCTTCCGTATACGGGTTTTGAAGTTTATTTTCATCTCCTGGCAACGTCAAAGCATTTTTGATTAGGTCAAAGAAATGGTCGTTGGCAAGGCATGCCATGTCAGTGGCGGTCCCCAGTCCAATGTGTGTACAGAGGTGATACAGGTTCCTCATGAGATGCATCCAAAGTTTTTGATGGTTCGGAAGCGAGGAGGGGTTGTTGTTCGCCCGACGACCGTAGCCGATTTCTACAATTTCGAGGGTTATGACAAACACGACTGATAGGGCCACCAGCTTTGCCAGTTGAGACCTGACCAAATCTTCCATCCTCGTGGACATTGCTACTATCAGTGCATTCTCTATCGTGGCTTCAGGATCACGGTGGTTGTTGCCCCGTCTTCCTTCGCTCTTTCGTATCTCGCTCAGATACTTCTTCGAAATGTTTAAAACCACAAATTTGCTTAATTAACTTAAGGTGGTTATACAGTTATCTCCCATGGCACAGGAAAGGTCACCCCTTACACTGTCGAACTGAATATCTTTCAGTAGATGGCTGTACGGCATGTTGGGCTTGTCGTAAATGAGTCGGGTGATGGCTTTCTGCAGGGCGTCCGCTATTAATTCTTTAAGCTTCTCTAATGTGTTAAAATCAACATCAACTATCACACAGGGTTTGTTTTTCGCACTCTTGGACATCGACGAGGAGTCTAGTTGGCTCACATACTTCTCTACAACTGAGACCGAGACTTCAACTATGGTGGTGAGTCCAGCGGCCAGTTGGGTCAAGATTTCTGTGTCCGCCCCAGCTGTGTTTGCTGTGGTCAGGACTTTCGACTTTCCTCTTTTTCCCTCTGCTCTTTCCCCTCGCTCGTCGGAGAGATTTACCCTAGACTGTAAAGTCTCTTGGTTCTTGTCTTGATCTCCAATATTAGGAAATAATATAAGGGACATGGCCGCGTCTGTTTTCATCGCTTCAGAATTGGCCAAGACAGATTTAGTGGCACTGTCCTTGTAAGCCTCTTCCAGTATTTTCTGCCATTTTAGAGCATCTGCCATCATTGTCCTTTGCTGTCCGCCGGTTTTCTCTCCCGCACAATCTTCCTGACGGTATAGTATGCTGGGTAACATTGAAGGACCATTCCCCTCGTATCTCTCACCGCCTCCATCACCGGCACCACCGCCCGAAGATAGGTCAATAATGGTCAGAATCCTACTTCTTATATCCGTTTGCTCTCCGAATGGAGAAACTTTATTGACGAAATCCTCATGGGTAACGTCCTCGTTCCCCTTTCCTTTTAGGTAAATTTTGAATAACTCTTTACAAACATTTTCTATCAGTCCTTTTCCGAACTCGGAGATGTTCGGCTTCACGGCCGGTGCGGTCGCACACAACGTTCTCTGTTCCTTGTGGTTGTCTTCCCTTACGTGCTCGACCAGTTCCTTCTGTCCCAGAAACATGGACAGACTAACAATTTTCACCGAACACCATTTCGAAGAAGGTAGCAACCCCAGGCGTAAAACTTCAGTTTCGTGTTTCAACACAAGAGAGGGGTTGAGGGCGTTCAGATACGTGAACAGATATTGCTTGTCAGTGTAGGGTTGCATCAGTGTTCTTGCAACATTGTCTCTCTCCTTTTCCAAATAATCTTCTAAAGGAACAATATTGCGCGGATCATTGTCTCCGTTCTCCTCTTTCTCTTCGTCTTTAAGGATAATAATGTCAATCAAACTAGCCTTTGGATGGTGACCGGTTTGTTTTTGGATAAAAGCCGATTGGAATACCTCAGAAGTTCGCTGTAATGTCTACTTTCTACCATATTTCGGATTTTGTTGCCCAGTATACTGCTATCTCCAAAGAAGCCTCCCGATGTAGCCACTAGATCAATCACGTTAACGTTTTCTCTCTCAGTTGGCGACCTAGACGAGATTAGCCTTGCTCCACCTACATGAACAGAACCAGTTCCACCAACAGCAATATCTTCGTCGCCTTCATTACCTTGTTCTTCAATGGACATTTCATGATCATGATGACTCCCACTCTGCCTGTTACTATTGATTGTGTTTGACTTGAATGGTGATAGTCCCTTGCCTGACTTACGTTCTTGTCCTCCTAAGATGGCCAAACCCACGAATCTTTGCTTGGCTATATGCCCTCCCGTTGTGAGAAAAGGTTGTTATCGTCTCTATTAACCCGTTGAGCCCCGGCTAGTTATAATATTTTGTTCACCCCAGTCCCAAGCCATTTTCACTTCTTTTTTTTGTTTGCTAAAATGGAAGACAAGGATGAGAAATGAAAAAAAAAAAAAAAAAATCACCTCGGACATTTTTTTTTTGGGGGGGGGGGAGCCTCAAAAAAAATTGTTGAGCCAATATGGAAGAGAATGGTGAGAAATGAAGACAAAAATAAAAAAATAATAATTTCGGTCATTTGGGGGGCGGGGGGGGGGGGTTTCAATAGTTCGTCTCCCCCGCATGACCACCCGCCCGGGAGCACTAGGGTAAAAACTGAGTATGGCATTGTACGGCATACATCCTAAGGAGTGTCTCACATAAATCTCAAGCCTCTAGCTCCCATACGACCGGAGTAATGAAGGTTCAAAGTGGCGGTGAACTAAGGGTGTAAACTATCCCCACTAAGCCCACCACCACCAGCCGCGCGGCTGTCTCGGCCCGCTCACACCTACTGGCCCGGCTCCCACACACACTACGGTACCTCCCCCTCCTATTCTCCCGCCATTTCCTACCTTACGAGCCACGTAAGTGTTTTTTATATGTCGGACGCACGTGATGCGTCGCTGGGAGTTGGTGATCAAACACTGCCGACGCAACACGTGCGACGCTGGGTCTCACAGGGTTAACCCTCTCACTACCATATGACGCAGAGGTTGCCAGATTAGCAATAATAAATATAGTTCTCTCACTCTTATAATTACCTCTCCAAAATTAGTTTTCTGCCCACAGCTAACTCAAAGACAACTGCAGAGGTTGAAGTAACTAAACTAAAGGTTTCTAAATACACCTGATGGTAACAAAGGCTTTAAAGTATCCCTAATAGGCTCAAAATTGCGTCGAGGACGTGAGAGGGTTAACACACTGCGCTATCGCTAGGGAAGCACTTCGAGAAAAGCCTGGACATAAAACAGCTTGTTGTTCCAAAGCGTACATAGCGTTGACAAATCTCACGATTTTTAATAGTTTTTCTGGGTTTAAAGGTAAATGGACTAGGTCCATGGACCCCTGGGTAATTATTATATTGGATGCAACCTCTTCGTAAGCCAAAGTGGGATTAGCAACGGGATTCCACGCTTTCAGCTTCTGTAACGAGTGTGCCAGGACACTATTCTCCTCCATGCGTATCTTCGCGACGACAGCCTCTTTGCTCACTCCATTCACGTGGGTTGTATGTGACCTGTGCGGATCATTCGCCTCCATTAAACGCTCCAGTACACTAGTCGACGATCCTCTACCAGATGTTTCTAATACGTGGGTATTTAGGAGGCTCAGAAGTAGTCTAAACTCCCTTCCGGGGAGGTCCCCTCTCCTTTTGTAAAAACGCTCGGACGCTTCAACATACTTTATAATTTCGTCAAACACGTACAATGCCACCGCCGGAGTCATGCCCTCCAGTTGCGAAGTGACAAATGGACAGACGAAGTTTTGTAGTTCAATAGTAAAGTACCTGATGACCGAGAGAGGGTTACCGCGGTAGATGCATGAGTAACGCGAGGGAGGTCGATAAGAATTTCGCGAACTGCCTCTCGGGCGTTTTTCAAGATGGACACTTTATTCATCACCCTCGCATTTGCCCCCTTCTAACTCGAGATATATTGCGTTATCCAACGATGACTTGCTGCTAGGTTCATCCAAGAATTTAGAGGCGATCTTGAATCTAGCCACTCCTCGAGAAACCGGAGTCCCCTTCTCGAATAAATTCACCGTTTCAGTTATAATTTTCAAAGCGTTAGTCACATCCGCTTGTACAGTTCGCCAAAAGTGCGAACTCCCCCAACATCGGATGCTAGGGTCACCAAAAAATTAGCAAAAGCCTTATGAGCTTCTTCAGCAGACTTTAGCCAGACCTGAACACTTTTGCCGTTGCTGTCAGTAAGAGCGCAATTGCATTTTACAGAATCTACTGTGCTTCGTGTATTTTTCCTGGCCGGAGATCGCGTCTCTTTCATTGTTCTCGTCACCGCTGCTGTCGCCATAGTCGCTACTATTGTCGCTGCTGCTTCGTCTATTGCTGTTTCTTTTGGTTCCATTATTTAGTAAAGTTTTGGGTCTACATACGCCTAATTCCTCATCGTCATCATTATTCGGTTTTCTTTTTCTCTTGGAGGGTAAATTATCTTTTTCGAGGTGCCCGGTTTTTGCATCTCTGTATTTTTGTTTGGTGTATCCTATAAGAAGGTTACCAATACTTGAACCTATGATCTTCCCTATATTCTCCTAGTAAGTGTCCGATCGGCGGCGCCTTTACTGTCTCGGTCGAGAAAGGCTCCTCCGATCGGACACTTACTAGGACTCGTGACGGGGTTCTTGTCGATGTCAGCAATGTCGCCAATGCTGGTTATTTGTCTTTTTCCCCCTGGATCGTCGAGGTCGTTGGGATTATCACTCGAGGCAAAGCAACGACGCAGACCTTGCTGGTAGACTAATCTTAGAGCAGCCCGACCAGGTAGTCGGTCTCTCTGGGTGGAGCAGCCCGACCAGGTAGTCGCTCTCTCTAGGTGGAGCAGCCCGGCCAGGTAGTCGCTCTCTCTGGGTAGAGCAGCCCGACCAGATAGTCGCTCTCTCTAGGTGGAGCAGCCCGGCCAGGTAGTCGCTCTCTCTGGGTGGAGCAGCCCAACCAGGTAGTCTCTCTCTGGGTAGAGCAACCCGGCCAGATAGTCGCTCTCTCTGGGTGGAGCAGCCCGACCAGGTAGTCTCTCTCTGGGTGGAGCAGCCTGGCCAGGTAGTTCTTCTCTCCTAAATTTTTGTGGGTGAAAGATGTCGTGGACAAATAATTGACAACACGATTTCTTTAAGAGGACAGCGTGAGCGCGCTCATTGCTGCCGATTATGGGCAATACGTTAGCTAAAAAGTCTTTGACTCAGAGAGAGAGAGACAGACACAGTGTGTGTGTGTGTGTGTGTGCGAGACTCTGTCATGCTTCGTAGTCCCGTAGCCACTTCGTTCTTAGTAAGAGAATAGGCTATCCATATAGTGCCTTACTAACCTGAATTTCTTAGTAAGAGAATAGGCTATTCATATAGTGCCTTACATGCCTTACTAACCTGAATTTTTTAGTAAGATTTAGGTCACTCGATCCTAAAATTAAGAAACGGGGGAATATAGGTGACTACATAGCAAACAACCAATACATAACCCCCAAAAAGGATATAATAATAAAATATATATTCTAAACAGTTTTTATTTGTACACCGCCCTCATATTATTTTAAATAGCTTTCTCGAAAAAAGATGGCTTGTAATTTTTCCACGACATCTTTCACCCACAAAAATTTAGACCCTCCTGAAAAAAGGTTTACCACCAACTCAAGTTCCATCAACTCACGTTGGACAGCAGAATATCGCCTAAAGATTTGTGTGTGAAAATCAA
The DNA here is from genome assembly GCA_032716605.1 of Paralithodes platypus. NCBI lineage: Eukaryota > Metazoa > Arthropoda > Malacostraca > Decapoda > Lithodidae > Paralithodes > Paralithodes platypus. The sequence goes on from CM064572.1 coordinate 41,255,913, forward strand.
GACAGGGACCCGTACAGCGGCGACGCCACAACAACCCGGCCAGGTAGTCGCTCTCTCTGGGTGGAGAAGCCCGACCAGGTAGTCGCTCTCTCTAGGTGGTGCAGCCCGACCAGGTAGTTGCACTCTCTAGGTGGAGCAGCCCGACCAGGTAGTCTCTCTCTGGGTAGAGCAACCCGGCCAGGTAGTCGCTCTCTCTGGGTGGAGCAGCCCTACCAGGTAGTCGCTCTCTCTAGGGGGAGCAGCCCGACCAGGTAGTCGCTCTCTCTAGGTGGAGCAGCCCGGCCAGGTAGTCGCTCTCTCTAGGTGGAGCAGCCCGACCAGGTAGTCTCTCTCTGGGTAGAAAATCCGGCCAGATAGTCGCTCTCTCTGGGTGGAACAGCCCGACCAGGTAGTCTCTCTCTGGGTGGAGCAGCCCGGCCATGTAGTTCTTCTCTCCTAAATATTGTGGGTGAAAGATGTCGTGGACAAATAATTCTATCTATCTATCTATTGCCTGACGCCGTGATCCCCGAAGGGGTGGCCACGAACGAACCGCCCCCATGCACCTCTGTCCCCAGTCAGTCGACGCCCCTCCCCCCAACCAGCACCGCCTTCGTTCATGTAGTTCCTCACTCCATCCTTCCACCTCATATTCGGCCTACCTCTCCCCCTCTGTCCCTCCACCTCGCTCTCGTACACCCTCTTAGTCATTCTCTCGCTTTCCATACGTTCCATATGGCCGAACCATCTCAAGTTGTTCCTTTTCACACTTTCCAGCACATCTACCTCCACACCACACCTCCTTCTTACTTCCTCATTAGTCTGTCTATCCCTCCATGTAACTCCGCACGCACTCCTTAAGTAATTCATTTCCACTGCTCTCACTCTTGGTCGGAGTCTCTCAACCAACGTCCATGCTTCGCTTCCGTAAGTCAGTGTCGGGATTACCACACTGTCATGCAAGGACTTCTTCACTTCCATACTGACCACCCTATTTCTTGTTACTGCTTTTAGCGTTCCTACAACCCTCTTCCCCTGTTGTACCCTCTCCCGCACCTCTTCATCCATAGTCCCATCTTTACTCAACACACTGCCCAGATACTTAAAAGAGTTGACGATCTCCATAGCCTGACCGTTCAGCTTCACCTCACACTCTGTGACTTCACCCCTTTCGAAGACCATAACCTTGCTCTTCCCCGTATTTACCTTCAAATTCCGTTTTTCGCACACTGTTCCAAACTCATTTACCAGACCCTGCAACTCCCATTCATTATCACTCATCAGAACTGTATCATCCGCAAACAGCAGTATAGGTAGCTTCCACTCAATTCCCTCCCTTTTCAGCGATACACCAACATCCACTGCTCTTGATAGTATTTCTTTCATAACTCCATCCATATATACAGTAAACAACCACGGGGACATCACACACCCCTGTTTCAAACCAACATTCAGGTCAAAGAACTCGCTCTGCTCACTCTCCACACGTACTGCCGCCTTTGCACCCTCATACATGCTCTTCACTGCTTTCAGCAACTTGCCCTCTACTCCGTATATTCTAAGTACTTTCCACAAACCTTCTCTATCCACTCTGTCATAGGCCTTCTCCAAGTCCATAAAGGCAACATACACCTTTTGTTTCTTCTCCAGATACTTCTCCACAACACAATTCAGGGTAAAAATCTGATCTACACATCCTCTTCCCTTCCTAAAACCTCCCTGCTCGTCGCCTATCCATTTCTCCGTTCTCACTCTCACTCTCTCAATCACTACCCTACTGTATACCTTCCCTACTACGCTTAGAAGACATATTCCTCGGTGGTTACCACACACTCCTCTTTCCCCTTTGCCCTTATATAGGGGGACTATTATGCCAGTCTTCCAGTCATCGGGTGCACTCCCCTTCTCCCATGCTAGTTTGCACATTTTCCATACCCATTCTATCACTATCTCACCACCATAGCTCAACATTTCCCCACACACTCCATCTGTTCCTGGTGTTTTCCCCAACTTCACTCTTTCATGGCTTCCCACACTTCTGACCTCCTGATCCCCACCTCCTCCTCCACTACTTCTCTTCTTCTCCCTCCCATACCATATCCAGCTATGTTTGCTGGCTCTTCATTCCTTTCATTTAGCAACTCACTGAAGTACTCCCTCCATCTTTCGACTCTCTTGCTTCTCGGCTAGCATTCTCCCATTCTTATCTTTCACACCCTTACTGTTTCCCTTGCTACCTTCCCTAACTTTCTTGACTTCTTTCCAGAACAGTTTCTTACTCTCCCTCCATTTTACACTCAGATTCCTTCCAAATTCCTCATCTACTCTTCTCTTACTTTCCTTCACTACTCTCTTCACCACCCACTTACTCTCCATGTACCTCGCTCGTTTCTGTCTCTCGGAATCTTCATTCCCTCTACTACCCAACCACTCTCTATATGCTTTCTTCTTTTCTTCCACAGCTATTCTTACCTCTTCTGTCCACCATGCTGTACCTTTCACTCCCCTCCCTTCTCCTCACTCCACACACCTCCTCACATGCTGCACAGATCTCATCCTTAAACACCTTGCTCATCTCCTCCACTTCCTCCATAACTTCCAGGTCGAACCCACCTAGTCGTCTTTCCACTGCTCTCCTGTACTCCTCCCTGACTTCCTCCTCCTGCAACCTCTCCACCCTCCTCACCATTCCACCCTCCTCTCGCCTCCCTCCCGCTCTCCTCACCCACTTCTTTTGTATCCTAACCTTAGCTACCACTACATAATGATCAGACAGACCCCCTCCAATACTCCTATACACCCTAGCATCCATCACAGATTTCTTCATTCGTTCATCCACACATACATAATCAATCAATGACTTTCGATCCACCACTGTCTTATCCTTCATCATCAACATCCGTTTCCACGTGTACCTGTGGATCATTCTGTGTCGGAAGAAGGTGTTGGCTATCCACAGCCTCCTCCCCACACATACGTCCACAAGTGCACTACCATTGCCATTCACCTCTGATGGTACCCCCCACCCTCCCACCACTCCCTCAACTTTCCTATCACCCACCTTACCATTCATATCCCCAATCAGAAATATTCTTTCGTTCTTGTCAAACTTCTCCAGGCACGCCTCCACATTCATCCAGAACTCCTCTTTCTTTCTTTCAAGTATATCCTCTGTCGGGGCATACACGCATACAATCACCCACGTTTGTATTCCTACTTTCATTCTCACCCACACAATCCTTGAACCCACAGACCCATACTCTCTTACACATTCCTTCCATTTGCTACTTACAAACAAACATGCACCTTCTCTCGCTGTTCCTTCACTCACTCCAGCACACACACCCATTCCACACTCCCACTCTCTCACATCTGAACCTTTCCATTTGGTCTCTGTCATTCCACATACATCCAGCCTGGCATTCACTAACACTTCCAGAACCTCTCTCTCTTTTGTGCCATCATTCATGCCACTAACATTCCACGTAGCCATTCTCAGAATGTCCGAAGGCATGTCCTTAGTCGGTCGTGGTTCGTCAACGTTGGTTCCGTCCGCATCCGAGGCTGTTCGCTCGTTTTTCTTTGCTTAGATATTTTTTCCGGGTGGGGGTCGCAAGCCCACCGACCCAACCTCTTTAGTCGCCTCTTACGACACGCAGAAGGCACGTGGGGCATATTCTATTCCCTAACCCCCAGGGGGGGGGTTAAATAATTGGACAAATATTTGACAACACAATTTCTTTAACAGGACAGCGTGAGCGCGCTCATTGCTGCTGATTATGGGCAAGACGTTAGCTAAACAATCTTTGACACAGAAAGAGAGAGAGAGCGAGAGACAGACACAGTGTGTGTGTGTGTGTGTGAGAGAGGGAGAGAGAGAGTTACACACTCTCTCTCTCTCTGTCATGCTTTGTATAATGCGTCGTACAACCTAGGTCATACTTCGTATAATGCGTCGTATAGCGCGGCAATGGATGTGACTCGTATCTGGGCAGGACACATGAGGCAGAAGGGCGACACACGAGGCAGAAGGGCGGCGGTGTCCCGTAGCCACTTCGTTCTTAGTAAGAGAATAGGCTATCCATATAGTGCCTTACTAACCTGAATTTCTTAGTAAGAGAATAAGCTATTCATATAGTGCCTTACGTGCCTTACTAACCTGAATTTTTTAGTAAGATTTAGGTCACTCGATCCTAAAGTTAAGAAAGTGGGGGATATAGGTGACTACATAGCAAACAACCAATATATAACCCCCAAAAAGGATATAATAATAAAATATAAATTCTAAATAGTTTTTATTTGTACACCGCCCTCATATTATTTTAAGTAGCTTTCTCGAAAGAAGATGGCTTGTAATTTTTCCACGACATCTTTCACCCACAAAAATTTAGACCCTCCTGAAAAAAGGTTCACCACCAACTCAAGTTCCATCAACTCACGTTGGACAGCAGAAGATCGCCTAAAGATTTGTGTGTGAAAATCACGGCAGGGATTCGTACAGCGGCGACGCCGCAGCAACCCGGCCAGGTAGTTGCTCTCTCTGGGTGGAGCAGCCCGACCAGGTAGTCGCTCTCTCTAGGTGGAGCAGGCCGACCAGGTAGTCTCTCTCTGGGTAGAGCAACCCGGCCAGGTAGTCGCTCTCTCTGGGTGGAGCAGCCCGACCAGGTAGTCGCTCTCTCTAGGTGGAGCAGCCCGACCAGGTAGTCGCTCTCTCTAGGTGGAGCAGCCCAACCAGGTAGTCGCTCTCTCTAGGTGGAGCAGCCCGACCAGGTAGTCGCTCTCTCTAGGTGGAGCAGCCCGACCAGGTAGTCTCTCTCTGGGTAGAGCAACCCGGCCAGGTAGTCGCTCTCTCTGGGTGGAGCAACCCGACCAGGTAGTCGCTCTCTCTAGGTGGAGCAGCCCGGACAGGTAGTCGCTCTCTCTAGGTGGAGCAGCCCGACCAGGTAGTCTCTCTCTGGGTAGAACAACCCGGCCAGATAGTCACTCTCTCTGGGTGGAGCAGCCTGACCAGGTAGTCTCTCTCCTCTGGGTGGAGCAGCCCGGCCAGGTAGTTCTTCTCTCCTAAATTTTTTTGGGTGAAAGATGTCATGGACAAATAATTGACAACACGATTTCTTTAACAGGACAGCGTGAGCGCGCTCATTGCTGCTGATTATGGCCAAGACGTTAGCTAAAAAATCTTTGACTCAGGGAGAGAGAGAGAGAGACAGACACAGTGTGTGAGAGAGAGAGAGAGTTACACATTCTCCCTCTTGCTGTCACGCTTCGTATAATGCGTCGTATAGCTAGGTCATGCTTCGTATACTGTCCTAGGTCATGCTTCATATAATGTGTCGTACCCCCAGTCAGATGACTCACCAAAAATAATCCCACAAAAATTACTCTGGGTGGAGCAGCCCGGCCAGATAGTCTCTCCTAAAAATTGTCTCTCCTAAATTTTGTCTCTCCTAAATTTTTGTGGGTGAGTCACCGCAGCAGCCCGGCCAGGTAGTCTCTCTCTAGGTGGAGCAGCCCGGCCAGGTAGTCGCCTCTCTGGGTGGAGCAGCCCGGCCAGGTAGTCTCTCTCTGGGTATCTTTGACAACAGCCGACTAAGCACCTCTCAATCCCCTCCCATCAGATCCTCCACTTTCTTAACTATAGAATCAAGTGAAGTGACCTAAAATTAATGGGAGTAACTGGTACTGGTGGTGCTTCGTACTTATAATTCGTCGTATACCTAGGTCATGCTTCGTATAATGTAAATCGGAAAATAAAATGGAATTTTTCACGTTTTTGTTTTATTTGTCATAGTTTTTACAATTTCTTCTCTCCTAAATTGTTGTGTGTGAAAGATCGTTTCATAACCCAATCGAGGGGCCGAATACGGTCTCGTATGTGGTAGCGCTGGCACAGGTGCACCAACACAGGCAACACGGCGCAGCAAGCACACAGAATACGGGCAAGACGTTAGCTAACAAATATTTGACTCAGAGAGAGAGAGAGAGAGAGACAGACACAGTGTGTGAGAGAGAGAGAGAGAGAGAGAGTTACACACTCTCCCTCTCGCTGTCACGCTTTGTACAATGCGTCGTATAGCTAGGTCATGCTTCGTTTAATGTGTCGTATACTGTCCTAGGTCATGCTTCGTATAATGTGTCGTACCCCCAGTCAGACGACTCACCAAAAATAATCCCACAAAAATCTCTCTGGGTGGAGCAGCCCGGCCAGGTAGTCTCTCCTAAACAAATTCTCTCCTAAATTTTTTCTCTCCTAAATTTTTGTGGGTGAAAGATGTCGTGGCAAAATAATTGACAACTCGATTTCTTTAACAGGACAGCGTGAGCGCGCTCATTGCTGCTGATTATGGGCAAGACGTTAGCTAAAAAATCTTTGACTCAGAGAGAGAGAGAGAGAGAGAGAGAGAGAGAGAGAGAGAGACAGACACATCTTCTTTTCTCTCTCCTAAATTTTTGTGGGTGAAAGATGTCGTGGAAAAATAATTGACAACTCGTTTCTTTAAATTTTTCACACACACAAATTTGGACCCTCCCGAAGAAAAAAGGTTCACCGCCAACTCAAGTCGTATAGCAGAAGATCGCCTAAAGATTTGTGTGTTAAAATCCCGACAGGGACCCGTACAGCGGCGACGCCGCAGCAGCCCGGCCAGGTAGTCTCTCTCTAAGGGGAGCAGCCCGGCCAGGTAGTCGCCTCTCTGGGTGGAGCAGCCCGGCCAGGTAGTCTCTCTCTGGGTATCTTTGACAACAGCCGACTAAGCACCTCTCAATCCCCTCCCATCAGATCCTCCACTTTCTTAACTTTAGGATCAATTAAAGTGACCTAAAATTAATGGGAGTAACTGGTACTGTGGTGCTTCATACTTATAATTCGTCGTATAGCTAGGTCATGCTTCGTATAATGTAAATCGGAAAATAAAATGGATTTTTTCATGTTCTTCTTTTATTTTTCCTAGTTTTTACAATTTCTTCTCTACTAAATTTTTGTGGGTGAAAGATAATTTCATAACCCAATTGAGGGGCCGAAAACGATCTCGTATGTGGTAGCGCTGGCACAGGTGCACCAACACGGCGAAGCAAGCACACAGAATACGGTACCCCAGTCAGACGACTCACCAAAAATATCTTCACTCCTAAATTTTTGTGGGTGAAAGATGTCGTGGCAAAATAATTGACAACTCGATTTCTTTAACAGGACAGGGTGAGCGCGCTCATTGCTGCTGATTATGGGCAAGACGTTAGCTAAAAAATCTTTGACTGAGAGAGAGAGAGAGAGAGAGACAGACAGACACAGTGTGTGAGAGAGAGAGAGAGAGAGAGAGTTACACACTCTCCCTCTCGCTGTCGCGCTTCGTATAATGCGTCGTATAGCTAGGTCATGCTTCGTTTAATGCGTCGCATACTGTCCTAGGTCATGCTTCGTATAATGTGTCGTACCCCCAGTCAGACGACTCACCAAAAATAATCCCACAAAATCTCAAAGGTGGAGCAGCCCGGCCAGGTAGTCTCTCCTAAAAATTGTCTCTCCTAAATTTTGTCTCTCCTAAATTTTTGTGGGTGAGTCGCCGCAGCAGCCCGGCCAGGTAGTATCTCTCTAGGTGGAGCAGCCCAGCCAGGTAGTCTCTCTCTAGGTGGAGCAGCCCGGCCAGGTAGTCGCCTCTCTGGGTGGAGCAGCCCGGCCAGGTAGTCTCTCTCTGGGTATCTTTGACAACGGCCGACTAAGCACCTCTCAAGCCCCTCCCATCAGATCCTCCACTTTCTTAACTTTAAGATCAAGTGAAGTGACCTAAAATTAATGGGAGTAACTGGTACTGTGGTGCTTCGTACTTATAATTCGTCGTATAGCTAGGTCATGCTTCGAATAATGTGAATCGGAAAATAAAATTGAATTTTTCATGTTTTTGTTTTATTTGTCCTAGTTTTTACAATTTCTTCTCTCCTAAATTTTTATGGGTGAAAGATCGTTTCATAACCCAATCGAGGGGCCGAATACGGTCTGGTATGTGGTAGCGCTGGCACAGGTGCCCCAACACAGGCAACACGGCGCAGCAAGCACACAGAATACGGGCAAGACGGTAGCTAAAAAATCTTTGACTCAGAGAGAGAGAGAGAGAGACAGACACAGTGTGTGAGAGAGAGAGAGAGAGAGAGAGAGTTACACACTCTCCCTCTCGCTGTCACGCTTCGTATAATGCGCCGTATAGCTAGGGCATGCTTCGCTTAATGTGTCGTATACTGTCCTAGGTCATGCTTCGTATAATGTGTCGTACCCCCAGTCAGACGACTCACCAAAAATAATCCCACAAAAATCTCTCTGGGTGGTGCAACCCGGCCAGGTAGTCTCTCCTAAAAATAATTCTCTCCTAAATTTTTTCTTTCCTAAATTTTTGTGGGTGAAAGATGTCGTGGCAAAATAATTGACAACTCGATTTCTTTAACAGGACAGCGTGAGCGCGCTCATTGCTGCTGATTATGGGCAAGACGTTAGCTAAAAAATCTTTGACTCAGAGAGAGAGAGAGAGAGAGAGAGAGAGAGAGAGAGAGACAGACACATCTTCTTTTCTCTCTCCTAAATTTTTGTGGGTGAAAGATGTCGTGGAAAAATAATTGACAACTCGTTTCTTTAAATTTTTCACACACACAAATTTAGTCCCTCCCGAAGAAAAAAGGTTCACCGCCAACTCAAGTCGTATAGCAGAAGATCGCCTAAAGATTTGTGTGTTAAAATCCCGACAGGGACCCGTACAGCGGCGACGCCGCAGCACATCAGCCAGGTAGTCGCCTCTCTGGGTGGAGCAGCCCGGCCAGGTAGTCTCTCTCTGGGTATCTTTGACAACAGCCGACTAAGCACCTCTCAATCCCCTCCCATCAGATCCTCCACTTTCTTAACTTTAAGATCAAGTGAAGTGAACTAAATTTAATGGGAGTAACTGGTACTGTGGTGCTTCGTACTTATAATTTGTCGTATAGCTAGGTCATGCTTCGTATAATGTAAATCGGAAAATAAAATGGATTTTTTCATGTTTTCTTTTATTTGTCCAAGTTTTTACAATTTCTTCTCTCCTACAATTTTGTGGGTGAAAGATCGTTTCATAACCCAATTGAGGGGCCGAATACGGTCTCGTATGTGGTAGCGCTGGCACAGGTGCACCTACACGGCGAAGCAAGCACACAAAATACGGTACCCCAGTCAGACGACTCACCAAAAATATCTTCATTCCTAAATTTTTGTGGGTGAAAGATGTCGTGGCAAAATAATTGACAACTCGATTTCTTTAACAGGACAGCATGAGCGCGCTCATTGCTGCTGATTATGGGCAAGATATTAGCTAAAAATCTTTGACTCAGAGAGAGAGAGAGAGAGACAGACACAGTGTGTGAGAGAGAGAGAGAGAGAGAGAGTTACACACTCTCCCTCTCGCTGTCACGCTTCGTATAATGCGTCGTATAGCTAGGTCATGCTTCGTTTAATGCGTCTTATACTGTCCTAGGTCATGCTTCGTATAATGTGTCGTACCCCCAGTCAGACGACTCACCAAAAATAATCCCACAACAATCTCTCTGGGTGGAGCAGCCCGGCCAGGTAGTCTCTCTCCTATTAGCTAAACAATCTTTGACTCAGAGAGAGAGAGAGAGAGACAGACAGACACAGTGTGTGAGAGAGAGAGAAAGTTTCCCACTCTCCCTCTCGCTGTCACGCTTCATATAATGCGTCGCACAGGTGCACCAACACAGGCAACACGGCTCAGCAAGCACACATAATACGGCGGCGGCGGCTGTACTCCGACGACGTACACACTCTCTCTCTCGCTGTCACGCTTCGTATAATGCGTCGTATAGCTAGGTCATGCTTCGTTTAATGCGTCGTATAGCTAGGTCATGCTTCGTTTAATGCGTCGTATACTGTCCTAGGTCATGTTTCGTATAATGTGTCGTACCCCCAGTCAGACGACTCACCATAAATAATCACACAAAAATATCTCTGGGTGGAGCAGCTCGGCCAGGTAGTCTTCTCCTAAAAATTGTCTTTTCTTTTCTCCTAAATTTTTGTGGGTGAGTCGCTGCAGCAGCCCGGCCAGGTAGTCTCTCTCTAGGTGGAGCAGCCCGGCCAGGTAGTCGCCTCTCTGGGTGGAGCAACCCCGCCAGGTAGTCTCTCTCTGGGTATCTTTGACAACAGCCGACTAAGCACCTCTCAATCCCCTCCCATCAGATCCTCCACTTTCTTAACTTTAGGATCAAGTGAAGTGACCTAAAAATTAATGGGAGTAACTGGTACTGTGGTGCTTCGTACTTATAATACGTCGTATAGCTAGGTCATGCTTCGTATAATGTAAATCGGAAAATAAAATGGAATTTTTCATATTTTGTTTTTATTTGTCCTAGTTTTTACAATTTCTTCTCTCCTAAATTTTTGTGGGTGAACGTTCTGGTAACGCTAGTCCTATTTCTGCCAATTTCGCCCTGAGAGCCAATAATTGAAGTCTCTATTCACACTGTTCCCTATCATTAGTGTTACGGACAGATCAGTTGCAAGATGACGTTCTGGGATATTGGGGGAAATAAAACAATTTTCATTTATTTGTGTTTTTAGTGACCAATAATTGTTTTCCTGAGATTAGGCATTACAGAAAGTCCCATACTCAACACTAATTTCAGTTTATCATCATTTCTGGTAATAATTTCAGTAATACAGTCTTTAATTGCGCTAAGGGAATTAGTGTCCTCATTACTGTATGGAGTCAGATCATTATGGCCAATATCCTCCAACATCTGTCCTAGAATAGAAAAGTGTATTCTGCGATCATCTAGTACAAACCGGGGCACCCCTGCGGCACGCAAATATCCCTACACGTAGGCATTTCTCATTAATATTACGGTGACACCCTTCAAAATCACAGGCCCACATTTCTTCTCGTCGTTGTCCACATTCATGGCGTTATTGACAATGAGGGTATAATGGTTCCAGATAATGTCATTCACGATATTGTAAGCTAGATACGAATCTTCGTGAATGGATTGATCAACGTTATAAATGACCGAAAAACGGGATGTCGCAGATGATTTTCTAACTACGTCGATCTGGTAGGTTGCTCTTGAGCGAGGCAGTTCTGCGGAAGATGCTTTACCTTTTAGCACGTCAATTGATACGGTGAGACCGAACCGTCCCCTGATTACCAAGTGAACGTCGGTCACAATGGAAGGATTCAAGAAAGAGAGCTTGATCTTCTCTTGCAGATTTTTCTCACCAGTGTCCATGGACACGAGCAAGCATGTGCGTGTGGTCACCCAAGACGGTACCTCCTGTGACTGATACCTGACAAGATCCTTGTAGCGTCCTCATCCTTCATTCGTGACATGAAAACTGTAAGCTCCTTCGCTCTGGACAGACACGACACTCCTCAGATTGAAGTACTTGTCCTGAAAGGGGTCAACGTCAATGATGGCCATGGTTGGATTCTCCGTGTAGCTGTTGACTGAGGACACCCGGTTAGATTCCTGCGAGGCTGGCGGCAACGGGAAGAAGAGTTCGTGGGGAGGAGGAGGAATGTGGTGAAGACTGAGGTATCTATCTTCTCCGGTGAGACTGCTCCCATTCACAGGTTTTACTCGGTATCTCCCCGGTGGACCAAAGGATAGGTTCTTATAGAATGTCTGGGGGTTGACCTGGGGGGCGAAAGAGCCCAAGAAATCGTGAGAGTTCTGGACATTAGCTTTGCCGAAAATGGGCCTCAGTACATTAAGATCTCTCACTCTCTTGTTGAATACGTTTATTTGATCCCCTGTGCTCATTTTCCCCCTCTTTGATTCGTTAGGGGGGTTTGCGTCGCCCCGCGGCACTTGGTGGGGCGCCCTCCTCAGACTGACACCAAACCAGTTCCGAGTAAAAATACCCGACCCAATGAAAAAACGCAATACCAGCAGGAACGCCAGAACCCACAGACCAACAGCCAAACCGAATTTCCACTTTTTAATGTCAAGACGACTGGCGAGCAGACCGAGTACAACGGGAAGGCCCAGGATTAATATGGGAGAATTGACCAAGATGGTAGCCAACCTTCGAGTCTCGTCTCTAATGGCATCTTCAGTGACTTCGATGATGCGTTTGGCGACATCTGCCCCCGCCGACAGGATGACGGAGGCAGTCGCTTGAGTGACGGAGAGTCCTTTATCACACGTGAGAGAAACCCCCTTGCCCAGCTCGCTCATGGAGGCGAGGGAGGGCAAGACGGACGGGGGATCGAAGCTGGCCCAAGTGCCGCAGTCGCCCGCCTCCGAGTCATTGGTCCCGCATATGGGCGCATATCCCACGTAGGTCGACTCTACTCCTTGACCGTCCGGGACGGTGGCTCCACGGGCGGTGAACAAATCTCGGTCTTGCTGTATGGCCTTCCTGATCTTATTCAGGAATGGATGTTCCGTGGTCAGAGCGTGACCCACGGCATGATCCTTACAGGAGAACTTGGGAATCTTGTAGGTCACCAGATCCCCTTTCAGGTTGATCCAATTAGAGTGGGCCACCTTCGAGGCATGCATGAGACCCACGACGGCTGTGCCCAGAATGCCGGCGACCGTGGCGCCGACGGTGATGGTGGTGCCGTACTTTAACAGAGATATGACGGTTCCGTTCCCCCTTTCGGATTTGATGACGAATTCGGTGGCTTTGCCAATTTCTGATCTGTTTACCGGATCCGCCATATTATCCACATTATCCAGGTTGCTCCCGATCACTTCTAATTTTTCCACCTCCGATTTCGGAATGTCTCTCACCGTGTCGTTGACAGTACTCACAAACTCATTCAGTGCTTCGTCCGGGTACGTTAGGGACATTTCGAGGGCGAACGGTCTGTTCAACGATTCGGGAGTGTCTATTCCCAAACCGCCCATGACTTCGGACAAGGTGCGTTCGTTCGCCCTCAGAGCCACTAATTCGTCGGATACCAACGTTCCCGAATCTGCCAACACCCATCTCCCCTCGCCGTCCAGGGACACATTGGCGCCAAAAGACTCGATGTTCAGACCGTCTTTCAATGTGTCGACGAACGAGGTTTCCGCTTTCGTGACAGTTGTCACGGCCTCCATCTCCGAATCCATCAGATGGATGGACTCTTCCATGTTCGAGAAACGACGCTAGGCCACGGACTCGACGGCATCGCGCGCGATCGCCATGGCGCCCCTGGCCTCCTCCGCTCAGGCCAGAGGGGACGGTGATCCACCCCCCTGCGGTGCCGGAAGTTTGAAGTCCCTCTTTCAGTCCTGTAGGTAAGAGTCGGCGTTTAAAGAAACACCCCCTCCGTCCATGACCCCATACGCTTGAATTGCCCTTCGCAGCCCATTCTTCCTGTAAAACTGTCCCATAGCTCTCTGTTTAATCACCTCTATAACGACATTGTCGACGAATTCCCGCGCTTCTCTAAAGGCTTCGCCATATTTCTGGATGGTGGTTCCCGGGTTGTGAAGGAATTCGTTGCCCAGATCTTGGAAAACTCCGACGACGCGTCTGGCCTTGCTATCCCAGGTTATTACCACCTCGGATCCCTTGAACAACCATTCTTTCTTGGCCCCGTTGATGCCGTCCAGGGATCGTTCCGGCACTTGCGACCGGTCAAGAAAATGTTGTACCAGGACACCCGGACTCGTGGATGAGGCATTTATCCCTGCCCCATCCTTGATGGACGGTCGCAGAGACAGGAAGATTGAGTATGCCGTAGTCTCAATACTCGTATTCCTCAGCACATGGATCGAGTCCGCACACAGTGAGAGTAAGAGGTGGGCAACGATACATTCGAGCTCACCCACTCCCAGATAATTGCCGCCTCCGCCGTTGAGCAGATTGGCACGAAACTGGCAAACCACGTGGGGCAGTCCTGTTCGAAGAGTGAAGCTTTCACCCATTTCGCCCGAGACGAAATCGTGAAGAGCCTTGACGGCGACTCTCAGTTTTAAACGGAGGCGTACGCCCCAGGATGTAATGGGAACCTCCAAATTTATCTCATAGTTTAATGGATCATAGGACTCGTAATTGTTATCGGCAATCGATTCGCCGAAGAGTTTGGATGTTCTATAGATGAACTTGGAGACACTGCGCAATGCCAGATCGAACGTACCCAGTCGATGATCCCCCAGGAAATAGTAATCGGACGTATCCCTGGGCATGCCAGTGAAAAGGTCTGGTGGTGTTGTCTGAAGCCCGTGTGCCTGGTGCTCTCGGTGAGATCTCCCAGATGCGCGTCCCACCCAGCTCCGAAGACGAGCGCATTGAAAAACTCCCCGTAATCTACCCCCAACATGGTGGGTCTCGAAAGCGTATTTTTGTCCTCGCCATGGTTGTCGTAATCGACACTTATGCACCCGGGGCTGCGTCCTTCTCCAGGCGGGACCATAAAAGGTCGGAAGGGCATTTCTCAGGCCTCGAAACTACCAGGACGATCGAATTGACAAGGCTCAAAGGATCATTCCTCTGGCGACTGTAGTAGACGACATAGTCGTCGTAGTTACCGTACAGTAGGGCCACCCATTCATAATCATCTTCACTCGCGTCGACACATTCGACGTACTCCATAGAACCATCTTCTTCGATCGGGAGCCGTCGAAGCTTTGCCTGATCAACCTGCCTAACGCCAGAGAGTCTGGAACGCCCCTCTTCTCATTACTGTTCAAAGGTCCCCCGTCTGCCCGTATGTCACCAAGGGGCACTGGCCCCAGGTGTCTGTAAGCGACGCGACCAAAGTGTTGGATGAGCTTGGCCTGCAGACACGAGGCAAAATTGGTACCTACCGTGTTGGTCTGGATCAGGGCGTCGGTTTTGACAGTCCCGGACACCGATTCGAATGTGTCGGGGTGGTGCGGGACGGGCGCTCTACTCAGATTTGAATACTTTTGGCGTACAGCCCTTCTGAATTTAGCCCTCTCCTCTTCCGGAGAGTGTTCCATTGCTTTCAACTTCCTATATTGGTCGTATCGAGTCCTCATGACATCTCTTAACTTGGCGGTATTGAGCAGATTGTGTGCGGCCGTAGCGCTCTCGCCGTTTACGACACACAGCCTCTCCAGGATGCTTGCTCGCTCGGCTCCGCCCAGAAACACGTCGAGTTTCTCATCGATGGTGTGGAGCAAGGACACCACGTATGCCGACAACAGGCCGCCGCTACTGCACATGGTGACAGGTTCATGAAACTTGGATGAGAGAGGATTGTACAAGGCGTGAGAAATGTCGTTGAAAATATTGATGTTGGCGGGTGTTATGTCGACCAGGCTGTCTAGCATGGTGTCGTTCCATGTGTCGATCAGCCCGTGGACGGCGTCGAGTTTGGTGGTCAGGCTTTCCGATGCGGGAGTGTGGGTGATGTGATGCACTTTGGGGTTCTCGCTAGTGTTCACGTACAGGAGATTGTCGGCAACATTTTGCAAGTCGTAATTATTAGTGGGCGAGTGCAGTTGAAAGAACACTCTGAGTGTATGGGGCACATCACTCGCGTCCATAGCGCGCTGCCGAGGAAGAGAGTGGGAAAAAAGTGAATATTCTTCTGCTCCAACACTTGAATAGAACGGTTTGAAAAAACCTGGGGCAGAGGTTATAAGCCCTGGGGTAAACACATTTCTCTTACACTTCGTTTGGTCTTGGCCGACAATATATTGGATTGTATCAGCCTGCTTTTCGCCAGTTAATGGAAAGAAATAAGGAAGTATGGAGGGCATTGGCGCTACACAATGCTCAGAGAACATTGGCAAGAGAATAAGCATGATCAGAGAATTAGCCTGGGAAGACTTGAAGGTCGTCAAGGGTAAGATTTCTAGTTCGCTCGCCCAATTTAAGGTGGCTAACGAAAAGCAAAATCAGCTCCAGGTGGCCACGACCGCCACGGCCAAAAAGTGTGCTGGTGGTGCCTCGGCCAACTCTTCTCAGAGTCTGGCAATGAACAAGAAGGAAAATCTCAAGATGAAACAGCTCATCCACAAGGACGCCGCTATTGGTTACAGAGAAGCGGCCGACAAAAGTGTCCGAGTCATTAACACCTTGATGACCGGGATGGTGGATGTCTTTACCAACATAAGGTTCCAGACAGGATTAGCCGCTTTAGAGGAAGCGGTCATCATCCCGGAATCCGTATTTTCTAAAACACTAAGAGATGGAAGTGTGTTATCGTGCGTCCAAGTCAACGGAACTTACGTGACTGCAGGCAAGAGAGGGGGTTGCGAACATGCCTCTGCTCCAAAGACAATGGTAGAAAACTTATTTGCCCCAGAAAATAGTACTCGAGACGTATTTGTAGTGGATGACACGTACCCCCTAATAGACATTGTAGAGACAGAGGAGATGGATCCTATTGCCATCTTCCTGACGGGACTCACATTGGAATTCGTTAATGATCCAACCGACAAAGGAGACTCGATCGGGCTCGTTGCTTTTAGGGTGGGCCGAGTTTCGGTGCGGGATTTATTCGGTGGCAGCAACGTCGGCGATAACATCGACCGTGACGACACGCGTGATTGGCGGGTGGGACAAGTGCAAATCTACGAGTACGGGCTAGTACCCGTTGGCGGCGAGGATAGCACAGAGGAGTTACTTTTCAGGTTAAACACCCCCCAGGTGGACAGAGAGAGGCGCAGTTGGTGTAACGAGGGAGATTTCAGGGATTCGGTTACTTGCGGATTTGCCCCCCTACCCAATAATGGAACTAAAACTTCAGATCCAACGATCTATCGTTGGATCTATCTATCTATTCTCCCAATGCGTGGACGTTAAAGTTACGTCAGACCATGGGTGCTGCATCACACTAGAGGCGGGTTGCCAACTCTTGGATGCATCGCCATATTCCACCCAACTGGTATCGTCCAGCGGACAGAATCTTCCACCTTCCACTTACAGAATTGCTAGAGACGAACTGCTTCCTCTGTCTGAATATCTCAAAAAATGCTGCAGTACTGAGACAATGGTCGCCGAAAACATAGAGAATGTTATTGGCAGTCTAAATGTCCTCGAAAAATATAAAACATCGATGAGAAGAAGTATCATATCTTCTCTTACAAAAAATACCACAAATAATCAAGAATCATCTACTACTACTACTACTACTACTACTACTACTACTAGTACTACTACTACTAATAATAATAATGATGCTGTCCCTACTTCTTCTTTCGCTACAGGATTGTATTCAAAGTCAACTAAAAGTAAAGACTCTCCGACAACACCCATGGACAACTCTGAAGTGAATTGGGAAGAGGAAAAATTTAAACAAAAAGACAAAGAAGACGAAGAAGAAGAAGGCCAAGACAGTCAGGAACTGTTAATTGCTACTCGCAACGATGAATGTAACATAAGCAATTCAGAATCCTCTGCAGACGAAAAAGAGTCATCGTTGCAGTAGAGTAATAATAAATGTGATAGTGGTAATTGTAGTTTAGGTGCAATTTCATCTTTGCCTCTTCAGATAGGTTTGACAAGTATTAACTACAATAGAGGAGATCTATTCAAAGAAGATGAACTGTTGAAATGTCTGATGAGAAGTAACATAATCTGTCGTAAACATGACAGCGATTCCGATCTGTCAGCGTTGGTGACCTCTATTTTATCGAAGACGATATCTAAGAGGAACGCTAGTGGGGTCCACCAACAACAAACCTTCGTTAAGAATACTAATCACTCCTTGAACAGAGTTATTGAATCTATAGAAGCTGCCGCTCAGGGCAGTACTGACGAGTGGTCCGAGGCGAGTTTGAGGAGGGCTACCGCGCTGGCGGTGGACGAAATTGGCGCTACCACCCTAGCAAATTTTATAACCGGTGAATTAATTGAAAATACCGTCCTGGGGCACAGGTTGCACAAGTCGGGACTAGAAGATGAAGATGGTCTGTATGGCTTACGCAAGTCAGCAACAGGCCAACACAAAAACCAAACGCCCCTTATGATCAAGCACAATTTAGAGAATATGGTAGACAAGAACCTTCAGATTTGGCTTGAAAGAGAAATTGTCACTCAGGGTATGATGCACCATGAGCCCATCTTTGCTCCCAATGAAGCGAGCGAAGCCAAGGACCATCCTGAGGAAAGTCGCAAGAGAAAAGCTACCAACAAGGAAAAACAACCACAAAATAAGAAAAGTAAGAATACTTATATAAATAATAATAAAAATACAGTAGGAATGGAAGAAGTAGCAAGTGAAGATACAAATGTTCATGGAACCGGAGACAGTAACGAGGACAACGACGGTGACGAGGTCGCACTATTGCCATCTTTGGCAACAAAGATAACCGTTAAACCTACATGAGAGTATTGGAGTACCTCCATAAAACCTCCAACAGAAGCACTAATCCTCAATGCTAACATGTTGCCGTCTGAATTCACGTGTCATACAACGGGAAGGATTAGCAAGGCATTGTGTCGAATGCCCACTCCTGCTATTGTGGTTGCCAACATCACCAAACAGTTGTGGGCCATTCGTAATTCACTGACTTTCACGTCCCTATATTTAACTTCTCGCGAGATCGGATCTATTTTGGGCTTCGATAAACAAGAGCTCAAAAACCTATCAACCACAGACATGACTTTGAGTGACGAAGAGAAAGATGAAAAAGGGGGCCCCGCTAGACTAGATGATGGCAGTGGAGGGCGTCTTCTTCGCGCTCCCAATATTTCGAGTGTTCTCGCTCGCGAGATTTCAAAGGCTGACATTGTATTTCCATCTACTTCCCCCGCTAACGGCGGTTCTCTTGCTGACTTTAATGAAGAAGAAGACTATTCCACCCGCGAGTCCATATTTCGAAGGAAGCGTAAAGAATTTTCCAACATCTATAAGCATGCAAAGAGCTGGTCAATGGAGACCATGATGGGAGACTGCATATATAAAAAGGGAGAGGGTGATGTGCAGAAAGTGGTGGCCATGACATCTTTACGCCGCTCTGCGGAAGAGGCTATTGCCTATAGACATCTTGTCTATATTATGGTATTCAATGAGATAACCGACATTTTGGAAGGGAGAGAAAACGTCTACAGTCCAGCACTGTCGTCGGCCGTGCGTTGGTATGTCAGTGTTCTTATAAGGAATCGGATATGCGACACCTTCTCTAGCGTTAAGTTTGAGGCCAATGCAAACGTGGGAGATTTCTGCACCCGGATTGTTGAAGACATGTGTATTGCTCTGGACGAAAATAAAATGTTCATCGCTCTCCTGTCTGATCAGATAGTTAACAGCATAGCTTGGTTCACCAATTTTAAATTTCCGAACAAGGTTCTATACAAGCTAACCAATCGTTACCACGACAACGACAGCCCAGAGTACAAAAAATACCGGGAAGCCTTCTCAACTAGGAAAGTCAAGGAGAAGACATATTACACGCTCAGAAACTTGTCGTGTGAAAAACTCGGAAAACCCGCCCTGTTCAACGGGGTACCCGCACACGTGGACACCAATATTACACCAACATTAGCGCTACCTCGGAGAAAGCAGGCATGCAGTGTCGTAATGCTGTCTGCGTCATCAATAGAGGGACAGGAGTGACGCTCATATCGGCTGTGCCCGCCAATGTCAGCAATGCATTAGGTGATAATAAAGAGGTCTCCCCGTGGGCGATGCCGTTAGCGTCCATAGCACCCTACTCCGAGTACAATGGTAGTCTAACGAAGAAGAAACAAAATCCAATAGATAGGAGATTCTGTAAGAAATATTTCACAGATGCAAGAGGGGGTGCAGTGTTGGACCCCTCTTACCCGGGAAGCACTTCCAATATAGACGATAATGTAAATGCGCCGTCTAACTTTGAACTATCCTGCGGGCTGAAGGTTTACAGGTTAAGGGAACAATCGCAATAGTAGCGAATGGAGTCTGAGGCACAAGAAAACGTGGGACCCAAGTTCCTTTCAGGCATCGGCAAACAAATGGCTGGCAGCGTTCCTCATTCCTAAGAAATATGGCAAGGGTATCTATTTGTGGGACACGTTATGCCTAAAAGTCTCCAAGGGTAGTAAACTGTGCTATAGTATCGCAGAAGAGGCTAAGGCCAATTCTGCTTTCGAGTGTTCCACTTCACTTATTGAACAGATATCTCTGTTTAGCAATGACGTTGCGGGATGCTTGAACGCCAATACACCCTGTGATATGGAAATAGGGAACGGAAGAGAGAATTCCATTCTTCTGTGCCAATCGCAACCTGCAAGTGACTCCGGTGCTGTAATGTGTTGTTCAAACATGCGCTCTGGCTTTGAGATGAAAGGGAATACCAGCGCCATGTACTGGGCCCATAGCTTCCTTTCACGCCCCAGGGACACGCTCTCGGCTGCGTTCAATCTATTCACGCCTAAATCGTGGAAGGCTCCAACGGCGCAGGCTAAAGGCCCCTCAACCCTCACGCTACGTGGCGACCGAGGGACGCATGGAACCGTTGCAGGAGGGGAAGGTGAAATTGAATTCGCATTGTTACATGAGAGCAGCAAGAAGGCAAAAGAAGCGAAGATTACAAGAGTTTGTGGCCAGATCAAACCTTGTCTGGTGAACAAATTCGTGAACGAAACATTCATGAACATAAACAAGTTCGACAAGCTACGCCATAAGGCCTTGAGTGTCTCTGTGAAACACTTGGACAAAGCTCTTTAACCCTTTAGCGGGCAACCCTATTTCAATAAATCGTTTGTATATATTGTCAATAGGAATATAACAAAGAATTGACTGTTTTGTTTTCAGGTGAGACCGGTCCTAACACTCTTCACCATTTCCGCCGATGTTCATGTCATTATTATCCTAGTATGGACTGAGGTAGTATTTACCGCAAATCGGAAGAGTCCATCACTACATCGGCGTATACTGTGACACTCTTCAATGCACGGCGACCTCGCCGTTACCTTCCTCGCCCTCCTAGCCCTTCGTCCTACAGTAACTCTTTGCCTCCCATAGGCGAATCATAACTGCACGCTCGATGTTGGGACAGAAGAGCAGGTGGCAACCTTCTGTCAAATGAGATCTCGTTGTAGAGAGGGACCTAACCACACCTACTACAAGAAATCCAAGACTAAGGAAAAGACACCTTCCTTCAGGGTCCCCTGATCCTAACACCGTCATCGATTACAACAAAATATGTTGGTCCATCCTCGCCTTCAACCCCCTAACACTGACTGGCAATAAGAAGCAATTGGGTATTTATGATATATATATACTACCATTTGTTACAGATAGGATGTGTGTGAGTTTGCTTTGTATTAGCCTCACTCTATCTTTGACAACAGCCGACTAAGCACCTCTCAATCCTCTCCCATCAGATCATCATTATAGACCATGGCGTCAAAGTCACAGTACCAGCTACTCCCATTAATTTTAGGTCACTTGATCCTAAAGTTAAGAAATTGGAGGATATAGGTGACTACATGAACGAGGTACTGTGTCTGTGTTGCCAGGATTTTGGGGATTGGGCCTGAGCATATAGATAGATAGATATTCGCCAGGATAACTTCGTAACCCATACATTGCCTTCGGAGAAGAAGATGTTGAATTACAACAATGAACTGAAAAACTTCCGGATCGAGCTTGATATGGTAGACCGGCTATATTACATAAACACATTTGGGAATGAGATTTACCAGCTCATGGTCCGAGTCATCAATAAAATAGATCCTGAGAAGCGATTATTCGTTGAGTATTGGATGTTCCACCACCATTGCTCTGACCTCCTGAAGCAGGAAGGAGGTACAGTGTTCGAGCCCCGGAAGCTGGGAGAAGGTATAATGTTTATCACATCACACCCTCGCAACTTCTTCCATTGTGCATCCTGGCAGGAAGACTACAACAAGGACGCACTATACAAGTCTATGGTGAGCGACGGGTACCACATCGACGATCCACTACCATGCATTTCCAGGTTCGACGCTCCCACGTTGAAGTTCCTATGTCATAAGGCTGTTGATGATAATAAAGAACAACTTCAACACTATCGACAGGTGTTCCCTAAAATTCTTGTGAAAAAGCATGGAAATTTATCCTAGATAATGAAGTTAATAATAATTTATTACAGATATCAAAGATGTGTTTCTCATTAGAAGTAACATTGCTTTCTCCTTGAAGTAGCAGCCTAGTTTAACCCTTTAGTGGGCAAATGACCTTACAGGGATATTTGAGGTAAGGTTGGAATTTGAATGCAATAACCCTTTGACGTGGTGGGCTGGCAACATTGTATTAGCATGGATGAACCTATGGACCCTATTGCAATCATATATTTGAACATTATGCCAATACTATTAAAATAAAAATGTGTACTACTCAAATCTTTGTTTTTGTAGCTATCCACGTACTACTCGAATCTTTGTTTTTGTAGCTTTCCACATAGATGTATTTATTTATAGGAAAAACCACATACGAGCCAGTATTCGGTCCCTCGATTGGGGTTATGAAACGGGATACCGAGACCCTCGGCATGTAAAATGTTCCCTGGGTACGATCCTCTTGGACCCCGACGGAGACTCGGGTCCCCTCATCGAAAAGCGATGTCTGGCCGTTTCTCGGATGGCCGTAAAGGCCTCGGTAAACGACGCATGGCCTCGGTAAACGATGCGGTAAACAACAAATTGCGGGATGAACTTTATACCCTGCACTCTTTCCAAAAAACGAATCTTCTTTCCACCCTGAATGACACAGGTACAGT
>CM064572.1:41278611-41303601 GCA_032716605.1 Paralithodes platypus
TGTAGGGAATATATCGTAATCTACGGAGATGGCCCATCACGTTACACTATGTCCCGGCGTTGGACTACATCCGTCCGATATGTGCTTCGGTTCCTGTCAACATCACTCTTGCTACTATTTGTACCATTCCCATTGTTATTGTCATAGCGGCCCTCATCCCAGTTGTCCCTGGCCCTGTCATGACCACTGGCGGCGTCCGCTGCTGTACGGGTCCCTGTCGTGATTTTAACACACACATCATTAGGCGATCTTCTGTTGTCCAACGTGAGTTGGTGGCATTGGGAGCGATCGAAAATACTTCGATCCGATAGCTCCGACAACCCCAGTCAGACGACTCACCCAAAATTAATTCTGCTATACGCCTTGAGTTGGCGGTGAACCTTTTTTCTTCGGGAGGGTCTAAATTTGTGTGTGTGAAAATTTTTGTGGAAAAATTACAAACAATCTTTTGTCGAGCAAACTAAATATTTCAAAGAGCGACTCCCCACATCATGTGTCGATGACGGCTGAGGAAATGTTCGAGGGCGTCTCACAGGAAAATTTACCTCCCCCGATGCTTCGTATAGTGTGTCTACCTAGGTTAGTCCTTCGTACACCTAGGTCATGCTTCGTATAATTCGTGGTATACCTTGGTCATGCTTCATAAACCTAGGTCATGCTTCGTAAAATGTGTCGTATACCTACAGTAGGTCATGCCTCGTATATTGCGTCGTTCTCGGGATTGGGAGGGGGAAAGGTGCTGTTGTCCCCTAGGGGAAGAACGAATGGGGGTTAACCAGCAGACACCTCTTATATATCAATTTAGGGGTTTGATTAATGATGACGATGTGTTTTGGTCACAGGCCAAGTGTATATATAGGCCAAGGATTAATCCTGGGAGGTCACTTCAACTCCCGCCCTCAAGTCCTGATCACACACACACACTCCCACCACAATGCCAATTGTACGAGTTGACCCGGTTCCATCCTCTCAACCACTATGTCTTTTGGAATGTGAGGTGGAGACGTCTGTAACAGGGTACGTGGCCCGCAGCAACTGTCGCCTAACCTATCGGAAGTGCAACAATGACATGCGCGTATTATACCAGCTGCCCGTCGATTACGACAGTTGCGTCTACGTTTTCAAGGCAACTGTAAATGACCAATATACGATCATTGGAAGATGTCTCGAGAAGAAAAAGGCGGAGGCGGCATTCCGAGCCTTTACTCAACGGGGAAAACAAGCCTTCATTGGAAAAAAAAATTGACAAACATGATGACATGCTGGAAATCCACTCGGGAAACATACATTTTGGAGTTAATGTGGTTATCGAGATACAGTTGGTACAGGTGTTACCGGTGAACGAAGAAGGAGTCAGTACGCTTGTGCTCCCCACTGTTCTACGTCCTAGGTATCGACCTAGCTATGTAGGTCCCAGATTCTTCTTACTGACTAGCCCAGGGCTTCTGAGGCATGATATTAATTACAGATTAATGGTAAAAGCCGTCCTAACCAATGTAAAAGAGGTCAATGTGTACCCGAGAGATGATGAAGGATTCTCCCAAGCAATGCCGGATGGTAGCCATAAGGTACTGTGGCTGAAAAACGGTTCACAAGAGCAAGATTGGGAGATGAAAATTACCCACGGAAAAGAGATCCAGGCTTTCCACGAAGAGGGCGACCCCAATGCCACCAATTCCCACATGAAGGATGGTCTGATAATGGTGACTAGGCAGCTTGTCCTTAACAATGGGGCAGAGTTGGCCCGCCGGGACCCAGGCGAGATGACACTTTTAGTAGATTGTTCGGCCAGCATGCACGGATCAAAGATGAAGATGGCACGCTTATGTGCCCTACATTGGGTACAGGCGCTGAGTACTAAGACATGCACCGGATTTAACATTAATCTCCTTTGGTGACATTTCGGACTCTTTGTTTCCTACCACCTATGAAATCATCGAAATAACTGTCCAAAAGGCACTCGAGTATGTGGTGGGACTCAATAACGACATGGGCGGTACCGAAATCATGAACTCCATCACATTAGGCTACGAGTGTTGTCGGCATCCCCCCCCTGGCCAATATGATGATAGTTACAGACGCTCAAGTTGAAGATGTGAGTGAGATCATAAAGAAATGCACCACATACAAGAGTGACCATTTTCAAATTTTCACCGTCGGTTTGGGAGACGATGTTTCAACAGAACTACTCAAGAGCTTGGCCCGGTCCCACTCTGGTGATTTTCTCCTAATTAACACCTTACGAGCGGCCTATGCGGTTTATTTATGTGTACCGCACAGCGGGGTGTTTTTAGCCAAAATAGGGCTGTTTACGTGATCATTTTCATGCCTAAATAAGACCCAGAACGTAAAACAAGTACCTATCCCTGAAAGGGCATAAACAGAGCTTTCGAATGACACCATAACGATCCTTGTATGATGGATAGTTTTCTTGCAATAACCGTGCAACGCGAGTGCAAAAAGCAGGTAATTCGGTACTTTCAGTACATAATTGAGTATGTAGCGAGTGAGAGAGGGAGGAGGGAGCTGAGATTTGTGTCAGTAGGTTCGCCGCGGTGGTCTGGAGCAGTCATACGCTCGCTAGTCTCCTGCCACCACTTGTCTCTCTCTCTCAGCCACATTACGTGCTGAAATTGCCACTCGAGTTATGTAGAGCGCCGCCACATAGTCCAGCTTTATTTAACTCGACTTATGTTGCTCGCCGCTAAATAAGGGTTAAGGATGAAAATGAAATAAAAAATATCTTGTCAGGTTTTTGGGTTCAATGACAGAGCCCCGTGTAGACAAACTTCAAATACACTTACACCTTTCAGACGGTACTGCTTTGGGAAACAGTCCCAGACAAAACTTTAGCATTAATCGGGGTCAAACATTTACCCAATTTCTCAGGATTCCGAGTGAGACCGCCACTGAAGACATCAAGGCCAGGATATCTTCAAATAATGCTACCATCAACGACACCATTCAAGTGACAAAGGTCGACGGAGTCGGTCTTCATCAAGCAGCAGCCAAGGAAACGATCGAGGAACTACAACTACAAATGATCATGCGAGGAATAGAAGAGCAATCAAAGATAAGGGAATCTATTGTAGATTTGAGTGAGGGGAGTAGCGTAGTCTCACAATGGACTTCTTATTTAGGTGTCACTGGCGACAATGGTTCTCCAGTTAGCTTGGCCGAAGACGCTGCACCCCTGCCTGCAGGTAGACCTGCCTTCGGTGGCGCTGCGACCCCACTTGCCTTCGGTGGCGCCGCGACCCGACTTGCCTTCGGTGGCGCCGCCCTTGGATACAGAAACGGGCAGATGTCTGCTGGATGGGGGGGGAGTAGCGGGCAGATGTCCGCTGGACTTGGGTGGAGTAGCGGGCAGATGCAGAGGTCCGCTGGGTTTGGGTCCAGTACCGAGCAGAGGTCCGCTGGGTTTGGGTCCAGTAACGGGCAAAGGGCCGCTGCTGGGTTTGGTTTTGGTTCCAGTAAAGCGCCATTCCTACTACAACCAGTGTATGACGCCAGCGCCAGTAAAGGGCAGAAGGATACCGGCAACGGCTGGTCAGAAACCACCTTTGAGGGAATCTTATACGGGATGTCTGGCGAATCGTGTTGCCTATATCATGGTCTCATGAAACACCCTGAGGAATGGGATAACCTTACCTTCGTTACCCATCTTTTAACCCTGGATGAACAGACGTTCATGTCACTTTTCAAGGACATGACCCATGTTTCCTCTAATGTCATATCAACAACACTTGTGCTAACAGTTCTGGATATTTTGTTTGAAATTAAGAAAGATGAATGGCAATCAACCTATATAGAGGCCACAAAGTCACTAGTGGACGCTAACCTGACATCGCTGCACACAGATGCTATCAGATCTACTGTGAATTCTCTACCAGCAACCCTTTTAAAAGATATTGGCCCTTGCCGACATTGGGATCAGTCCCTATCCTCGCTGTCAAACCTTGACTAACTGCGTTTACAATGACTAACACCCACAGTCAACACAGTTTACGCATCACACTTAACCCTTTCTCGTCACCGCTGTACGGGTCCCTGTCGTGATTTTAACACACCAATCCTTAGGCGATCTTCTGTTGTCCAACGTGATTATTATTATTATTAATGTGTGTGGTTTGCCCGCTAAAGGGTTAACCCCGCTAAATTGTTAATAGGTGCTTCTTGTAGAGGTAGGCACCGACAAAACTAAGTAAAATGAAAAGAGGAACGGGAATCAAATAATAAAGTATATTATGCTTAACATTTTGTATTTTTTTAGGTTTACCTAAAATAGAATTAAAATAATGTCCCCATGCAGGAGTAGAATCCGGAAAATCTGTAGTCTTCAGCAAAAATGTAGTTATAATAACTTCTTGTACAGGTAGGCACCAACAAAACAAAGTACAAAGAAAAGAGGAACTAGAATAAAATAATAAAGTATACTATGCTTAAGCTTTTGTATTTGTTTAGGTTTACCTAAAATAGAATTTAAATAATGTCCCCATGAAGGAGGAGAATCCGGAAAATCTGTAGTCTTCAGCAAAAATGTAGATATAATAGGACTGCTACCAACATTCAGACTCTGAGTCCAGGGCATTTCCCACATTACGAGGAGAGAGGAACCCTCTCCTTTGAAAAGTGCCTTGCCCACGTACACCCTCAGACAGAAGAGGTCTTCAAACATTTGATAGGTGGCAGTGGCTGGATTCAATAGCCACCCTTCACTGTCGTACAGGGGCAGATAGTTGATCGTGCGCTCCCCTTTGTAATTGGTGACAGTGGTAGTGGATTCGGATGATGGCAGTGTTGTGCCATCCCCCCATTCTTGGTAAACTATTGCCGTGTCGTTATCGGGATCTCTGTCATCCTCGCCATTGTCGTCATTCCGAGTCCGGTTGGGAGGGAACACCCAGGGTAAAGGTGGGCGAGTAGCAAGAGGACCACTCTCAGTCCTTAATAATTTGTTGCCAATACCCCACACGGTAACCCAGTCTGTTTTCTGTAATTCGAAATCATTTTCCATGGGTCTGCAATCTACAAACGAGCCCAGAGCACCCGAGTGTTTCAATCTAATGAACCTCTCCGGCGAGTCGGTCATCTCTATGAAGACGGAGCTGTCAAACCCACTGAACGAATGATTCTTGAAAAGATGTTGGTAATGTGCACTCAACCAACCTTTTGATGTGGAAATGTCGTGCCGTCCAGGGACCCCAGTGAGAGAGTGAAGTTTTAGTAAACCGCAACCGCAATTGGGAAGATCGAATTCATTCGGTATCTTAAACCATTTGTAATTATAGCCACTTTCCCTAAGGAATGAGGGCAATGTAATGGAGGCGCGTGCATCTCATCCAGGGTAATATATGCTCTTGGGTTCATTCAAATCATGATCGGCGTCTACAAGATCTCTTGGTGCCCTCTTCGTGTGAAGACCAGCGAGGGCATCGCTGGTCATTTGTAAGTCAGTTTGATGGCATCTACAGATTACGAGGCTCAGAGAGAAAGGCATTGCAAAAGGCCATGTCAATACTTTTTTTCCATCTCTTACAATGCGGTTTCTTTCAGAGGTTATTTCATCTTCACGCAAGCGCACGATGTCCCGGGAATCGCGAATTATAACGGATGCGCTTTGTGGGTCCAAGTCGTCCAACCACATCATTGAAGGTGTCAAGGTGAGACTTGACCATATTTGCTGAAGAGATTGCCCCTCGTGAGATGAAGCAATCATAACTGTTAAGAAGTAGAAGGCAAAGGCTATCATGCTCTGGCAACCTTGGGGGGCCCTACACGCATTTCAGTATTACAAACAAATATTTCCATGAACCAGTGTGGAGTAGATAACGTCAATATATGTTGAAGGGTAGGGAAATAATTAGCTTTCTCGGAAACACATTGTTCGTGATTTTTCACACACACATTTAGGCGATCTTCTGCAGTCCAAACGTGAGTTGGTGGGCTTTGAGAGCGATTGGAAATTACTTCGATCCGAAAGCTCGGACAACCCCAGGCAGACTAGATTCTGCTCAAGTTGGCGGTGAATCTCCTCTGGTGCCTGAAAGTTCTTCCTGCGAGGTCTGCCTGAGAAGAACAATGACCAGCGTCGAAGCGTCCACTATCCTCTCGCCCTCGTTAACTTTGGGTTCTTCTACCTCTCCGTAATTTTTCTCCTCTGGTGCCTGAAAGGCTATCCTTGTATGGGAGTATTAACGCCGCTCCGAGGTGTTTTACCTTCTTGCACCTTAGATCTCGTTTCATAACACCGAATACTGGTTCGTGTGTGGTTATTCCTATACATAAATACACCTACGTGGAAAGTTACAAAAACATGGAATCGATTAGTGTATAAATTAACATTTTAACTGTTTTGGCAAAATGTACAAATATATGATTGCAATAGGGTCGGAGAATGGTAATATAACAGGAATAACACTATAGCTGGGGAATATAACTATAGCTGGGGAATAGTATCACTATAGTTGAAAAAGAACTTTTTAATGTTAAAATCTGGTTAACAAAAATGTAATACAAAAATATTCAAAAGGATTTTATTATATATAACACAGTATCTTGTAAATTGATTTCTTTGCATTAGAAAGATTTTACTATTTTAAAAATATTCCATAATCGCAAACCATTATCAGGCTAAACCTCCTAAAAATAGCATTATCTCATTACACTGTATCATCCGCTAATGGGACAATTCAAACCCACAAATTATGAGTGTACTGTCACAGTCTGAGATTGGTCCAAAGATAAATGTGTCAAAGGTTATCTTAGTGTTGGTGACTGTAACTGTATTTAGAAAGGCGGGCCGGCCTCCTTTGATTATTTCCCCCGGCAGGGTCAATTTGACCCCTACTTTCAGGTTTAAGTTTCAGATTCTGACGTTTCCCCTTCTAGGGTTATGGTTGCCTTTTATCATTAGATTCTTTGGTAATTTTTCCTGAAGTACACTGTTTTCACCATGCCGTTTTCATCACGACCAATACAAAAGTGTGGGGAGAACCTCTCATCAAAGACGTGAACCTTACACCCCATGACCTCCGAAAGGGAAGACACCACCCTACGTCTTATACCCGTGTTCAGATCCACATTAACCGCCACATTATTAGCCCACATAGCCCTGAAAGGTTCTGCATGGCTAGCAACCCCCTCTATATGTATTCTTGACAGGTTCTCTTTCTCTTTCCTCAACTGTTTCACTTAAGACTGCAGCTTCTTGTAAGCCAGCTCTCCCTCCAGGGTACATACAGCAATGGTAACGTGCGTATTCCTGTATGAATCCTTACGTGTCAGTGTGTTATCATAGAATGATATAGTGCATATCCTCACGGTGGGGTCGTTTGACTGGCCACCTAACCACGTCCACCATCCTCTTCTTGGGGTCTTCCAGGTAGGGTTCTGCCTTGCGTGCTTGTACTACCACTTCTTTGGACACAGGTACGTCCTCCGGTATTAAGAACAGTGGGAACATGTAGACCTGGACAATCTCACCTATGTGCGAATTTAATACATAACGTTGTATAGAACTAAGGTTGTGTTCCCTTTGGTGTGAGGCCCAATACCCAGTCAGCGTTAGGTTGGATATTGCGGTAATGTGCGGGTGCCACAGCATCAAATGGGATACAAACCAGGTCCCACTTGGTTAAACCAAAAAACTGGCGTATTCCATACATTTGTAGGATTAAACTCCTTGATGTCCTTGATCACACCTGGTAGGTTAGTCTCGCCCAATAGCATACTGGTAATTTCTTCTGGGGGAAGTGTAGTGATGGGTAAGGATTGGTTAAGACCCTTAAGGGTGCTCTTTTGGACATTTTCAAGAAAACTTAGTAGTGATATATTCTTACTGAAAGCCCCCTCGGCTTTAATAGCAATAGCTTTAGAGTTCATCTCGCCACTGTAGTAATTTGTCAAGTGAGCACATTAAACCAGAAGCAGACTATATATACTGTACATACATTGTAGGTTAGGGGAGGGAGGGAGGGGGGAGGGGAAGGTAGTGTAGTAATCACAAGCCCTTGGTACTGTTCACATGTCTGATGTGGGGTAAACCCAAGCCACATTTGGTGTGACCGGTTCACCACTGGGTGCCTCGGTATTTCAAAGTGTCTATCAGGGCGCCTTCACCTAATAGACATACCTCTGATTTTATAAACAAAAAATATGGTTCCATTGAGGTGTAAATGAAATACAAACACTCACCAAATTCAACTTTATTAATCTCTCTATCCCCATACATCCATCCCCAGTCAGTCGACACCTCTGCCCCCAACCAGCACCGGCTTCAATTCAGAGGTCTTCTTCCCTTGCTGTAGCAATTGCTCCCAAGTGATGACCGAGACCCTGGTGATGCATTGTTGTCCCGTTCCCGATATCTGCTTTTGTATAGGTATAGATGCCATCGTGTGGGACCCAACCAAGTCCTACACGATTTGTTACTCTGAGGATGAGTTTGCGAAAAGAGTATCGGTCCAGTAGGGGTACCAACGCAAAGCATTTTGGATGCATACATACGAACCTGCTGGGGTGTCAGGTAGATTACCTTGACTTGTTTATTCATCAGGGATCCAGGAGGAAGGTAAATTTTCTGGACGGTAGGAGGTGAAGGTATAATAGGGAAAGGGGTGGTGGTGGCAGAAACCTTAGTTTTCTTCAGTGGGTATCCAGGAGGGACAGAATCCTGATTTTGCTCCATCGGTCGCTTAACCGCCACTACAGACCAATAGCTATAACTTCCACTCTTGGTAAAGTCTTTGAAATTATATTAAATAATCACATAATTAAGCATCTTGAGAATAATAAATTAATCAGTGATAGGCAATATGGTTTTAGACGATGTCGATCAACTGCAGACATGCTTTGCCTTCATACGCATCAAATCAACCAAGCTACAGACCAACATGGTGAAACACATACAATAGCACTGGATAAATCAAAGGCATTTGATAGAGTCTGGCATCAATCCTTATTGTCGAAGATGTCACACTACGGCCTTGCATCATTAGTTCCACTAATTTCTTCTTATCTTCATAACAGAAAAATATGTGTAATGGTAGATGGCCTTTATTCTCAATTTCACTCAATAAATGCTGGTGTTCCCCAGGGATCAGTTTCGGCCCCAATTCTGTTCCTCATTCATATCAATGATCTCATATCTACCACTCATAATCCAATACATTCCTACGCAGATGACTCAACACTCCACAGTTCCTTCACATTTACCAATTCTTTCACCCAACCCGATCTTATAAATTCAAAAATAAACACTGCAATTTCTCTGAACCAGGACCTTTCTAGAATTAATGGATGGGGACAAAACAATCTAGTTTCCTTTAATGCACAGAAAACCAAGTACATTCAATTTTCTAACCGACAGAATCTCACTGACTCCCATATATTTTTTAATGATGTAAATATTCCCACTTCCCCTAGTATTGACATTCTCGGTGTAACATTAACTACTAACTTGAGCTGGACACATTATGTTAGAAGCATTGCTAAGAATGCCTCTAAAAAACTGGGACTCCTGTACAGAGTTCGAGAATTCTTCACTGACGAGCAGTTGGCCGTGATATATAAAAGTCATGTGCGTTCTCAGATGGATTACTGTTCACCTCTGTGGGGTGGAAGTGGAGTGGTTGCATTGAGGCAGTTGGACAAAATTCAAAATAAAGCTATTAGATTAATCAATAACCCTGCAATCACACAGGACTTTCCTACATTATCCTTACGAAGAAACGTTGCATACCTTGCATTATTCTACAGATATTTTCACAGCAATTGTTCCGAGGAACTTGCTTCAATTGTGCCGCCTCTCCACATCTTTCCCCGTAGAACTGGGGCAGCTGAGAGCGCCCATGAATTTACACTTTCTCCTCCACAATGCAGAACTTCTGCTTATCAGAATTAATTTATCCCCAGAGCTACTACTCTTTGGAATTCACTTCTCTCGAATTGCTTTCCACAAACTTACAATCTACAAATGTTTAAATCCAGTTGTTACAAACATTTTATGAATGGAGGATGCCTTTAGGCACATGGACCTTTTTGTTTTATCTGTGTTTTTCCTTCCTCCGTTCATTGTCTCTTAAAAAAAAAAAAAAAAAAAAAAAAAATATATATATATATATATATATATATATATATATTGTGCTTGGTAAAAATATCAGGTAGTATGGGGTCGATAGGTATGGTGGCTGCTAGTGGGGATACGTGTCTCAGATCCCAAGAGAGTTGGTGTTGCTGAACGGTCATACCCACTACCACATAATTATCCGAACAAGGTAACTGGAAAGGTCCCCAGCTTCATCCGGTGCTACCATCTTGACTAGAAAGGTTGAAAGTATTATCAAAATATTTGGGTGGTGGTGAAGAATTTTATGGAGGTGGGTTCTAGTCTTCTTCTGCCACCAACACCGCTACTACTATTAACTAACTCGAGGGGTTCCAAATCTTTCAGATTGTCCGCCAATTTATCGAGCTGTTCCTTTTCGTAAACTTCGTAAAATTTCGCCAATTTATCGAGTTGTTCCTTTTCGTACACTTCCGCCAATGTATCAAGGAATCGTATCCTCCCTTTAAAAAATGTCATTAGGTAATTTATCACCATTTCATCTCTCTTGTAAAAAACACCGCATGACGTTAGCTTTCTTCTTTCCATACAGCGACCCTTACCGACACTGGGGCCGATGAGTGTGGTGTGTCCGCTGAAGGGTTCAGTGGTATATCACGTTCTTGTCCATGTCCCTTATTTTTTCACAGAGTAGAAGAGAAAGTGCTACAATTTTCTTGTCCTTTTGACCGAGGCCATAACATTTGAAACTGGTCCCGCTTTTGGACACGTAGTTGCCTCGTAGCAGGTTACAGCCATCCGACAGAGAATCCAGCGTTATGCCGTCAGCAGCTAGTCGGTGGGAGGTCGATTTGACCGCCGCACCCAGTGAACTATCGTCACTGGTCAGACCGCTAGCTCTCAATTTGTCCCGGAGGTGAGGTAATACAAAAAAGTAGACGCTCTGGGCCAACGTTCTAGGTTTTCTATCGCTCAGCATTGAATTTCTAGCCGACAGGATGGATAAGATTTGGTCCACGTGTGATAGGGTCTGCGAATCAAGATTAAGGGCTTTGTAAACAGAATTACTACTATTGAAGACCGACGATAATTCATGGACAGCTAGTTTGTAGGCGGGATCCGACATGGCGGAGGCGAACTGAACTAAATTGGTGGCCTTCCCGGTTAGTACCAAATCGTTGGCCACAGGCGTTCACCAGCATAGCTAAAATATAACAGAAATCTGCTTGTTGTTGTGGTGTATGGAGCCTCTTGGAATGTTTGGGTCCGGTGACCTCAGTAATCACTTTATAATAAAGATAGAGGGCATCTCTGCCCACCCTAATGTACTTGTCTCGACTTAATTCACCTTTGGGTATTTTAGATATGATGTTGAGCATTTTTTTGACCATACCTTCCAGGTACCCGTGGGAGTTGGTATTGCTGCTATTCATAGCTCTTTGAAGATACACTAAAGAGAGATAGGCGGATATGACAGTTCACAACTCTCTGTGAAAAGTATCGTTATTCATTAATGGTAGACTATTCATCATAGCCTCGTTAATTTGCATCTCGGACTGTTTCAAAAAGGGAATGGGTTGCGAAAATGCAACCGTCCGGTTTCTACCTCCACCCATATCATTGTCTCCATCCGAATCTCTACCCTTTCGTTTTCGTCCACTTAGTTTTGGCTCCCTTTTTCTTCGTAATCGAAGTCCTTGTCGGCGCCCTAGGAGCAATCCTCGCCCTTTATGATTTTCAATAAAGTCGTCTTCGTTGTCATCATCGCAATTGTCTTCGGTACAAGACAACGATGATAAAGAATCTGTTATATACTCGTCAGGAGAAGGAGAAAAATTGGCGAAAGAATTTTTCAATGTTTCGGTAGACGACTGTAGAGTCGTTATTTTCTTCATTCTCGCTCAGCAACAAAAGATTGAATAAGTTCCTATTGGCACTTAAGTCCCCATTGCTGCCGTTTCCTCTGTCGCTGCCGCATCCTGTACTGTTCCCGCCTCGTTAATTGCCTATGCTTAACCTTTCGTCCTCTTCACTGGAAGAGTCGTCGTTATTACACCTGCTACTGCAATCGCTACTACTACTATTGCTACAGCTGTCACTGCCATCGATATCGCTATCGCTGCTGATCGCAAGATCCTGCTCTAACACATCCATTGTTCTAGATGTCCAGGTGCGTTATTGGCAATATTGGCATGGCGGCTAGGGTTTTCATATCAAGATTTTCGAGCTCTTGTTCGGAAAGGGAAATCTCGGCAGAACTTAATATTGGATTATTCCTATATTGTGCGACGCGACCTATCTTGTGGCGCCGCTGTTCATTCATCCTTCCGCTGCCTCTTCCCTCCCCTCCATCTTCTTGGAAGGTGGAGGAACTAGAGGCTGGTTATAGTTGTTGTCTGTCTGGGCAGTGCTCTCCTGGGCGTTTCTTAAAATAGCTCTTTGGGGCACATGTCCCAAGTTCTCCAAAACAGGCTGATGTAAATTTTTGATGAAGGCTCCACTTCTCCGGGCGACCTTTGTTACAGGAGTACTAGACAAGTAAGACTCGGCTAAGTTTTGCCACTTTTGAAACCTTTCAGGTAGATCCACTTCCTGTATCGCCGGGTGCGCTAGAAGTAAATTGAGAGAGCCTTTATTACTGCCGAGTGCTTCCAACAGCGTGATGGGCAATCCCGGTACGAATTTAAGGTTGGTGGAGTCATTTACATCCCTTTTGAGACAAACTGCATTTGTCAAGGCCCACACACCCGCGTACGATAACAGAGCATTCTGTTTGTCTATGGGGTGATGACCTCGCATACTAGCTTCAAGTTCTTCATTTTGTTCTCCGGATCTTGGAACACACATGCCTTTAACCCCTTTCCACCTCTCCAACAACTGTAAGGCACTTTCGTTCAAATCTCTAGTGTGGTCTAGTGTAATGCTGGCGGACGTGGTGCCACTGGCTGCTGACATGAGCAGGTACATGCCAATAACGGCGAAGCCTTCGGAAGCTTCCGCCGCATCCTTGCCCACTGAATCCAAATTTGCTTTCAGGTCTTGGTCGCCGCTTTCGTTCCCTCCCCTGATAACCTCTACTAGGTTTAGATTGGCGGCGATCAAGCGTTGATGGCCCGCAGTCACGTACGATTGCGTGTCGACGAGTGGGGGCGGCGGATCGCTGGCGAGTATCTGGCGTATCAGATCTCTGATCACGAGTTCGTGCGGTGCAGGTGCAAAACCAGTGTCGTTACTAAGACCATATCCGCCACCACCACCATCACCATCACCACCACCACCACCTCCACCACTACCAACCTGTTCCACATAGCGTGCATACTCTCTGGAGACCGGTAAAGACAGATCCTTCCTTTTCATGACAGTAGACAGAGTTTTCTTGAGAATATTGATTATGGAGGTATTATATTTTAGGGCATTCACTATGCTGTATGATTCCTTTGTTTTGGCAATTACGCCCGCTACGCACCTTGGGCACGCCAAGACAGAGTGTAAGTCCTGCACAAATGAGGTTAGCAGCAGCTCTCGGTTGAGACCCAAACTGGCGTCTCCGAAAGGGCCTATGCTCGCCACGGTGACGGCCCCTGTCGAGATGGCCATGAAATTCCAATGAGTGTACAGTAAGAGTCTCTGATCGGTGGTGACGGCATAGTTGGTGAATAGCGGTTGTCTCTTGTAACCCGAAAAGAATATGGTGTCGACGGCCTTTTCAGGCGACAGGTTCGAATTTAAGGTCATCTCGCGGGAAACTTCTCGGTGAAGAGCGTCGATGGCGTTCGTATTGAGCACTCTTTTAGCCGTGAGGAAAGGTCGAAAGTTGATTCCCTTAGGGGCAATAGCCTCCACCCTTCTTTGGATATTGGTAAGCGATCGACGCCTCTTTCCTTCGAGCGTCAGCCACAATAGTTCATCCTCTGTGAATGGCACGCTCAACGAGTCCGAGATAGACTCTCTCAATGAGGCATCCTCGTTCTCCGCTTTCGCCTGCTCGCCCTCCCCGTACCCATTCAGAGCCACCGGAGACGGCAGGGCCCTCTCCAGCTCTGACGCCCGTTCGCGACCGTTGCCAGGCGTCGAGAAACCGTGGTGGTCTCCCGAGAAAGCGATGGTCCTGGCCAGGAGAGACCTGTACTCAGCCGAAATAACCACGGATATTTTTTCCATGACTTCCGCTCCTAATAGACCATCAGTAAAATTGCCCAGAAAAAGAGGCAGAATATTTCTGGAAGTGGAAATCAAAGTAAGTAGGATGGTTACAGTCGGGATCAAGAGCCGCTGTCCCGTCTCGCTGTCGATCACCTCATCGACGTCCTTGCCGTCCAAGAATGATTTACCCCTTTGCAATATGGCCCCTATCAAAAAATCGTACTCTGAGTGCGGAATACTTAAAATCCCGCCAGTGGCAGGAGCATCGTCGTCGTCACTCGCCGTCAGTCTGCGGTACAAGGTCTTTTTCCATCGCAACACATCCGCCAGAGAAAAACAAAACATGGCGACCATACGTTTAGCTCTGGCCAGGCTCAGATCAGCCGGCACGACCACTGTCGCTGCTGCTTGCATCCCCGTGTTCTCGTAATTGGCACGCGCCACGTTGCCTGCGTCCAGAAACCATGAAGCGCCATGAGCACTCTGCAGGGCATCGCCCTGACCTGTAGTGGAAGCAAACCGAGCGGCTGAAGTGAACACGTTCGTCAGTAGAGCATCAAAGGAGTTTATTCAATTCAAGACGGGAGTCTGTTTAAGGAGGCTCGTGTGTGTCAGCAGGTTGGCCGCTTCGTCCAACAGCCTCCACGATGGATCCAGAGTCTTTGCTCTCGCGGCTTCGATAGGAGCTATGGTACCATCGCTCACGGCTCTATCAATATTCCTTTCGTCCAGTCCGGAAGCGGTGGCATAGTCCAGATAACCGCTCACGGGCGGTAGTTTGGCCACCTTCCTTTTTTCAAACCATGTCGGACCCAGAATGTCGGTCGCCAAGACCTTGACAGCCTCAGAGCCCAATCGTCTATCCTGGGCATTAGTGTAACTCCTCCCCTCCCTCTCTCTTTCTTGCAATGTTTGCAAGAGTAATAGAGCTTCTGAGATGTATCGCGGACGACGAGCTGAGCCATTGTCATTTGTCGAGCGTTCGGCCACTAGGGCAAAGATGAAGGGGTTAGCATGAGCCATCTCTAAATGGCACTTTTTTTTCACAAGCTGGCGAATAGACCAGTGAATGTTTATGGTTCATGCGAGCTACCAAATTGACATAAAAGTCTCACCAACGTTAAAAATGAATATGGATAATCAGCACAGTGCGGTCATCGATGAAACAGGAATGTGTGTGGTTGACACCCAGGGCATTCGTCAAAGGTTGATGCGAATGGAAGCTGATGAACGGAGATCCGTAGAGGCAGCATCCATCAGACTCTTGAAAAGTATAGTATGAATGTCCCATCATCGGTGCGCCGTCGACCTGACAGACAGCGCCAAAATTCTGGGCAGAGTACTAATTAATGACATCCACAGCACTGAGGGTGTATCCAAACTGGCCTCGTTCGAATCTTCAACAGCACGTGATACAATGCAATCCACACCTGCCCCAGACGAGCACATTCAGGAGGGACCAAGATTAGGAAATGTTATCAAGAAAGGCATAATGGGATCGATCCAACCTCAGACCTTGATCGCAATGTTACTTTCCGGTACTGCCCAAGGTGAGAACGTGCCCGATAAGGAAGCCGACACGGTGGAAAATGCCATTCGGGGAATCCTAGACCTTCTAGACTCGTACAATCCCCTATACTTGCAGGAGACCATCATCCTCCAAAAATGTTCCCGAGCTGGCTGCCAAGCCTGCAATGCCCTGCAGATCTACACCATGACCTCCTTACCTGCGGGGAACGCGCCTCCGGATCCCGTTAATGTACTCGTGGCTTTTCTTATGTCCATGAACCACAAGAGAATAGATATCGGAGGTAGCATCAAGGCGTTCTACGCTTCTCCTGCCTTGCAATCCCCCCCTAAAAATCAACGACCAATTGATAAAGGTCCCTCTACGAGACATCCTTTTGTCTTGCATCGACTATTTGGGCGGCGAAGGCGACGCTCACCGTGAACAAAGAGGAGTGGAGGGGGCAAGCTTAGTGCACATGGCTCATGATGAAAAAGAAGACATAACAGATCTTAATTATCGGTGGATGAATGCAGAGGAGAGCAAAATCAAAAACATGTCTTTAGAAGCTCAAGCTTTCATGGCCTCCATATATTCCTTTCTGTGGTTCAGTCGATACAGAGACACTACTGCCCACACCATCAACCAATTTCTGAGCATCACCATCATTCGCTTCGCCTACTCGGCGATCGAGATGTTGTACGCGCGTTCCCCTAACGCCAGTGCCCATGTGGACGGTGGACGATTCATGACCTACGCGCGATCGTACATCCCAACCTGCATCATGTCCAACGTCTTCAACGTGGAGAAGGCGTACACTTCGTGGCGCAAGGAAAATATGTCAGTGGTACCCATCCTAAACCTAATCAGCACCGACTGGCACTCAAGGTATCCCACTGAAAAAGATATAGATAACATCAGCAAAGCTCTGGAGAATCGGATTTCGGCCATGGCTCAACTCTATCCCAAATATGCCAGGCGGGCGAACCATTCGGGCCTCTCCAGTGTCCGATCCAAGCGCCAAATTGAAAGCTATATCCCCCACGGAATCATTGAACAAAATCACGGACCGCCTGCCATCTCTTCTCGCCACCTCGGTCTGACAAAAACCTTATCCAATGGACGTAATGTATCGTGCAATGTAATGCACGTCCTTCCCACCATACCCGAGGCGGTCAAACTGGGAGAAGACCAGCGTTACGCCCACGAGTCTCAATCTTTCTTCGACAACAGGCTATGTCCCCACATGCAGCAGCAGCAGGGGCTGACCGGCAAATTCCTGGGGTTCTTCACGTCTCTTGTGGATAAATCTATTCTGAGTAAAATGACCAAGCCCCCACAAGCCACCGACATCAACCTTCTCGACGAAACCGTTTCTAAATGTTTGCAATACTTCATTTTCCAAAAACAGGCCCTGTGTCAGGATACACTGAGTCGCTACACAGCGAGGTTCTGCCTCCGCAGAACCAAATAGGAACGCTGAATAACGGCGGGAATGGCAAAAACGTCTCGGCCCTGGATCTTCGCTGAGGTTCACTCTTCTTATTATGGCAACGTCCCAACATTGTAAACTCTAACCTGTCGGCACTATCGGCCAGCCAGTTGGAACTCATGCTCGGCAGAGACCCGAGTTGGTCCCACACCATATCTTATATTTTCTTCTTCCTCGAGAGAGAGTCTGTTTTTTAGCCACAAACTCTGTTTTTTCGGCCGTCGCCAAGGACTCGCATTCCCTTGCCAGCTCAGACAGTGTCTTCACCGTCCCTGAAGCCACACAGCTCTTGGAAAATGCCTTCCAAATCATAATGAAGGAATTGGCCGGTTCGGGTGAGAAGCCTGAAGATCCCACCACCGTAAAAACTC
This sequence comes from Paralithodes platypus, assembly GCA_032716605.1. Taxonomy (NCBI): domain Eukaryota; kingdom Metazoa; phylum Arthropoda; class Malacostraca; order Decapoda; family Lithodidae; genus Paralithodes; species Paralithodes platypus. Next base: position 41,296,191 of record CM064572.1, read on the forward strand.
ATTTCATTAGAGAACTCTACAAGGCAGTGAGAGCAATTGTCATAGATGAAGATAGTGACCCCGTGTACATAATAGCTCACGATAGGTTCCTGGCAGGTTTTTCAGTTAAAATGGATGATATCATTCTGAGGTCTCTAGGTTGTGGAGGTGGCCATCCCACTACATTGGGAGGAGAGGAAGGCACACCAGCAGGAGGAGAGTCGGGAGAAGTAGAAGAAATGGATATAGAGTAAAGGTGAAATAAAAACGTTAAACTTATGTATTAATTTTATTGTTAGATAGAGGTAGCAAGATGTCTGGAAAGCTGCCGGAAGGAGACTACCTAAATAATAAAATGTATTAAACAAAATGACTGTATTTTTGCCTGTGAGGGCACTAACCCTATACCCGCCACACGAATTGGAAAAATTACCATTTTTCAAGCTAAATAACCCTTGCATCTTCATCATATTCACTGAGAAATATAGGTTCACATACTACTGGTTTTTGGAACGGTAACCCTGGGACTAACTACGGAGAGGGTTGTGCATTAGGACATGGAAGTGTCACTATGACGTGCACTGCTATGTAAGTGTGTCATTACGAGGTACGCTGCATCACTAACGCCATAGTGTACTGTATAGACACTATACCAATAATGCCAGGAGGCTTGTTTGCCCGCTGTTACGATCCAGGTTCTCAAAGACACAGGGCTCTTCAACATTGGACTAGATAATGGCAAAATGCAACAAACGGTAACACTAGATCCAACCCCTGCCTTAAACACTGGAGAAAAAAACACCATTACCGCCCTGAGTCGTGCCTGGACAACGAGGTATCCTATGACTCGGTAACTGGTGCACACACACTAGGCTGACGCTCGATGAAACAGCCTATTCTCAAACAGTAAAAGATTACTCGATTAGGTTACACAAAGAAAAGATAGTTAACGTGATTAATTAACGTTACGGTAGATACTCAAATAACTGGCACCCCTGTATTAAAGAAAGTGCAATGCTAGTCCTGCAACATCAACTGGAAACTTCTGAAATAAGTCTAAAGAATCTTGAACAATTATAATGCAGAATACGGGTCACAATAAATGCTAGGACATATAGTAATAATAGGCAGGCGAATAATAAAGACTGCACAAAGGTAGTAATGCTCGACAACTAAAGAAATGCTTCGTGACACAACGCAACAGCCTACTCGGGTTGTGCAACTCAACAACAACCTCGGCTCAAAGTGCAGTGAATAATAATGTTGCATACATATAATAATGGGGGCTTATCTCTAACCAGTGTCTGCTCAGTTAATAAAGTCTAGCTGGGGTATCAAGGCAGGGCAACAATGGGTGAGCATGCGGCTCGTAGCCTAATGTTGTCCGAAGGTGGTATAATGAAGATTACGTTATATGACGGGATGCTCTCTTGATAAATCTATGTCTAGTACCTAGTTCTATCCTGGCGATCCCTCAGAAGTCAACACAAAGAGGCAGCACTATCTTGTGAGGGATAGGCTATGGCCCTCTCACACCACAGCGCCGTGCTCACAAAGTAAACCCACCCGAAGACAACTTAGGCTCCCACAGTACCTGTCGATGTCGTGCAGGGCTTAGCTAACACTGCACACATCGGAGACAACGACACAGTAACCTTACCCCTAGTCTAGCTTTAAATATCCCAGCAGAATCACTCAACACCTTGCCAGGGAGACATATACCGGTCTACAACCTTCCCGAGAGAGGACACACACGGAAAAGTCCGTCTCTCCAAACCTCATTAAAGCCTAATACATGGAAATATCCGAGAGCTTCGCGTACAATACGACTGGCCGACGGTGAACGTCTATGCTCAAACCAGAAGGGATGTTGAGTTTAATAAAGATTAGAGAATGAGAAAGAAGAAGTTGAGAGAGAGAAATAGTATGCAAAGTGGCGAGTATGGGGGACAGAATTGCAAAGGATGTAGACGATTCGTGTGTCAGGCAAGCTCTGAGCTGATAAAAAACATGAGGCCGCGACGGGAAGGGACTAGTTGACCACCCGGCCGCCAACGCAGTCAGTGCCCAAGCGAGCCGCGTCATAGCTCACCCCCGCTGCCAGGTGTACTCCCTCACCCTCTCTCGCTCGCCTCCCGCACAAGCAACATTTATATTATAGCGAATATAAAATACAAGGCGCGCGGTCACAGACCATTTCTAGACTGTATGTGGCAACACGACACTAATTAAACAAAGCAGATAATTCTAGGACAACTGTAGCCCATCCCCCATCCTGGCGAGCGCTAGCAAGCTGCAATGCCCCACGCAACCATTCTGCTAACGCCGGGAGGCGTCACACCGCTAAGGCTAGTAATGAATATCATTGTTATGATCCTCAACTCTCATCAGAATCGCTCATATAACGTCGAGTGTGCATTTATGATTCGCCTATGGGAGGCAACGAGTTACTGTAGGACGAAGGGCTAGGAGGATGAGGAAGGTAACGGCGAGGTCGCCGTGCATTGAAGAGTGTCACAATATACGCCGATGTAGTGATGGACTCTTCCGACTTGCGGTAAATACTACCTCAGTCCATACTAGGATAATAATGGCATGAACGTCGGCGAAAACGGTGAAGAGTGTTAGGACCGGTCTCACCTGAAAACAAAACAGTCAATTCTTTGTTATAATTCCTATTGACAAAATATACAAATTATTTATTGAAATAGGGTTGCCCGCTAAAGGGTTAAAGAGCTTTGTCCAAGTGTTTCACAGAGACACTTGAGGCCTTATGGCGTAGCTTGTCGAACTTGTTTATGTTCTTGAATGTTTCGTTCACGAATTTGTTCACCAGAGAAGGTTTGATCTGGCCACAATCTCTTGTAATCTTCGCTTCTTTTGCCTTCTTGCTGCTCTCAGGTAACAAAGCGAATTCAATTTCACCTTCCCCTCCTGCAACGGTTCCATGCGTCCCTCGGTCGCCACGTAGCGTGAGGGTTGAGGGGCCATTAACCTGCGCCGTTGGAGCCTTCCACGATTTAGGCGTGAATAGATTGAACGCAGCCGAGAGCGTGTCCCTGGGGCGTGAAAGGAAGCTATGGGCCCAGTACATGGCGCTGGTATTCACTTTCATCTCAAAGCCAGAGCGCATGTTTGAACAACACATTACAGCACCGGAGTCGCTTGCAGCTTGCGATTGGCACAGAAGAATGGCATTCTCTCTTCCGTTCCCTAGTTCCATATCGCAGGGTGTGTTGACGTTCAAGCATCCCGCAACGTCATCGCTAAACAGAGATATCTGTTCAATAAGTGAAGTGGAACACTCGAAAGCAGAATTGGCCTTAGCCTCTTCTGCGACACTATAGCACAGTTTACTACCCTTGGAGACTTTTAGGCATAATGTGTCCCACAAATAGATACCCTTGCCATATTTCTTAGGTATGAGGAACGCCGCCAGCCATTTGTTTGCTGATGCCTGAAAGGAACTTGGGTCCCACGTTTTCTTGTGCCTCAGGCTCCATTCACTACTATTGCCTCTCATCGATTGTTCCCTTAACCTGTAAGCCTTCAGCCCGCAGGATAGTTCAAAGTTAGACGGCGCATTTACATTATCGTATATATTGGAAGTGCTTCCCGGGTAAGAGGGGTCCAACACTGCACCCATCTTGCATCTGTGAAGTATTTCTTACAGAATCTCCTATCTATTGGATTTTTGTTCTTCTTCGTTAGACTACCATTGTACTCGGAGTAGGGTGCTATGGACGCTAACGGCATCGCCCACGGGGAGACCTCTTTATTATCACCTAATGCCTTGCTGACATTGGTGGGCACAGCCGATATGAGCGTCGCTCCTGTCCCTCTATTGATGACGCAGACAGCATTACGACACTGCATGCCTGCTTCCACCGAGGTAGCGCTAATGTTGGTGTAGAAAGGTCCGTCGACGTGTGCGGGTACCCCGGTGAACAGGGCGGGTTTTCCGAGTTTTTTACACGACAAGTTTCTGAGCGTGTAATATGTCTTCTCCTTGACTTTCCTACTTGAGAAGGCTTCCTGGTATTTTTTGTACTCTGGGCTGTCGTTGTCGTGGTAACGATCGGTTAGCCTGTATAGAACCTTGTTCGGAAATTTGAAATTGGTGAACCAAGCTATGCCGTTAACTATCTGATCAGACAGGAGAGCGATGACCATTTTATTTTCGTCCAGAGCAATACACATGTCTTCAACCATCCGGGTGCAGAAATCTCCCACGTTTGCATTGGCCTCAAACTTAACGCTAGTAGGTCTCAGCATAGAGAAGGTGTCGCATATCCGATTCCTTATAAGAACACTGACATACCAACGCACGGCCGACGACAGTGCTGGACTGTAGACGTTTTCTCTCCCTTCCAAAATGTTGGTTATCTCATTGAATATCATAATATTGACAAGATGTTTATAGGCAATAGCCTCTTCGAAAGAGCGGCGTAAATATGTCATGGCCACCACTTTCTGCACATCACCCTCTCCCTTTTTATACTTGCAGTCTCCCATCATGGTCTTCATAGACCAGCTCTTTGCATGCTTATAGATGTTGGAAAATTCTTTACGCTTCCTTCGAAATATGGACTCGCGGGTGGAATAGTCTTCTTCTTCATTAAAGTCAGCAAGAGAACCGCCGTTAGCGGGTGAAGTAGATGGAAATACAATGTCAGCCTTTGAAATCTCGCGAGCGAGAACACTCGAAATATTGAGAGCGCGAAGAAGACGCCCTCCACTGCCATCATCTAGTCTAGCGGGGGCCCCTTTTTCATCTTCCTCTTCGTCACTCAAAGTCATGTCTGTGGTTGATAGGTATATGAGCTCTTGTTTATCGAAGCTCAAAATAGATCCGATCTCGCGAGAAGTTAAATCTAGGGACGTGAAAGTCAGTGAATTACGAATGGCCAACAACTGTTTGGTGATTTTGGCAAACACAATAGCAGGAGTGGGCATTCGACACAATGCCTTGCTAATCCTTCCCGAGGTATGACACGTGAATTCAGACGGCAACATGTTAGCGTTGAGGCTTAGTGCTTCTGTTGGAGGTTTTATGGAGGGTAGCGGCCATGTAGGGTTTAACGGTTATCTTTGTTGGTCCGAAGATGGCACTAGTGCGACCTTGTCACCGGCGGTGTCCCTCGTCACTGTCTCCGGTTCCATGAAAATTAGTATCTTCACTTGCTACTTCTTCCATTCCTACGGTAATTTTATTATTATTTATATAAGTATTCTTACTTTTCTTATTTTGTGGTTGTTTTTCCTTTTTGGTAACTTTTCTCTTGCGACTTTCCTCAGCATGGTCTTTGGCTTCGCTCGCTTCATTGGGAGCAAAGATGGGCTCATGGTGCATCATACCCTGAGTGACAATTTCTCCTTCAAGCCAAATCTGAAGATTCTTGTCTACCATCTTCTCTAAATTGTGCTTGATCATAAGGGGCGTTTGGTTTTTGTGTTGGCCTGTTGCTGACTTGCGTAAGCCATACAGACCATCTTCATCTTCTAGTCCCGACTTGTGCAACCTGTGCCCCAGGACGGAATTTTCAATTAATTCACCGGTTATAAAATTTGCTAGGGTGGTAGCGCCAATTTCGTCCACCGCCAGTGCGGTAGCGCTCCTCAAACTCGCCTCGGACCACTCGTCAGTACTGCCCTGACCGGCAGCTTCTATAGATTCAATAACTCGGTTCAAGGAGTGATTAGCATTCTTAACGAAGGTTTGTTGTTGGTGGACCCCACTAGCGTTCCTCTTAGATATCGTCTTCGATAAAATAGAGGTCACCAACGCCGACAGATCGGAATCGCTGTCATGTTTACGACAGATTATGTTACTTCTCATCAGACATTTCAACAGTTCATCTTCTTTGAATAGATCTCCTCTATTGTAGTTAATACTCGTCAAACCTATCTGAAGAGGCAAAGATGAAATTGCACCTAAACTATAATTACCACTATCACATTAATTATTACTCTGCTGCAACGATGACTCTTTTTCGTCTGCAGAGGATTCTGAATTACTTATGTTACATTCATCGTTGCGAGTAGCAATTAACAGTTCCTGACTGTCTTGGCCTTCATCTTCTTTGTCTTTTTGTTTAAATTCTTCCTCTTCCCAATTCATTTCAGAGTTGTCCATGGGTGTTGTCGGAGAGTCTTTACTTTTAGTTGACTTTGAATACAATCCTGTAGCGAAAGAAGAAGTAGGGACAGCATCATTTTATTATTATTATTATTATTATGAGTAGTAGTAGTAGTAGTAGTAGAAGACGATTCTTGATTATTTTTGGTATTTTTGGTAAGAGAAGATAATTTTATGATACTTCTTCTCATTGATGTTTTAGATTTTTCGAGGACATTTAGACTGCCAATAACATTCTCTATGTTTTCGGCGACCATTGCCTTAGTACTACAGCATTTTTTGAGATATTCAGACAGAGGAAGCAGTTCGTCTCTAGCAATTCTGTAAGTGGAAGGTGGAAGATTCTGTCCGCTGGCCGATACCAGTTGGGTGGAATATGGCGACGCATCCAAGAGTTGCCAACCCGCCTCTAGTGTGATGCAGCACCCGTGGTCTGACGTAACTTTAACGTCCACGCATTGGGAGAAACAGGATAGATCGTTGGCTTCTGAAGTTTTAGTTCCATTGTTGGGTAAGGGGGCAAATCCGCAAGTAACCGAATCCCTGAAAGCTCCCTCGTTACACCAACTGCGCCTCTCTCTGTCCACCTGGGGGGGGTTTAACCTGAAAAGTAACTCCTCTGTGCTTTCCTCGCCGCCAACGGGTACTAGCCCGTACTCGTAGGTTTGCACTTGTCCCACCCGCCAATCACGCGTGTCGTCACGGTCGATGTTATCGCCGACGTTGCTGCCACCGAATAAATCCCGCACCGAAACTCGGCCCACCCTAAAAGCAACGAGCCCGATCGAGTCTCCTTTGTCGTTTGGATCGTTAACGAATTCCAATGTGAGTCCCATCAGGAATATGGCAATAGGATCCATCTCCTCTGTCTCTACAATGTCTATTAGGGGGTACGTGTCATCCACTAAAAATACGTCTCGAGTACTATTTTCTGGGGCAAATAAGTTTTCTACCATTGTCTTTGGAGCAGAGGCATGCTCGCAACCCCCTCTCTTGCCTGCAGTCACGTAATTTCCGTTGACTCGGACGCACGATGACACACTTCCATCTCTTAGTGTTTTAGAAAATACGGATTCCGGGATGATGACCGCTTCCTCTAAAGCGACTAATCCTGTCTGGAACCTTATGTTGGTAAAGACATCCACCATCCCGGTCATCAAGGTGTTAATGACTCGGACACTTTTGTCGGCCGCTTCTCTGTAACCAAGGGCGGCGTCCTTGTGGATGAGCTGTTTCATCTTGAGATTTTCCTTCTTGTTCATTGCCAGACTCTGAGAAGAGTTGGCCGAGGCA
>CM064572.1:41303701-41695796 GCA_032716605.1 Paralithodes platypus
TCTCCTCCTTTTTATCCTTAACATCTTTCCATCCACTTTCAATCACCGCACTTAACCATCTCATTGTTATTATTTTTTGGTTTTCTATAACTTCAGATCGCTCTTTATCATTTTAGTTATTTGTTTTTCGCTAACATCTTTCAATACCCAACCAGGCCAGCCCCCTCTCCAGCTCGCTTTCTTTCTCCCTCGCCCCCGCCCCTGCTCTCTCTCCCTCTCTCTCTCTCTCTCTTAACATTTTGTACAATTTAAGCATTTTTCCATAATTGCTGTCCTAGATTCGGTTACCCACTCAGATCCTGGCTCTTGCTCACTCTCTGGCTCTCTCCCTATCTTGATGTTGACAGCATTATTAATATCCTAAGCATTTATTAATACTCAACATCAGGGTGGCGTCGCCAGTGTAAGTAATCATAGGATATAATTGGCGTGCTTCCCTTCATTCAGTTAGATCTTTTAGTTGTACCGGTTCCCAATGCCGAGGATTTATACATTTAACCACTTAGCTTTAGGAGAAGCTGGCCAATTGCCCATCAGAAAGGTTGACTATGATATGTGATTATTTTTTTTATTTTTTTTTTATTATTATTTTTTTTTACATATCTCATCAGAAAGGTTGACTATGATATGTGAATTTTTATGCATCCAGCCAATTATACATTAATAACAACAGCAATAATCTAGATATGTGCCAGGAGAGATTTCCCGGGGTTTCTGAAACAAGGGAGACATGGCAGAGATGGAAGCACCACGGGAAGATCAGGAGGTCGGCTTGGTAGAGGCAGAGGAACGGATAATCTTGGAAGACTATGACCTAGCAGATACTAAGTGTTTTAAGTGCGGAAAAACCAATGCAAGGAAGAATTCGCGAAAATGTTACGGCTGTCTTAGATCTATTCATTTATCTTGTGCTAAGCTGGACAAAGAAAACATCAGGAGAACAACCAAACTGGAAATGTTCTCGCAATGCCCAGGGCCCACTGCAGAGCCAACCGGGGCAACACCGGCAACAACGGTTGCCAACTTGACCCAACTTGTGACCAAATGGAAAGCGCGGATCCAGGTCCTTGCCCGGGTACCTAAAGGAGCCAGAATCCAAGTGGCGGAGGCCCTTACAACCATCATAAAGCAGGGCCTACAGCTCAAGACACCCCTCGCATGGGCACGGCTACTGGGTTTCTCCTATGGGGCCCTCCGAAAACCACCCAGAACCAACATACAAGACCATCTTCAGGTTTCACTAGCCACCAGAGTGAAACGTCAAGTAGCACAGTATATGGATGGAAACAAACTGGTGGAACCCCCTGAACAGCAACCAAACAGGGCCCAGAAGCAAAAGGACAAGGAAGAGGAAGAGGCTGAACAGCTACGTAAGAGGGTCGCGGCGAAGCTGGCGGATAGTGACATCAAAGGGGCCGTCAGACTGTTGTCCTCTTCAGAAGGTTTTGCTGGTCAAGGCAACCGAAGTTGTTGAAGGCCTACAAGAAAAGCACCCACCTACACCTACGGACCTAAACCTCGCCCCTGCCCCAAATGACCAGATGCGCCAACCTTTAGTTGTCACGAAGGAGCAGGTGGTTTGCCGCAGTGACTCATTCCCAGCAGGCTCAGCCGCGGGCCCAGATGGTATCCGACCCGCCCACCTCAAAGGCCTCTTGGGTCAGGGATCAGGAGCTTGCTGGGGAGGCACTCTTTGAAACCCTCACCAAATTCATCAACATGGTTTTTAAGGAGGGGAAGTACCCGACTGTGCCACACCCCTATTTTTTGGGGCATCACTCTGTGCACTGGCAAAAAAAGATGGCGGTGTGCGCCCAATAGCAGTAGGGAACACCTTCCGCCGCCTTGCCACAAAGGTGGGTTTGAAACCACTCTCGAATGGCCTAGGTCAACACTTAAGACCAGTTCAACTAGGTTTCGGAACTCCAGGGGGGTGTGAAGCTGCTGTACACGCAACCCGCACCTACCTCAGCCAAGCCCCAAAAAAACGAATGCTTCTAAAGATTGACATGCGGAACGCATTCAACAGCATTCGCAGGGATGTCTTCCTCCATGCAGCTCAAGAACACATCCCCACTCTGTACCCCCTACTTTGGCAGGCTTATTCCAAACCTTCAATCCTGATTTTTGGCGAGGACGGTAATCCATCAGCGACCGGGTTACAGCAGGGAGATCCAGGTGGTCCTGCTCTTTTCTCAATAGGGGTGGATGCAGCAAGCTAACAAAGTAAGGTCAGAACTGAATGTATGGTACCTGGACGATGCAACCTTGGGTGGGTCAGTAATAACGTTCTAACCGACCTAAATAACATCGTAACTGACCTCGGCCAGGCTGGGCTAGTGATAAATGACACCAAATGTGAACTTGTCCTCCTCAACCACACACGTGAACAAGGAGAAGAGACTCAGGCCCATTTCGAGGCATATTGCCAGATGTAAAGATCCTTCAGGAGCACCAGCAAACCCATTAGGTTCCCCACTAACTCTGGCAGCAATCCCACCAGCACTTCAAGTTAAAAAGGAGGAGCTTCAACATCTCGTGAGTCGCCTGATACACATCGATGCCCACTCAGCTCTGGCCCTTCTCAAGAACTGTTTCTCCATCCCAAAACTCCAATACCTCCTGCGCACATCGATGACTTACACGAACAATGGTGGCCTCCAAGAATTAGACAGCATAATCCGAGAAGCAGTGACCAGCATCACCAACGTGGAATTTAAAGAACGTACCTGGACACAAGCCACCCTTCCTGTCCGCCTCGGGGGCTTGGGCATACGGAGAGCCTCGGATATTGCCTCCCCAGCATTTATCTCTTCCCTAATCGCGACCAACGACCTTGTAGTGTCCATCCTTTCTTCTCAACCCGGAATGACACTTAATGGGGACGTAACAAGCAGCGATTAACACCTGGAAGGAAAGTACAGGATTAGAGGAGGAGCCTCAGGGTACCTCCAGGAGCAAGCAGAAAGCGTGGGATACCATCTCGGCGAAGAAAAACTCAAGGAAAATCTCCTAACCAATACAGACCAGGTTGCAAAAGCACGCCTCCAGGCAGCCGCCCGTTCGGAGAGTGGCCTTGTGGTTACACGCCATCCCCATCCCACCTCTTGGAACTCACTTGGATGCCTGAAGCGCTACGGGTTGCCATCGCTCCTCAGAGTGGGTGCGGCAGTTTGTCACCCACACACTTGCAAGTGTGGTGGGGAGATGGATGCTCAAGGTCACCATGCCTTGTCATGTAATTACAACGCAGGCCCGCCTGCCAAGGACACTCTGCACTAAATGATGTCATAAAACGGGCCCTGCAGAGTGCTAACCGTGCATCAATCCTCAAACCACATGGACTTCACAGAGAAGACGGGCAAACGGCCAGATGGGATGACCACTTTCCCTTACAAGAATGGCCGGTGCCTCGTGTGGGATGCCACATGTGTTGACACTTTCTCCACAACCAACATCGCCAGAAACGCCGACGAAGCAGGTGAAGCCGCCCGGATAGCAGAAAATATAAAGCGAGGAAAAATATCAAGCCATCGCCAGAAATCATCAGTTCGAGCCCCTGGCATTCGAAACTTCAGGAGTCTTCGGCCCTACCACCCTTAACCCATAACTGTCGGGGCGCAACATAAGAAGAGTATAATAAATCTGGACTATCTGGCGGCGCTCGACATAGGTCGTTTGGCAATTTCAGCACGTAATGTTGCTGAGAGAGAGAGACAAGTGGTGGCAGGAGAGTAGCGAGCGTATGACTGCTCCAGACCACCGCGGAGAACCTACTGACACGAATCCCACCTCCTCCCTCCCTCTCTCACTCGCTATATACGGAATTGTATGGGGAAAGTGCCGAATTACATGCTTTTTGCACTCGCGTTGCACGGTTGTTGCAAGAAAACTAGCCATCATAAAAGGATCGTTATGGTGTCATTGGAAAGCTCTGTTTATGCCCTTTCAGGGATAGATACTTGTTTTACGCTCTGGGGTCTTATTTAGGCATGAAAAATGATCACGTAAACAGCCCTATTTTGGGAAAAACACCCCGCTGGGCCGGTTACATATAAATAAACCGCCTAGGCCGCTTGTAAGGTGTTAAGATGGGTGAATGAAATAGGCCGTTAAAATCAGAGACGTTTCAGGAGAACCCCCGGAAACCCTCTGGCTCAAGCAAAGACTAGGGATGGCTAACCTCCGGGGCAATGCCACCAGCGTCATGAGCTCAGTTCGACTGGACTGAGGTCATGCCACTGTGTGAGGCCCGGGCAGGAGTGGTGTATCCATAGTCTTTCCACAGTAGGGTTAAAACAAAACATAAACTTTATTTGTATGTAACATGTGTGATGCACATAAATAAAAGGGGATGTGTCGGATGGTTGAAAGCCACAGTTGCTCGCGCGTTTGGGGCTAGCAGCACGTATTACGAAAAACATGTATCCTCCTTCATTCACTGTCCCCCCCTTCACTCACTCAACCCCACAATTTGCCGGAGGATAACAGGTTTTTCACAATACGTAGACGGAGGTCTTTTTAAGGAGTCATTAAAGCTAAGATATATTTGTTAATTGTCAAAAAAAAATAAAAATTAAAGGCTAAAATATTTGACAACACCGCACAAGACTACCTGGCCCAACCCAGGGGTCTTCTTAATTTTGAAAGACTATAGTGAGTTGGGCCTCTTATTAGGCCTTATTATAATGTAAAACTTGCAAAATAAACAAACCAAAACTTGGACGAACACAGTAAAGTAAAGTAAACAAAAATAGGGTTGTGTAAAAGAGGGATCTGCCTTGTGTGGGCCAATCAGCTTTCTGTGATTTTAAGTAATAATGGCACAGGTAAAAATGTCACAGGTAAAAATGGCACAAGTAAATATGGCACAAGTGGAAAAATAGAAAAACAAATTCTCAACTAAAAACAAATTAATTGAATCTGAGTAATAAAAACTTCTGGAAGTTTTAACATCTTAATGAACCTTTATGAATCTTTATGAACCACACAACAATATAACATGGTACTATCGAAAATTAATCCAAACACATAATCATTGAATCTGGGTAATCAACATTTCTGAAAGGCTGGAACAACAAATGTTACCATCTTGTTGGATGCCAGCATCCATCTATCTGGAAACTTTTCAGAACCATTCAGAAGGACGAGGATGTTGTGAGTGCAGTGATTGCTAGGGACTCAGTTGGAGAGCCACACAGGAAGAAAACAAAGAAAGTATATGTTGATCTGCAACAAAGACTAAACAAAATATGCAGAGACTATACAGAAGGAAGGAAAAACCTCCATCAAGTGTTACGTGAGCTTGGTCACAGCATGAGATTCTAGTTGTTAACATTTTTTAAAGTTGTTCTCATGTCTGAACAATGTTCCTACACGATTTTAAATGTAATATGTATTTTCAATACCATATAATTATACCTGTGCCATTATTACTTGTTCAATTTTTACCTGTGCCATTATTACCGATCATCGGCAGATTCTCATTTTCTTATGTTCTTATAAAAATCGATGGGACTACTGTCGGTGGGTGTCTTTGGATGCGTGGACACCAAAAACAAATCTGTATTAAATTCTTGGTAATACCTGTCAAATGCGCATCCCTATAGTAAAATCACACCCTATTAATGCCCACGACGGAACATTCATAGCCTATGAGAGTCAGTCACATAAAAATCGAGGACCCTAGACAGGTTGTCTTATGGTTGGATAACGTAGAGACTACTACTAAATTAGGAGGTTTTCCTTATTTGGTTATTTGGGAGGTCGTCAAACCTCCCAATTAGTAGTAGCCTTTACGTTATCCAGCGTAGGGCTTGAATCCCAAGTCGGAGGCGGACATCCACACAGCAAAACACAAACCTTTGTATAATCAGCTGATCAAGAAAAGACACAATAAACCTTGTTGTTATTAGAAAAAAGAGTGTAACTACGGCGGATTGTTATTTACTAAAACCTAACCTAATCTAACCTAACGTAACCCTAACCTAACTAGCCTAGCCTAGCCTAGCCTAACTTAGCCTACTAAACCTTACTTAACCTAACCTAACCTAACCTAACTACCTAACCTAACCTAAGCTAACCTAACCTAACCAACCTACCTAACTAACCTAACCTAACCTAACCTAACCTAACCTAACTAACTTAACTTAACTTAACTTAACTTAACTTAACTTAACTATCTTAACTTAATTAACTTAACTTAACTTACTTACTTAACCTAACTTTTAACTAACCTAACCTAACCTAACCTAACCTAACCTAACCTAACTAACCTAACCTAACCTAACCTAACCTAACATAACTTAACCTAACCGTTCGGCCAAATGTCCGTTCGGCCAAATGTCCGTCGGCATCCGTCCGGCCACGCTCACTACATGGTGCATATCAAGATAATGTAATTACATGTGTATCAATTAAAAAAGCATCAATTTGCTGGCGATACAAAAATTGCAAATAGCGTACTCTCAAAAGAACAAGTTGACGATATGCAATGCAATCTAGATAAATTGTCATGTTGGGCCCAAATTTGGCAAATGAGTTTCAATGCGGATAAATGTAAAGTACTACATATCGGATACCTAAATGAGAAAGCAAACTACTCGATGAATGGCACTCAGCTTAAGAATGTAAACAGAGAAACCGATCTGGGAGTAACAATATTGAGTAACCTAAAACCGAGTCAACAATGTTCAGAAGTTGTTAAGAAGGCAAACAAAATAATTGGCTTTATAGGCAGGTCATTTGAGCATAAATCCAAAGAAGTTATCCTAACCCTTTACAATTCCTTATTACGCCCTCTTCTGGAATACTGCGTTCAATCCTGCAATGCAAATCATCCAGACTGTGGAAAAAACCGAAGTACAAGATAGACCTAAATATAGCCAAAAGGCGGTGTTATTCCAACAAAATTGGGGAAACACACCAAGAATTTCCCCTCATACATCCCTGACCACAACCGTATCGAATTCAAGTACTCCTATTTCGTCTCACCCAAAACAACCAACAACACCTCCCTCTGAACAAACACCACACACAACTCACATCAGCCCCCTCCCTACCACCTCGAAACACCGCGACGTCACCAAATACCACACCGCCAACGCCTCCCGCCTCCCCACATGACCCGCCCCCCTCCATACCTCTGCCATCTGCCTACTTACGCCCGGCAGATCATGACGCCCAGCCCCCCTCTACACCACCTCATAACACCACACCATCCATAAACCACACCACTATTTCCCCCAACTACCAGACCTCCCCCTCCCAGACCCAGCATAGCTCACCACCTGCCCACCTACAACCGACACGTAACTCCACCCCCCTGCAGGCCTCACCCACCCATACACCAAGCCCACTATCAACCACAACCACACTTAGCTCACCACATAACCCCTCGCAGCCCCAGCCACACCTACTGGGGTTGTCTACACCAGTGTGCAGATATTATCTGGAAAGAAGGTGCTACTTTGGTCAAAAGGGCCAATATAATGGGAAGTCATGTAGATTTGCTCATCCCAAAATTTGCAACAACATAACCAGTCATGGAAAATGTAGATTTGGTGAAACCTGCAAATACCACCACCCATCCCTTTGCAAGACATCACTTGAGAACAAGAGCTGCTACAATATGAAATGCCCAGCTTTTCATATTAAAGGGACTTGGAGATATGCTAGACCTAACACGAATGGTAGCCCAAAAACTCTCTAGCTATGCGAGGACGAGACAGAGGAAAAAGGCAAGGAGGGAAAGGGCAGACGAAGATGAAGAGACTGAGGGAGATGGAAGAGCACATAGAACACCTCGAGCACCTCCTGGCCTCCCAAGAGTGGCAAATACATCCCGAAGACTATTAGGTACACATAGTACTCCAAACAATCTCTCCCCAATCTTGTTTGCAAATATCCAAGGCCTAAAAAATAGAACCACGAACAAAGTACCATTTATTAGGGGCCTGCTAGAAGAAGGAAACGCTATATTTACGGCTCTCACAGAAACTCACATTAAAGATCAGGAAGATAGTGAGGTATGGATTCCTGGTTACAACCTACATAGGGCGGACAGAACGCATAGATTACATGGAGGTATAGCCTTGTACATCCATGACTCACTGATATATACTGAATTCCTAAATAACAGTAATGAAGTGGTGGAAATACTTGGAGTTAAAATAGAATCCCTAAATTTAGCAGTTATTGTTACATACAGGCCTCCAGACTCATCCCGAGAAGAATTCAAAACCCAGCTCAACAAAATAAAATCAGAAGTGGAAACCCTGGGGAACCCAACACCAAATATTATATGGCTAGGAGACTTTTACCTACCAAACATTAAATGGAGACAACTAGAAAACCAGTTAGTGGCAAACAACATCGGAGAAGCAAATACGAGAGAGCTTTTTGAACTTTGCGATTTTTTTTAGTCTTACCCAACATATTGCTGAACCCACACGGGAAAACAATATCTTAGACCTGGTCTTCACTAACAACGACTCTCTAGTACACAGCATTAACATATCGGACACAACATACTCAGATCATAAATTAATTGAGATCAAAACAACCTTAGAAAGTGTACAGACAACCTCAGAATCGAGAACAAAACCGGCCCCTTCAGTAAATTTAACTTCAATAACAAAAACATTAGGTGGGAAGAGGTAAATCAAGAAATGGAGGAAATAGACTGGGAAGATTTAATGAATAACCTGACACCAGCAGAATGTCTAGTCTTAATAACAGAAACCATGACCCAAATCTGTAGCCACCATATACCTGCAAGACAAACAAAACGAAGAAGCAAACAAGATCGGGAAAGGAGGAGGCTGTACAGAAGAAGAAAATTACTCACACAAAGACGCACACATCAAAATCTACAGGATAGGCAAAAGGCCGAAATAGATAGAGAAATTGTGGAAATTGAACAAAGGCTAAGAATATCATATGAACTACAACATATGGAAGAGGAGAGGAAAGCTATTGCAGGTATAAAGGAAAATTCCAAATACTTCTTTTCATACGCCAAACAAAAGGCTAAAACAACATCAAACATCGGCCCACTGAGCAAAGGGGATGGCTCTTTCACAGGGGACAAAAAGGAAATGAGCGAACTCTTAAGCAGGCAGTATGAAATGGCATTCAGTGAGCCTGATGAAACAAAAGTCATCAGAGACCAAAATATATTTTTCATGGAAACCTCCCCCACGGAAACCCCTCAGATGCTGGATATTGATTTCGGTCCAAAAGACATAGAAGAGGCCATTTCCAACATGCCATCCCACTCGGCACCAGGCCCGGACTCATGGAATTTGATCCTAATGAAGAAATGTAAGGAAAACCTCTCAAAACCCCTGGCTATAATGTGGAGAAGGAGTCTAGACACTGGTGACATACCAGATAGCTTGAAAAACGCAATAATTGCCCCACTGCATAAAGGAGGGAGTACCGGTAAAGCACTACCAAAAAACTACCGCCCGGTAGCTCTAACCTCTCACATCATTAAAGTTTTCGAACGAGTCCTGCGAAGAAAAATGTCAACATTCAAGGAGACAAATGAACTACACAACACCGGTCAACATGGGTTCAGAGCGGGAAGATCATGTCTCTCACAACTTTTGGAACACCATGACAAAATTCTTAAAGCGCTAGAAGAAAAGAAAAACGTGGATGTAATTTACACCGATTTTGCTAAGGCATTTGATAAATGTGACCATGGTATAATAGCCCACAAACTGAAAGCAAAAGGTATAACTGGGAAAATCGGACGGTGGATATACAATTTCCTCGTAAACCGAAAACAATCAGTAGCAGTAAACCAAGTCACATCTGAGCCTTCGGATGTCAAAAGCTCAGTGCCCCAAGGAACAGTGCTAGCGCCCCTTCTGTTCCTCATACTAATTTGCGACATAGATACCAACACCAGACACAGTACGGTGTCGTCTTTTGCTGATGACACAAAATTAAGCAAGATAGTAAACACACAAGAAGACACGGGCCAACTGAAGGAAGACATGAATGTAGTGTTCCAGTGGACCAGGGAAAACAACATGCAATTCAATGAGGAAAAATTCCAATTAATACGGTACGGAGATAATAATGGTGTTAAAGAAATTACAAATTACTTAACAGAATCTAACCACATAATAGAACGGAAAGACAATGTGAAAGACCTTGGGGTATTAATGTCTGAAAATATGGGTTTCAAACTACATAACCAGGTCAAAGTGGCGGCTGCGAAACGTCTAACGGGTTGGATTCTGCATACTTTTAAAACACGCGGTGAAGTACCTATGATAAGGCTCTTCAAATCTCTAGTGCTACCGCGGCTTGAATATTGTAGCGTATTAACATCCCCATACAAAACAGGTGAAATAAATGACGTAGAGAGTGTACAAAGAAATTTCACTTCGCATATAAGTTCGATAAAACAGCTACACTATTGGGAGCGTTTAAGAGCACTGAATCTGTACTCACTGGAACGTAGAAGAGAACGTTACCTAATAATATACACGTGGAAAATCGCAGAGGGTTTAGTACCAAACCTACATACTCCGATAGTCATGAAATTCAGTGATAGGAGAGGCTGGGAATGCAAAATCCCCCGGATGAATAACACGACTGCTATGGGCTCTCTGCGAGAGGGCTGGTTATCACACAGAGGCCCACGTCTCTTCAACAAACTCCCACGGCGAGTAAGAGACATGAGGGACGTCTCGTTAGACAGCTTCAAGAGAGCCCTGGATGTCGAACTGCAAAAGGTGCCAGACGAGCCCATCCTCGTAAGGGAGCGAGCTGTCGCTTCAAACAGTCTACTGCACCAAATCACCACCCAAAACGAGGGGCGTCGCGCTCCTTGGTGCCGCTAGAAGAGTGGCGAACACATCATAAGGTATCATAATGTAAGGTACCAAAAAGATATAAACAAGCTAGAACGAGTTCAACGTAGAGTTCCCAAAATGATACCTAGCCTAAAGAACAAACCATACGAAGAGCGTCTTAGAGAATTAAATCTATTTCCTTTAACTGAGCGCAGATTAAGAGGTGACTTAATTCAAGTGTTCAAAATCATCAAAGGCATCGACAATATGAACTGTAGTAAGAACTTCACTATCGACCAATCTAATTACACTCAGGGAAACGGTTGCAAAATTATTGGTAAATCTTTTAACTCACAAATCAAAGAATTTCGTCTTCAATCGAGTTGTCAAATTGTGGAATGGGCTTCCCCGAGACGTTATAGACTGCAGCACTGTTAATTCATTTAAACTCCGCCTAGACAAATATCTCGCATCAAAACCGCGACTGACTGCATTTGTAAATGAATAACTTTATGTTATCCCCCCCTCAGTTACTAAGCCATCTGTCCCCTACTAACTTCCTAATCCTGCCACGGACATTAGTTCCAGGGCAGTAGTTCCCTTTCCAATGTTCCCTTACCCACTCTATCCCACTGCTTGGACACTTGATCCTCAGTGTTTTGGAGGACAAGCAGCCTAGATGGGTCACTAGACCTGTTGTTGCTTGATTTCCTTTGTACTCCTTTGTAGGTAGGCATTAAGTAGTCATATGACCAAGGATGTACAAGTCTCTTGTATTCTATGTGGTGGCCTAGTTCCCCCCCCCCCCCCCCTCCCCCCCCCCCCGAGACCTTTCTAGCGGTATCTGGCGAAGGGGCAGTCGGAGCCTAAAACAGGCATTCATGAAGTAAGCCATCTCCTTTGAAGGGAGCACCAGCCCGTAACGGCCTCAAAAGGCACATTAATGGCAGACAGGTGGTTCTTAACCCTCGTCTAGCCGGGGGTTTGGGCTATTTTGGGCATATTCAGGCCCTCCTAAATGATCAATCAAGTATCTGCAAGAAAAACAAATTATTCAGCAAAAAAATAGGCGCTACAAGCTTCAAAATGAGACCAGAACGAGCTACGTAGCACTCGTCGTGTTCATGCAGTGCTACCACTAACATGGGAGTTTAGCGTATAGCGGCATATTTTTTCCAGCTACGCTCACTACTGGCTACACTGCCGGCCTCTCGAGAACAGAGGGAGCGTGAGTCAGTGGGCGGCGGTAAGCGCTGGGTGTCGGCCATGTGGCCTGCTGCGCTCCCGGCCATTTGCACTCGATTTTAACCCTTTAAAAGCCTTAATAATGCTCCTAACTTGCTGCTTTTTAGATACAGACTTAAGTCGGGCCCCGCTCTTTAAGTGTTAACGGTGTTGAACATGTTAGCGCGTGGCCCAAACAAGCGATTAAGAGAGTGGAACACCAAAGCAACTGTTTGTACAGTGTCAGTAATCCAAGCAGTGAAACTCTCCCAACGAGACAAGTAAGACGTCCATGTGGCCTTAGTCCAGCGCTGGTGAAGCATATCAGTGAAGCTCCCAAAAGTCGGAAACCACCCTGTCACACAAACATCCACGATGCGAATGCCAACGAGGTCCCTAGGTCTCCAACCTGCTCCAAATGGAAGCTTGAGACAGGCAGGGGAACAGGACTCGGGCACCATCGGTACAGCTGAGCGTACCAGGCTTGGGCCGGCCAGAAGAGCGCGAACAACCAAACCTTGCTGAGGTATTCTCGCAGCCTGTGGAGGATTCTGCACACCAAGAGTGCATTGGGTGGAGGAAAAGCGTATATCGACTGCCACCTGTTCCTAGTCCTAGCTGAAAGCAACCGGCGGGTAAGGAAGTCTAGTAGCTTGGTCATCTCGTGTGAAGTGAACAAGTCCACCTGCGGATTGCACCAGGAGACGGCTAGGACATCGAAAAATGCTTTGTCTTAAAGACCACTCGACCTGGGTGCTCCGTCCCTTTGACAGAGCAGCCGCCCAAAGATTTGCTGTCCTGGGCAGGTATGGCGCATGCAGGGTAATGATGTGAAGTTCGGCCACATAAAACAATTTCTCTGCCAGGTTCTGGATGACCACGGACCTGGAGGAGCCCTGCTTTAGAATGCAATGAACTGCAGACATGTTGACCATGCTTTGCCACTAAAATCCAGTGCAATTTACTAGGTCTAAGTCAATAATATGCCACCTGGACCCCCCAAAAGGTATTTTATTCATTTGGCGTCAATGGCGTCATGAACCGCACACCTCATTTATGCCAAGTTAGGCCATTTTAGATTACTCTAAGTTGTGTTAGGGTTGGTTTGGATGGGTTAGATCTGTTTTGTGTTGAATATATAATATGTTTGTGCATGTCTTGGCATCTGGATGATGATGATGGCCTGGATGATGATGATGGCTTAGATGATGATGGCTTAGATGATGAGGTCTAGGGACTAACCCTTACTCTCCCAGGTTCAGTTGAGGTGCCAGATACCTCTGTTGACTGTAATTTGTCTATATTTGTGCATAATAACGCGATTGTATTGGTTACTATCGTTCATACCACGATACCACATACACGTCATGAGTGCGAGGGGCCTGTATTTAGGGTATTTTTTATTTTACGAGTCTAAACTTTGCCACATCACTCCTACAGTGTTCCCATCACTGCTTCAATAAAAATCTCAATTTCAGATTTTCCAATCCACACCAGTTTGGGCCGTGGCGGACGCTCCCCTTAAGTAAATACCTCATGCGTTCGGTTATGTCGCTGTAGTCCTTGTGTTGGGAGGAGATGACTCTCTTTGGAGCTATATCAGAGGGTTTAACACTTTCTGGTCCGACGTCTTGTGGGTTATTATATTTAGGATTTTGCTTGCTTTTGCCATTTTCGAGCAATATATTTAAGCTTGTCCCTTAGGCGTACAAAATAGCCTTCCCAGATTTTCCACCAAATTAAAAATGACCCACCCAGACCCCCTTCAAGCTATATTAAAAAAAAAAAAAATCAATACAAAAATGTCCCGGCCGTTGTCCAATTTATTTTACATTACCAGCTCGCTATTGCTCGCCCAGAAATGCATCAACACTTGAATGGGCCTTGGACTGAATATTAAGGTTAAGACAGATTCACTGGCAGCTCCCCATACTATTTGACTGTATATAATGTTCGTGTACATTAATGAGCTAGGGAGTGGGTGTCGGGCACCAGTTGGACTTGATAATAGTCCGTCAGATACCCGGCCTGTGGAGCCCATGTATATATGAAGGGCTATGCTTGGAAGTGATGTAGGCGGGCATTGTGGTGCATTCCGCTGTGTGTCTGCCTGCTAAGATCAGAACCTCAAATCAACCAGGGCCAACTTAATATGTGCTAATTTATATTCCTACCCTAACCCTGCATAACCTATAATAAAATATCAAGGGTACAAAAGGGTATATATAATAATTGGGTATATTAATACTGATGTACGTACCTTTCTATCCTTGTATAGAATAGATGTATTACCACCAATATGCAATATAATAGGTAAATTATTATGGACACTTTAATAACACATTTCATACCGGTTACGTTTTACAGTGTATCCTAACCTAAGAGTTGTTGTTGAATTGGCACTGGTTGAGAAGCACTGGTTGAAATGGTCTTTATGTCTTGTTTCTCTTCAAAAATTAGTTTAAACCTACCAAACCACACATCCACACATTTGGTTATATATACTGGAAAATTCTTAAGGGGGGTCACCGGCTTTTATCTTTCTCTCCTCTTTCTCTCTTTCCCTGGCTTGTATCCATTCGGCCCCATTCAGCCAACTGTTTTAAGACGTTTATCTCCATCAGGTGTCGACTTTTTCCTGGCGAGCGATAGCGAGCCAGCATTGTATGGAGAAATCCGGCTTCGCCGGAGAAATTTTTCTATCGAAAAATGTACAAATTTAGCTTGCTGTCAAAACAAAAATATTTATATGCTGGCTCGCTACCGCTCGCCAGGAAATTATTGACTCCTGGATGGGGATAAACGTCTTAAAACAGTAGGCTGAATGGGGCCGAATGGATACAAGCCAAAGAGAGAGGGAGAGAAAGAGACAGATAGCGAGGTGGGCTCCCTTAACTCTCAGACTACAACACATCCACACATTTAGCTATATAGTGAGAGAGGAACACAGTGAACAACATAGTAACTCTCACACTACAACACATCCACACATTTAGCTATATAGTGAGAGAGGAACACAGTGAACAACATAGTAACTCTCAGACTACAACACATCCACACATCACGCTAAATAGAGACAAAGGAACACAGTGAACAACATAGTAACTCTCACACTACAACACATCCACACATTTAGCTATATATAGTGAGAGAGGAAGACAGTGAACAACATAGTAACGTGAGAGAGGAACACAGTGAACAACATAGTAACTCTCAACAACACATCCACACATTTAGCTATATAGTGAGAGAGGAACACAGTGAACAACATAGTAACTCTCAGACTACAACACATCCACACATTTAGCTATATAGTGAGAGAGGAACACAGTGAACAACATAGTAACTCTCAGACTACAACACATCCACACATTTAGCTATATAGTGAGAGAGGAACACAGTGAACAACATAGTAACTCTCACACTACAACACATCCACACATTTAGCTATATAGTGAGAGAGGAACACAGTGAACAACATAGTAACTCTCAGACTACAACACATCCACACATTTAGCTATATAGTGAGAGAGGAGCACAGTGAACAACATAGTAACTCTCACACTACAATTTTACACTGGTATCAATGATTGTTTGAAGATTTCCCAGTATTCGTTATACAATATACCTCATGCAATAAGGGAGCCCGTCTCGCTTTTTTCTCTTTTTCTCCCTCTCTCTTTGGCTTGTATTCATTCGGCCTCATTCAGCCTACTGTTTTATGACGTTTACCCCCATGGAGGCGTCAATATTTTCGTGGTGAGCGGTAGCGAGCCAGCTCATATATATTTTTGTTTTGACAGCAAGCTAAATTTTTAAATTTTTTGATAGAAAAATTTCTCCGGCGAAGCCGGATTTCTCCATATAATGCTGGCTCGCTATCGTTCGCCAGGAAGAAATCGACACCTGGATGGGGAAAAACGTCTTAAAACAGCATGAGGTTTTGGTCCAGGAGGGTGACTCTCTCATCTCGCGGTCCCGCCTTCCTGGCAATTAATTTTGACCTTGTTGGTGAGGGTGGCTGGGTAGCGTTTGTTCTTGTTCTTGCTTTCTGGTTGGTCCCTTTGTTCGTCTTTCGCTTGGTTGGTGGGGGTGGCTGGGTGGGGTTTGTTCTTGTCCTTGCTTTCTGTTTGTTGATCTTGGTTTCCTTCCACTCCTCTCTTTCTGTGTTTTTCCTTTTCTTCGTTATTTCACTTCCCAATTCTTTGTGATAGGCACGACCACGTGCCTCCAGGGTGAAGTTGAGAAAGAGACCTTCATCACCGGTAAGTTGGAGAGGGTGTAGGAATTCCCACCAGTTTTTGGAGCGTTGGTTAGGGGTCTTGCAAGGGTCTATATTGACACGTATGGAAGTCGTGGTGTCATTGATGATTGAGGCTGTGACTGCTATGTGTGTATGTCTAATCCTGACAAACTTTCCTTGGTCTGTGGAGATTTACATGACATGGTGGTGGTTGAGCTGGAACTAGTCGTGGAGAGATAGATGTAGCCGTGTTGGTGGTGGTCAAGCCAGTGATTGGTGACCTCTTGGGTCGCGGAATGTCATTTCCTGGTGCGGACGAACAAGTACCAGTATTTAACCCTTAATTAGCGGCGAGCAACATAAGTCGAGTTAAATAAAGCTGGACTATGTGGCGGCGCTCGACATAACTCGAGTGGCAATTTCAGCACGTAATGTGGCTGAGAGAGAGAGACAAGTGGTGGCAGGAGACTAGCGAGCGTATGACTGCTCCAAACCACCGCGGCGAACCTACTGACACAAATCTCAGCTCCCTCCTCCCTCTCTCACTCGCTACATACTCAATTATGTACCGAAAGTACCGAATTACCTGCTTTTTGCACTCGCGTTGCACGGTTATTGCAAGAAAACTATCCATCATACAAGGATCGTTATGGTGTCATTCGAAAGCTCTGTTTATGCCCTTTCAGGGATAGATACTTGTTTTACGTTCTGGGTCTTATTTAGGCATGAAAATGATCACGTAAACAGCCCTATTTTGGCTAAAAACACCCCGCTGGGCGGTACACATAAATAAACCGCATAGGCCGCTCGTAAGGTGTTAAGGAAGGTGAGAGTTGGTGACAAAATTATTGTGAGTTGTGAGGTTGTGTGTTTGTTAGGCAAGCTATTCTTAAGGGTTGAGTGTTGTTGGTGTGTGTTGTGTGGATTGTGGGTGTCTGTATAGGTAGCTGATGTTGGGTTGCAATTGTTGCAACCAAGATGGAAGAGAATCGTTCAGGTCTTTTAACTAGACGGCCCGATGTAGTTCTAAAGTTGGTACGTATAGGTGGCTCAGGGCTGGATTCTGAGGATGAAGAGGATTTATATTGGCGAGGTTTTGGGTTGGGGTGTTGGTAGGTGTGGAAGGAGGTTGTTGGTTGTTATTATGGGTGACAGGGTTTGGTGTAGACGGGGGTTGACGGGAATTTGGTGGTATGGTGGAAGGAAAAGGGGATACAGTTGGGGGTGCGAGGCGGGTTGGGAGGGAGACAGTAATGTTGGTTTTGTCTGGGATTGTCGGTCTAAATCTCTCGTATTTTGGCGAGGGGTTTTCTGTTGGAGTAGAGGGTGTTAAGGGGGGTTTGTTAGAAGTGGGTTGAGGGCCTTTTGGTGAAGGGGAGTTAGTTGTTGAGGAGAAAGGTGAGTTGGATGTTTTCGTGCTGGGAGTGGAATTGGGTGGAGAAGTGGATGAAGGAGTTAGTGTCGGGTTTTTTTTCTCGGTGGTGAAGATGTTGGGGAAGAGTTAGGAGAAGGGGGGAATCGTTTACTAGGAGGTTGTTTGGTTTTGGTAGTGGGGGTGGAAGAAGTGGAAGTTTTTGGTGTTTGGTCTATTGGGCTTTTCAGATGTTTCGTCAGGGCTGGCATAGGCCCAGTAAGTTTATAATTTAATTTGGGGCGTAGAACATAGCGGTCTGGTCTGTTTAACCTAGGTTGACTGTCGGAGGTGTCAGGACGGGAATGCACTTTCGCTTTCTGGGGGGGAGTGACACCTGGTGAGATTAATATTGGGTTGGGGGTTCTCGGGGTGTGTTGACGGAGTATTGGTGGGATTGGCTTGGTTGGTTTGGATGCTGGGTTGGAGGGGTACATTATGGGGGGATTGGTTATTGTCGGTGCTCGTATTTTTGTTATTTGGGAATCAGGAACTTGGGGCAAATGAGAGGAAGGTGGTGCAGGGGTATTGGTGGAGAGGGGGGGGATCGTCTGTGGAATTTGTGATGGGTTTATAGATTCTAACGAAACGGTTTCGATACGTTCTTGTTTCTACATGGTAGTTGATGGAGGTTTGGTACTGGTTAGGGACATGAGATACTACGTAAGGGCCCACATATCGTGGACCCAATTTGTTTATGACAGGGAGTTTTGCCACAATAACAGTGTCGTTGATGGCGAAAGGGTACTTCTCATTGGTGGTATCATTCTTTATGTCTTGACATACTTGGGCATAATGCAGGTTGTTTTTTAATTGTTGCAAGGGGTCTATGGTGGATTGAGTGGTGGGGGGTTGGGCTAAGTGGTGGAATGGTAATAGTAGAGGGGCGTCGCCAAACACTCATTCATGGGTGGATATTCCATCTTCTTTTGGACAGGTTTTCATTCCCCGTTGGATTAGTTTTACTTGGGCTGGCCAGTCTGAGGTGTTTAGGGCTATCATTCTCGTACGGAGTTGGTTATTGATCATTGATCGTACGGTGACTTCGTTCGCAGACTGCGTTTCCTTGGGGCCAGTAGGGAGAAGAGTGTTTAATCTTCATGCCACACAATTTCGTGAACTCTTCCCAAACTTGACTTCGGAATTCTGGGGCGTTGTCCGATAATAGTGACATGGGTAGTCCAAACACAGGAAAGATTTTGGTAGCTAGTAGGCTGGCGACGGTGTAAGCGCTATGGTCTTTGGTGGGGCAGGCTATCAAGAATTTTAAGTATACATCGACAAACGTTACTATATATCGTTTGCCGTTGTTGACTGGAAAGGGGCCCATTACATCAAGTGACAGGGTTTGGAATGGTTTCTGCGCGGAGATGGTGCCAGCCGTTCCTGCGGTGCGGCACCGATCTTTGCCAACGGCACATGGTTTGCAAGCCTCCGTTATTCGCTTGGCAATGCCTGATGGGTTGATGGTCCAATATTGGTTCTGGAAGACTTTTAGCATCTTTCTTTGGACCAAATGTATCCCGTTTCCTTCATGAATTGCAATCATGTACTCTTGGGCGATGGTGGGTTCTACAACAATGTGGCCAGATTCGGTGGTTAATTGGTCACCCCAACGAGTGAGATGGGAAAAGATATATTTGGGTATCCATTTTGGTTTAGTCTTTCTTTCCCAGGATTGGATTAAGGACGGTTCTTTGGATGTTGGAAGGGTTTGTTGCAAGGCGGCCAGATTGGTGGGGATGTGGTCCGGTACGGGTAGACGAGATAGAGCATTTGCATTGGTATGGAGTTTACCGGGGCGGTAGTGGATGGTAAAATCGTATTCTTCTAAGGTTTCTCTCCAACGCATTATTAGAGCTGAGTTGGTTTCACATTGTCGAAGCCATTGCAGAGACTGATGATCGGTAATGATGTCCAGCTTGGCACTCAATACAAAAGAGCGGAAATGATTCAATGCCCAGATTATGCCTAGGCACTCTCTCTTTGTGGCTGCATAATTATGTTGCGCGGTGTTTAGCGTTGAGCTGGCATAGGCAATGATGTGTTCCTCTCCATCTTGAACTTGAGCTAATACTGCACCAATTGCATACGAGCCATCGGTATACAGGCGGAAAGGTTGTTGGTAGTCAGGAAAAGAGACTGTAGGTGCTTGGACTAATTTTTCCTTTAGGGTTTCGGAAGCTAGGTTTCTCTCGGGTGTCCACACGAACGCAGTATCCTTGTGGGTGAGTTGGTGAAGTGGTCTGGTTATTTCTGCAAAATGTGGTACAAAACGTCTGTAGTAGGTGGCTAGGCCTAGGAAGGAGCGAATGCCTTTGACGGTGGTAAGAGGTCGTTGACTTTGGATGGCAGACAGTTTCTTGGGGTCTGGGGAGATGCCTTGAGTGGAGATTACATGACCTAGAAATCCTACAGAATTTTCATCAATTTCGCATTTTGAAGGTTTTAACTTTAATCCGGCATCTCTGATTCTCTGCAGTACTTGACGAAGGCTATGAAGATGTTCGTGCCAGGTCCCGGCATAGACAATAACATCGTCCAAATATGCAAGACAAGTTTCCCAAGTTAACCCTTTCAAAACAGATTCCATGAGGCGGGAAAATCTAACAGGGCCAATCATTACATAATCCAAACGGTAGTACGTTGAATTCATAGAGGTGTCCTGCACTGGTTGAAAACGCGGTCTTTTGTTGATGCTCGGGCTTGATTGGTACTTGCCAGTACCTGGCTTGCAGATCCAATGTTGTAAACCATTTGGATCCATGAAGGGAATCTAGGGAGTCGTCAATTCTGGGTAAAGGGGTAATGGTGGCGTCGTTCAGACGTCGGTAATCGACACAAAACCCGGTCGAGCCATCTTTCTTCTTGACTAAAACAACAGGTGAAGACCATGGGCTGACAGAGGGTGTGGCAATTCCGGCATCTAGCATCTCTTGTACTTGGCGGTCCTCTTCTTGTCGTTGTAGAGGATTTTTTCTACGCGACGGCTGACGAAGGGGTGGTCCTGTGGTATAAATGGCATGTTCTTCTAGGTTGGTCTGCCCAATTTCGGTGGGGGTCTGTGCAAACACGTCGCTAAATTCCTGCAGTAATTGTTGCGTTTGTTGTTTTTGTATAGGGCATAAATGGTCAGGATTGTTGGGCAAGGTGGGGGGGGGGGGGGGGTATTAGGATTGATATGGGTAGGAGCAACTTCATCAAACGTTTCTAAGTTGCCAATAATTAATCCTTTGGGTAAGGTCAACACTTCCTCTGAAATATTGGCTATGAGAACTTCATTATGGCTAGATGATATTATGGCAGGTTGGATCATGCATCGGCCTTGGCCCATCGTGGTTATATTAGGGGTCAGAATCATGGTGTCTTGTGGCATTTGCCGAAGGGATATCCATTTTTGATGTTGAGGGGGAATAGTGCTTCTATTTTGAATGATAGCGGGGCTGATGATCGTGGGGGGAGGCAATTTGAGTGAGTGGTCCGTGACAGAAAACGGAATAGGTATGGTAGACTTGTTTACTTGATGGGCATGGGAGGGAGAACTGTCGCATGAAATATTTTTCTTTTCAGGAGGTTTTGACTGGCTGTCAGAGGGTGATTGTACATTTCGGGAGGGGTGTATAGTGTCATTAGAATATGAGGGATTGTGATTAGTAAGGGTGCAGAAGTTACTTTCATTATGGGAGGAGCTGTTATTTCTAGTTTTGAGGAGAGTGGTGTGGGCAGTTTTACTGCAATATATATATATATATATATATATATATATATATATATATATATATATATATATATATATGTATATATATATATATATATATATATATATACATATATATATATAGATATATATATATATATATTAGTAAGGTCAGGTAATTAATTTTCTTTAATACAACGAGGTTGAAAGAAATGGCAATTTCTGCGTTGGAAATTTTATTATTCAAAGTTTCCAGGTCTCTGATGAGTTTTCGCTGGGTGGCAGGAAGTAGATGAATGAGATTAGCAAAATTCATGGTGGTACAGGGTTACATTAATGTACATGATGATACAGAATATACAACGCGTTTCACTGGACAACCAGCATTATCAAGTAAGGATAGAATGATATAAAAGGTAAACAGGAAGGGTATATATAGAGGGTGGAGGATCAGAGGAGGCGAAAATCAGGGGGCAAAAGTCTGCTATTGGTGGAGGGGTATTCTAGGAGTGTGAAAGAGAGAACCGCTTCATGCAGGCGCACTGGATGCGGGAAGGTGGTGGTCAGTTGGCGGGGTCGAAGCTGATTGGCTGCGTGTCGAGGGGCGTGGCCTAAGTTGCGTAGTACATGTGGCGCCGGCAGATGACGAAGCTGAAGGAGGTAGCGCGGGGGGCTGCGTCAAGGGGACCGGGGGGTGACGGGGGGCATTAGGTCCTGTAGGATAGTGCCTTTTGGCAGAAGGAAGGATCTGAAGGTCCAGAGTTTGGTTGTTGATGTTAGGATGTAAGGCTTGGATATATAACGCTTCGAGTATAGGTAATCTCCTTGGGTCACTTTCTTTATCGAGTATGGTGGTGTGTTTCTCTAACTCGTTGCGTGTGAGGTGGGGGTGGTTAGGGGTGAGATAGTGGTCTTTGATGGCTCCAGCCTGAAGGTGAAGAGTAAACCGACGTGAAAGACGAGTCTGCGTCATGCCAATATAGGAATGAGGTCCACAGTCCTCATAATTACAGGTATGTTGGTAAATGACGTGATCGTCGGTCATCGGGCTCTTTATCTTGGTGGAGCTGGTTTGTTGCGGAGAACGAGGTTGGAGGTCTTGGGGGATTTGTAATAAATTATTAATTTGATTTTGTTTTCCGGGTTGGTTGGGTGGACATGCTTGAGATTATTTCTTTTAAGACGGCCTCGTCATTTTTGTGTTCAGAGGACATAAAATTGCGGTAGAAGATCTTAATTTCATTGGGGGGGGTCAATGTTGGGAGGGCTTTGGGTGTAACATTTTTCAAGATGGTGGTTGATGGTGCTGGAGATGTCGGAGTTGGAGTATCCGTTGTTCACTAAAACTTGGGATAGTCGTTCTAGTTCCTGGTGGGTGTCGGCCCAGGTAGAGCAGTGCGTGAGGGCTCTCCTTACATAAGCGGAGATGGAGGATAGAAGATAACGGCGGAGGCATTCACTATCGCCGTTGAGGCATTGTCCTGTGTTAGTTGGTTTAGTGTAGACGGTGGTTTTGAACCCATGGTCGTTATAGCTACCTCCACGAACTACAGGAGCTCCAGCGTCGCTTCATGACCTACTCCGGACTTAACTTCACCTTTGAAAAATCAAACAATGTACAACTCCACTTCCTCGACATCCTCGTAGCTCTGAACGACCATGGGTTCAAAACTCCCATCTACACTAAACCAACTAACACAGGACAATGCCACAACAGCGATAGTGAATGCCCCCGCCGTTATCTTCTATCCTCCATCTCCGCTTATGTAAGGAGAGCCCTCACGCACTGCTCTACCTGGGCCGACACCAACCAGGAACTCGAAAGACTATCCCAAGTTTTGACCCTGCCAACCGACCACCACCTTCCCGCATCCAGTGCGCCTGCGTGAAGCGGTTCTCTCTTTAACACTCCTAGAATACACTTCCACCAATAGCAGACTTTTGCCCCCTGATTTTCGCCTCCTCTGATCCTCCACCCTCTATATATACCCTTCCTGTTTACCTTTTATATCATTCTATCCTTACTTGATAATGCTGGTTGTCCAGTGAAACGCGTCGTATATCCTGTATCATCATGTACATTAATGTAACCCTGTACCACCATGAATTTTGCTAATCTCATTTATCTACTTCCTGCCACCCAGCGAAAACTCATCAGAGACCTGGAAACTTTGAATAATAAAATTTCCAACGCAGAAATTGCCATTTCTTTCAACCTCGTATGTATTAAAGAAAATATATATATATATATATATATATATATATATATATATATACAGTATATACCGGTATATATATATATATATATATATATATATATATATATCATATTTTATAGTGTATATATAATACGTGTAGGCCTACAGGTATGTGTCAAAATAAACGAAAACTTTTTCCTGTAGTGGGTAGAGAGCAATTTATCCCTTTACTGCATAGATGAGAGAGAGAGAGAGGGTGGGGGTGGGGGGGAGGGTACCGGTGATCACTGTACAAGACAGTAGATGTGGCAACGTGTGGTATTGAGATGCCTTGGTAATGAATTGGCTTGGTAATGAGCTGGTATGGTGATGAAACCGACTGGTGAAGAAAAGGTCTGGTCATGAGATGGCATGGTCTTGAGGTGACTCGTCTTGTTTGTGTGGTGAGATGGCATGGTCATGAGATGTCCTGATAGCGCCGGTGTGAGGTGATAGAGTGACACCGTGACAGACTGACAGGGTAAACAGCACATACGCCGTATATATATAACCTAAATCAGTTAAATTACGACTGTATTTCGATATATTTTACTTAATGTTATTGTATTAGGTTAGGTTGGTTAGGTTAAGTTAGTAAATACAATAACATTAAGTCAAAATCAACCGAAATAGAATCTTGGTTAGCGCCCCGGGAGCCGTTTCCTTCTATAAGTAGAATCTATACTTTATCTCACAAAATTATTGTTATTTATAGTTAATTTCTGCATTACTATTATTGTTAGTGGTAGGATATGCTCGCTAACGATATATCGAAATACAGTCGTGATTTAACTGATTTTGGTTATATATAAGGCATATGGGCTGTTTTACCCTGCCAGTCTGTCACGGTGTCACTCTATCACCTCACACCGATACAGAAGGGGTTAATGACGAGTAATTACCTTTCTCACTGGAATAATATGGAATTATTTAACACCAATATACCGTTAATAAGTGGGGCGGTTTACCTAGGATATTCAAACCTATTGTGCATTTTTTGATAAAAGCACCAATTTGGGCACAGAGGTAGACCAATATATTATGAACAAATTTGGATGTGGAGCCATCGCCCAACTGCCCCCTGGCGGCCGTGGCGGCCATTTTCCAAAATGGCCGCCATGTGGCTGCCGAGGAAGACTTATCCCTAGGTGAATGAGATGTACTGAGTAAATGTGCAGGAAAAAATTATTGTTTTGAATCTGCAATGTTGTGCAAACATTATGTTGCGTGTTGTTGCTAATTTAGGGTAGCACTTAACAACAAAGAAAGGTGCCCATGTGTTTTTAGAATCTTATCTTATTATCGATTTATTGAATTATTCATAGATTAGCATAACAACCATGACAAACATCTCTCAATTGAACATGTCCTAATTCACTTGGATTCTGAGTGCTCCTTTCATACAACTTTGTCATTTTCCATTTCCAGAACAATGTCGAAGAGCTTCAAACTTGTTGAGCCTTGTGGTGCAGAAGCAGCTCCATCTACCTCCGCCCAGCCAGCAACAGAGACAGACTGGTCATTATGCTTCATATGCCAAGAAACGATGCCAGAGTCGCTGACAAGTCCATCCCAGAATACACGCCAAGACAAGGGGAGCAGCTACAGCATTCTCGCTGGACATCTGAGAAGGTTCAATAAGCTTGGATTGCTCCCCAACTCTTTTCTGTTGAGCCGATTAGATGAAGGCAGTGGCGTTGAAGCAGCATTGAGCGCCAACAATGCACGACACCACAAGACCTGCAGGCTGAGGTAAAACAAGACCAAGTTAGACAGAGCTGAGAAGAGGCACCTGAAAATAGGCGCCGACGAAGAAGAGGAAGTTGTTGCCCACAAGCGAACTCGATATCTGTCACGACCATCAAGTACTGAGACGAAACACCAAGAAGTGAAATGCTTCTTCTGCGGAGAAGCTCCTGCTAGTGCTGGTCTTCATGAAGCTGCGACATTCCAACTGGACTCGCGTGTCAGGTCGTGCGCACTGATTCTGGACGACATGGACCTCCTGACGCAACTGAACGCTGGGGACATGGTTGCACAGTAGGCCAAGTACCACCAAAATTGTCTCCTGAACTTGTACAATCGCGCACGGAAGATTAAGGAAATGACGGGCAAAGGTACAGGCGATGAACACGCAATAGCAGGACTTGCTTTCGCAGAGCTGGTGGTGTTTATTGAAGAAGCTCACATGGATGACGAGACATCTCCGGTCTTCAAACTTGCTGACCTGGCGCAGTTATACACGTCAAGGATGGAACAGCTGGGAATCAAGCATGAGGGCAGGGTGCACACGACCCGTCTTAAGCAGAGACTGCTTGCTCACTTTCCTAACATGTGTGCACAGCACCAGGGGCGCGATGTCCTGCTTGCATTCAATGAAGACCTTGGCGATGCCCTGGCAAAGGCTTGTGAACTGGACAGAGACCTTGATGCTGGCCACCTGGCGCGTGCTGCCCAAATTGTGAGACGCCCCATCATTGGAGATGCCAAGGTGTTCAACGGGTTTCCTGCAGGATGCCAACAGGACTCCGTGCCACCCATGCTGCTTGCCTTGGTCACTATGATCTTGGAAGGTCCCAGTATCAAGCACCAGAGTGAAAGCACAACACCAGCGGCACTGAGCATCACCCAGCTCCTCAAGTTCAACAGCGTTATGCACCGACAGGCCGCCACAGGCAGTACGCCTCGCCCAGTCAGACACACCACCACGCAGGAGACGCCAGTTCCAACCTACATCGGCCTAATGCTACATGCACACACGCGCAAGAGGGAGCTCGTCGACAGGCTGGCACACATGGGGATTTCTATCTCCTATGATCGGGTCCTGTCCCTTTCCACACAGCTGGGGTACAGTGCCTGCCGCCTCTATCACCAGGAGCAAGTAGGCTGCTCTCCCAAGATGAGAGGCAGAGTCTTCACGACTGCCGCGGTAGACAATATCGACCACAACCTAAGTTCCACCACAGCAAAACAGTCCATTCCATGGGACTGCTATTTCCCTCATGCAACACCCTGCGGTCCCTGGGGCCGGCATTGACCGCAGCATCATCATCCTCGGAGGGTCGAACGAAAGAGGCCTCAAAACAGTTGACCGTTTGCCGCACTACTATACAGATGTCCCATCCATCGGCAGCATCAAGAACACCCCCGTGCCGGCTACCAGCGTGACATCCCTGAGCAGCAACAGCGGCCTCAAGCAACATGCTGAAAGAGAGCATCTCTGGCTAAAACACACCCAAGTCGCCCTACAAGAAACTTCTCCAGTGGAGAACACTTCATGGGCTGCATACCACGCAAGCCAGCAGGACATGCCAGCCAGTCGGGCCATCTGTCCCACCGCACTGCTCCCACTCTTCCTGGAGAGCACCCACACCATGACTATGATCAAGCACTCCATGGATGTGGTCAGGATTGCAGTGGAACATCTCAACCCTGGCCAGACTCCAGTGGTTACATTCGACCAGCCGCTGTTTGCTTTGGCAAAGCATATCCAGTGGAAGTGGCCACAGGAGTATGGTGAAGAGAAGTTTGTCGTCCTCTTCGGCGGTCTTCATATCGAGATGGCAGCACTAAAGACCCTTGGTGACTGGCTGCAAGGGAGCGGATGGGTGCAAGCACTGGGTCAGGCAGAGATCACCAGTGCTGGGACAGCGGACTCCTTCCTGCGGGCATCCCATTTCAGTCGAACCAGGAGGGCTCATCAAGTGACAGCAGCAGCCCTCTTCACCCTGCAGCAGCATGCCTACAAACACTACATTGACCAGCTGGGTGACGCACGCAACGAGCAGCTGGAGTTCGATGATTGGTGCCAGCAAAAAGCGGAGACCTGCCCCCAGTTCGAATACTGGGCAACTGTCGTGCAACTGGAGGTGACGGTCCTGGTGTACGTGCGCTCTCTGCGTCAAGCGTCGTTTGCGATGTACGTAGATGCCCTGAGAGAACTAGCAGTGTGGTTCCATGCCCTGGATCACACCAACTACGCGCGCTGGATTCCTGTGCATCTGCGGGACATGGTGGAACTGCCGACGACACACCCTGAAATAGCCCAGGAATTCCGAGCTGGGAACTTCACCGTCCAGAAGACGAACAGGTCGTTCTCCACCATACCCGTCGATCAGGCCCACGAGCAGAACAATGCTGCCATCAAAGGAGACGGAGGTGCAGTGGGCCTGACTGACAACCCCAGCGCTCTACGACCGTGGATGGTGGCAGGACCAGAGGTTGCCACGCTCATAGAACAGTTCCACGATGAAACTGACCCGGAGAACAGACCACAAGACACAAGGCACCATGACCAGTCAGCAAGTGTGCAGACTGCATTACTGAAAGATGTACAGTCGATGGTCAACGTGATGGAAGACTTCGGGAATCCATTTGAAGAGGAGAGTCAAGATCTGCTGGTACTCGACACCAAGGAGATCTCGCCACCTGGAGCTGTAGATGCCCTCCGTCATGTACACGAAGTGGGTCAGCTGCAGTTTGACAACTTCGTCAGAGAACGCCTGGTGGAGAGAACGAAACCCATAGGAGATGCCATCCACAGAAACAAGCTGAAAATCTTCGGTCAGACTGCTTCAAAACCTCTGGGAAAGGGCAAGCAGCAGATGAAATCCCTGAAGAATGACGTGGACCTGTTCTCTCGTCTGTATATCGGGTGCCAGAACCGGGATGGGAATCTAGAGGAATTCTTCCAATATGAAAACCAAGCCTGCCCCCCTGCACTATCAGATGGCGGTGGCATCCGGCTGGGTGTCAAGAGTGATCTTCTCGCTTGTCTAGAAGACCTCAGTCAGCCCAAGTCTGAGGTTCCTCCAACCAGCTGCATTGTGCTAGATGGAGCGGTCATCATCCAGATGCTGAAGCCAGCTACAGCAAAAAGCTTCAATGAGTATGCACAGCAGGTCTTTGTGCCCTACATACTCTCAAAACTCCATCAAGCCACGCGACTGGACCTGGTGTGGGACCGCTACAATACAGACTTGTTGAAGGGTACAGCAAGAGCCAAGCGCGGAAAAGGGGTGAGAAGACGGGTGGTGGGTGGTGCAACGATCCCCGGGAACTGGGCCAGCTTCCTCAGAGTCGACGAGAACAAGCCAGAGCTGTTCAGCTTCCTCTCTGGCGTCCTCCACGACTCATTCCAGCTTGCAGACAAGGAGCTGGTCATCACTGAAGGAGATGATGTCTTGAGCAAGCCACCGCTCCTAGATACTGCAGCCCTGGCTCCTTGCAACCACGAAGAAGACGACAGCCGCATGATGTTGCATGCCGCCCACGCTGCTCACAATGGCCACAAGAAGATCCTCATCCGCACAGTTGACACTCATGTTGTTGTCCTGGCAGTGGCTTTGGCACGCACCCTGGAGGAGGAAGCCGAAGTGTGGGTTTCCTTCGGCACGGGCAAGGCTTTCCGGTTCTTGGCAGCCCATGAGATGGCGCGGGCTCTGGGCCCTGAGAAAGCACAGGCACTACCGATGTTTCATGCTTTGACGGGCTGCGACATGGTCTCCTGCTTCGCCGGACATGGCAAGAGGACAGCATGGGCAGTGTGGACAGCTCTATCTAGACTACCTCAGCTGACCCAGACACTCACTGACCTCTCCACTGCACCGGATCATATTGATGAAGATGCCATGCACACCATCGAGAGGTTCGTCATCCTGCTTTACGACAGAACAAGCGCCGCAATCGATATCGACAAGGCACGCCGCAAACTGTTTGCAAAGAAGAGCAATGTCCAGCTGATCCCACCGACAAGTGCAGCCTTGAAGCAGCACGTCCGACGAGCAATATACCAGGGCGGACATGTCTGGGGTCAGGCCCTGGTTCCTGCACCAACATTGCCATCACCAACCGACTGGGCTTGGATCAAGACCAGCGACATGTACGAACTTCTCTGGACAACGCTCCCCGAGGCATTCAAGGTCTGCCGGGAGCTTGTCTCCTGCAAATGCCAGAAGGGCTGCATCAAGAAGTGCAAGTGCAAGAAGGCCAGTCTGGAATGCACACCACTGTGTTCTTGCGACGGGGAGTGCTCTCAGAACTGAACTCGCAAACTTAAGATGAAGATTCTGAACTGTTCCAGACAGGACACAGGTACTGTAAAACAGTGAACTTATCTGCATATTGCATTTAGTAGATTATGTGTTAATTAACATGATAATTAAATGTAGTAGTGTCCATTTACCACAGAAGTATAACATTTGACTTGCCCAGGATTGATCTGATGAGAGCAAGCCACCATAATTATCACTATCTGGTTCTGTTATTGTTGTTGTATTATCGATGTAATTAGCATAATTGTGTTAATAATTTTGTTAATTGGCATCTTAATTGGCGTGGGCAGTGTCCATGAATAGCTATTGACAGACAGAGGAAGAAGGTCAGATAACATTTCCACAACTTAAAATGAATCTAGCCTATTCACAAGGAATGTCAGCATTTGATGCCTGATCATGGGTTTCCTTGTCGCCATTTCATCTGCAATTAGCCAAAATATGTAAATTAATATCAGCAGCATTTCCCAAAATGTGACTAAGAGCTATCTGGCATGTCTTGATTCAAAACATTCAATAAACATTCACTAAAACCTTCAGCAGAAAACTTTATCTAACTTCTGTGTGTCTTTTGGGTGTCTGCTGGCGGCCATTTTGGAAAATGGCCGCCACGGCCGCCAGGGGGCAGTTGGGCGATGGCTCCACATCCAAATTTGTTCATAATATATTGGTCTACCTCTGAGCCAAAAATGGTGCGTTTATCAAAAAATGCACAATAGGTTAGCTTACCCGCTGTAAGCTAATATATTTATATATATTTATATATACATTTATCTTGAAGGGGGGTCTAGTGGGTGTTTTTGTAAGCTTGATGGAGGTCTAGGGAGGAAGCTAACGTCTTATAATCACAAAACTAATAGAGCTAAACATTAGGGAGAAGGGAGTCCAGAAAACGGTCTGCCTCCCCTTAAGAGGAGATCTTTACCCATTTTTTTTTTTTTGTTATGGATCCCCTTCTCCCTCATGTTGAGCCCCAATAGTTTTAAGATTTAAGACGTTTGCCCGGCTAGTTTGGCGATTTTAAGACCTTTCACACCATTTCGGTTCATTTTAAGACATTTCGTACCATTCAGGTGTCGATGATTTATATTCCTAGTGAGTGGGAACGAGCCTGTAATTTAGGAGGACATTTTCTACCAACAAAAAATACAAATTCATCTCGAAGTGGGGTATTTTTTATAGGCTGATGGAGGTCTTGGGAGCAAACTAAACATACCATTGTTATGCCCTGATTTTATGCAGGATTAACAATCGGTAAAGGTGAGTTCTTCCAGACTGGGATATTGGAAATCAGGCGAATACATATAAAGAATCAATAGAGGATATGTATAATCTCGAAATATAATTGGTAATACAGCTTTATTCACTTATTCACTAGAATACATATGATGAATTGTATAAACACTTTTACATATGGGGCACTCATAAGTGGTACAACTTCTAGGTTTAAAATCTCCCAGTGCATGCGCGGCTCTTGATAGACATCAGGTATATCACTTCAACTTTATATCTCATAATTCTTCTTGAGAATTAGGTACACTTCTCTGGTTGCAAATATAGTAACAAATGAAAATCAGTAAAAGGAGACTTGGTTCAGTTTCACCAATATTGAAAATAAATTAATACCATAACGATAGGGGTTATGGAGATACGTATTCTCGTATTTATTTGCACTAAACACGATCACTCAAGCCTCAAGGTATGTTCAATTTCCTCGAGATCGTGGACTTTAAAATATTTTGAGTCTCTACTGCGATATTTTTCAGAGTTCGTGAAATTTTGTAATTTTCGTAAATTATTGAAAATTTTGAATTATGGTAGGCAAGGACCATAGATGTAATTCTTATAAGAACACTTCACTTCATCCTATTACCAATAGGATGGTAATGCTTAATGAATAACTTTACCCTTGGCTTAGATAACTCGAATTTTAGGGAGGAACGGACTTTGTTTATTTTTCACTTGGCGGAAAATATGACTGAGTTACTGAACTGGAAGAAATCTGTCTAAAATCAATTCATAGGTTATCTGAAGGGTGAGAATGATGCCTTGAAGTTCACTTAAGTTAGGAGGCCTTGATCTTCCTTATTAGTTATCTCTGAATTACCTAGGCACTTGTTTACACTTTTTCACGTATTTTAAGATGGTAAGGACTCTGATTATTTTGATCACTTTATATTTACCTTGAGAGTATCTCGACACTGATACCTAGTTTCCCGGGTTTTCATATTATTTCTTATTTTGCTGGCGAGGTGTATTTTGTTGAGTTGTCTTCTGATGTTCCGTAGGGTGTCCAGGTTGTCCGGTGTATGGAGAAGTTACAGTTGGATTAATGGGCTTAGGGTCTTAAATATGGTTCCGTAACTTATTATTCAAAGATAACAGTTGGTCACCACATCGGATAAACGCAAGTATTCTCAGCATTTAGCTTCCAACGAATCTGACTATCCTGACCTTTATATTAATCGTTGATGAAGTTCCGTTACGGTACTCTTGAACTAGGATTTTAAATGTTATGTTTCAGGCAGGGGCCGGAGTAACAAAACATCGGACAAACGCAAGAGGAGTCGGAACAAGTAACTCTTCTTGACAGTCTCTAATCTTGTTAAGAGGTTCAAAGAACTCGGGGCGGTCTTAACCTTTCAGTCTCGAATTCTGGTGGGAGGCCACAGACAATTTGAGCCTAGGATTTATATATGCAGAGTGTCCGTGAGGATATCTCGCTAAACCCTTTTAACACAAAAGATCTTTCTATCCTAGATCTCTGTGAGAAGTGTGGGTGTAATGTCTAAAATAGCAAAATATTGAAAGGGAGGTATTGTCTCTCTCTTTCAATGTTTTACTAGAAAGAAATGTAACCAATAAATATAACAATCTTAATCTCTGAGTGATGCCAGAAATAAGACCATATATTTATCTAGTCGACTTGGTACACTATTATACAACAACTGTTTTTAGGATTCTATGTTAATTGATGGGTGGCCACAAATAACAAAGATTCCTAGAATCAAGTAAGTGTATCTACAGATAGAATAACAAATTTCGGGGTGCTGTGATCAATAACTATTGCTGTAAAAATCAATGTTCCTTCAGAGCGGGATGCCGATCCGAAGAAAATAAATGTCTACTTGCCTTTCTTCTCCCTTTTCGGAGTTTATACATACGTGCACAAATGAGGGGGGGGGGGAAAGGTGGATAGAACTGATGTTGTCGGTACTGAAAGAAACGTTATTTATTTTGATAGGAAGGGTGCAGGGGTATTGTGCGCGATAGTTAGGGGAGGAAGTTGTCTTCTAGTTCTGTAACACTTTTTATGAATAATTTCGAGAATGGTATAGTAATCAGATAATTCTATATAACTGCTTAACTCGATGGTAAGAGGGTTAGGTTGGTATTCCTGTGTCAATTGGGGTCGGTGATGTCGCCACCATTTGCCCTAGGGGGTATTAAGGAGTGTTTATAGCGGTTGTTGCCTGAACTCAGAAAGGTAGGATTTATCTATACTTAAGTGGGCATGGTTATGGTTATACAAATCTAGACGTCACTCTGCCTCTACTTCTCCAACATTTGTTAGGATTTGTCTGTAACAATAGTACATAGGCAAACTCTATATCGAATAATATCCTTAGCCTGCTGATGTGGTTAAGGTTGTCGACATGGGGGTCACTAGGGGGACGTCGGTTGTTCCGTCGTTCCTTTAGTTTTTCTGCTAGACTGCAGATAGCTGGGAAATCTTTAAAACAGCTTGGATTAATATACTGACAGGCTAGTTGTCTTGGGTAGAGTGACATACTATTATCTAACTTAATAATATACATCATACAGGTTTCACTTTAACCTACGATGGTGGCAATCTTGAAGGTGGCCTTGGTTATATTGGGGGCGTCAGAGGCCTACATGACTTCTGTATCTCCAGCTGTGGGGTGGAATGTCCGGTGGTCAACTTTCCTCTCCAGGGAGTACGAAGGGTCACCAATATTCAGGGGCTGCCTCTCGTCACTCTGAAGTAAGTTTGTGTGTTTTTTGGTTGCCTCTCAAATAAGGAGAATAGCTAGTTAATAACGAAGGTGTGTATAGGTGTGTTGGTTTGTTATGGTTGTTACATAATTAAATACACACTTAATCAATACATCAAAAATGTCGAGTATCATAACCTTTGTAATATGAATACTGTGGGACATGATTCTTACCTAAGTACAGACATGCATAAACGAAAAGTGTGGATGACATGGTGCTTACATAATTAAAGACATACACAATTAACACATCCACATGGAAGGTATTATAGCCTTCGTAATATTAATATTGTGGAACCTGGTTTTTACATACTTATATACATCCTCAAATACAAAAACCTAAAGATCTGATAGGTTAATATTATGGAACATGGTTGTTACATAATTATGTACATACATAAACAAAATACAGAGAAGAACTGATAGACGTCACAATCTTCGTTTCTTCAACACTCTGTAACTCATCAGGGTTGCTACTAATGAAACATCAAAGACTTACATAATGACACAAAGTAAAATAATGTGTTTTGTATACTAGAAGGATCGTTGTTAACAAGACGTATACACATGTGTGGAAGGAAATGGAATAAAAAAACACATTTGTGGATAAAGATATTTACCCTCCCCTGCGGAGTTCTGGGCGTGGTCGCGCTTCCCTGGTCCCCTCGTTCCTGGGGATCTCGTTGGGGATGGAGATCTTGCTCCCGGAAATTTCGTTCCTTGTGCATTTTACTTCCGTCGCCTTTATATTAGGTACGACCTCGTACCTCAAGGGTGGAGTAAGTATGTTTGTTTTGGTGGTTGTCTAACGGGGCAGGTCCTGTCGGTGGTGAGATGATGTTGGTGGTAAATACGGTACTGTGAGAGGAGGTGGCGGCGGCTGTGGTTTTGACCTTGGAGTGTCACTTTCACTTTGGCGAGGAGAAACGGGTGTACAGTTAGGTTTGACGTTTAGAGATTTTGGTGTTGGTACTTTGGCGATGGTCTTGTTGGGAGCTGTCTTGATGGTTGTCTTGGATGGGTTTTGTGTGAGTGGATGGTGGGTCTGTGGAGCTTTAGGGGGAGGATCTCGACCTCGATCTCGATTGATCTCGATTGATAATGTGTAGGGTGCTGGACTTGCGCATATCACACATATAAGGGTATTAGGGTGGAGGATGGGGGGTCAGGATATAGGATGGGGGGAGCTAAGTGGATGGTTTATGGTGTGTGTGTGATGTGGGCGAAATGTTAGTTTATTCTGTGTTTGAATGTGTCTAGTGTAGGGCTATTTATTGTATCTTCTGGGAGACTGTTCCAATCCCGTATGGTTCGTGGAAAGAATGAGTGTTTGTAGAAGTCAGTATTGGTGTGGTATGTATGGTACTTATGAGAATGTGTGTTACGAGTGTTGCGGGTGTTTGAGTTGTGTAGGTATTCATGTTTTTTAATGTCAATATAGTTGTGTGTGATTTTATACATTACTGTGAGTCTGTGCCTGAGTCTTCGTGTGTTAAGGGTTTCCATGTTTATTTGATTTTTGAAACGGGTTGTGATGCCTGGGGTTTGCGTGTAATTGTGTGTGATGAACCTGGCTGCTTTTGTGTTAATTTTTTCAAGTGTATTAATGTTAGATTGTGTGTATGGATCCCGTACTGCGGCGCAGTACTCCAGTGTTGGGCGAACAAGGTGTTTGATGTCTCGTGTACAATTGTGTAAATTCCTCCTCAAGAACCCTAGTGTGCGGTTTGCCTGAATTTGTATATGATGAATGTGGGAGTTGAATCTTAGGTTGGTGGAGAGGTGGACACCAAGATATTTGTATGAAGGAACTGATTCTAGTGGTTGGTTGTGTAATGTGTAATTGAAAGTGATGGGTGATCGGGAGCGGGTAAAGCGGAGAAGTTTACATTTATCGGGGCTGAAAGACATCTGCCCGGTGTTCTCCCAATGTTCGAGGGCGTTTAAGTCTTGCTGGATAAGTCCACAGTCGTCTCTAGTCAGTACGGGCCTAAACATCAAACTATCGTCGGCAAATAGTCTAGTAGAAGAGTTAGGTGTTGACAGAGGAAGGTCATTAATATAAAGAAGGAAAAGAAGAGGGCCAAGAACGGTGCCTTGTGGGACACCAGAAGAAACAGGGACAGAGTCTGAGGAAGAGCCGTCAAGGAGTACTCGTTGAGTCCGTTCTGTAAGGAAATTAGTGATCCAGTGAAGAGTAGGTGCAGTTATACCGTAGAAAGCTAATTTATGCTGAAGTCTTTTGTGGGGGACTTTGTCAAAGGCTTTGGCGAAATCGAGGACAATAGCGTCAACCTGTTTAATGTCTCGTCGGTCCAGTTGTTTAGTTTTGTCATGATATGTGGCAATGAGTTGTGATTCGCATGATCTTTTGGGCCGAAATCCATGTTGTGTGTCAGTAAGGATGTTGTTTGCGTCTAGATGATTCATAATGTGTTGATGTATAATGTGTTCTAAAATTTTGCATGGGATGGATGTGAGTGAGATGGGTCTATAATTCTTTGGGTCAGTCCTGTCACCTGTCTTGAAAAGGGGAGTGATGTTCGCACAAAGCCAGTCAGGTGGAAGGATGCCTGTGTGAAGTGACTGAGTGAAGATGCTTTGCAGGATGGGGGC
Source organism: Paralithodes platypus (assembly GCA_032716605.1). Taxonomy (NCBI): domain Eukaryota; kingdom Metazoa; phylum Arthropoda; class Malacostraca; order Decapoda; family Lithodidae; genus Paralithodes; species Paralithodes platypus. The sequence continues at coordinate 41,340,013 of CM064572.1, forward strand.
AAGGATTGAGGCACAATTTTTAAGGATGAAGGCAGGGATGTTGTCAGGACCAGTGGCTTTCTTTATGTCAAGTGTCTCTAGTAGTTTCTGTATACCATTAGTCATTATGTCTAGGTGGGGTGTGGGTGGGTAGGGGTTTTCTGGCATGTTAGGTATTTGGTTGTTTTCTTGTGTGAATACTGATTGGAAATGAGTGTTGAGTATCTGTGCTTTGTGTTCTGGAGTGGTTTGTAGAGTGTCGTTGTTGTCTTTAATTGATGTGATGGTGGTGGTATCCTGCCTGCGCGACTTGAAAAATTTGAAGAAATGTTTGGTGTTGTTTCTGACGTTGTCTGCGAGATAAGAAGCTATGTGTTTGCGTTCCGCTTTTTTATGTTTTTGGCAAATATTTGTTGGTGTGATGTATATGCGGTCCAGTTTTCAGGTGTGTTGTGTGTCTGCGCGTCTTTGTTTTTTGCGATGTTGTCTACGTAGATCCCTGGTGAACCATGGAAGAGTATATCTACTTGATGGGTTTTTTTGTGGTATGTATTTGTGCATGGCTGTATGGATGGTGTGTTGCAAGTTGTTCCAGTTTGTTAAGAGGGGTCTTGTGTGTAGGTCTGTTATAAAAAAGTCATTTTTGAGTTTAGTCAAGTCTTGCTTGATCGCGTCTAAGTCAGATCTGGAGTAGATAAAGATAGGTCTTGGTCGTTGTTTTTGTCTAGTTGGTCGGAGATCAGTGTCAACAAGTACAATGTCATGGTCGATCAGTCCTGGAACAACTTGTGTGTTTGTTATGTGAAGAATGTTGTTAGTGAGAAATAGGTCTAAGGTGTGAGATGTGGTAGAAGGGCCGCCGTCGCCACCGGGGCGAGTTTGTGTTCGTGTTGGCTTGAGTACTGTTTGTGAAAGTGAGAATGTATTGATGGTATCTATGAAGGTGTCGTGTAGTTGGCGTCTGTTAGTGTGGGGAATGATAGGATCAGGAGTGTCAGCATTGGGAGGATCGAGGGGAGAGATGGCAGCCCAGTCAATGTCAGGGAGGTTAAAATCGCCTGAGATCCATATGTGCTTGTCTGCGTTAATACGTGCTAGGGATGTGTAAAGGTTGTGTAAGTAATCAGTGTTGGAAGAAGGTGGTCTGTAGAAAGCAGCGAGAAGGAGTGATTTACAGTTGGAAAGTTGGAGTTGGATCCAGACGATTTCACAGTATGTGTCGAGGTCCGGTCTGTGTTTAACTGTGAGGCCAGGTTTGGTGGCAATCAGTACACCACCACCTCTCCCGGCCTCCGGCAATTGGTCTTTACGTATTACTGTCATGTTAAAGGGAGGGGGGAATATTTCTGTCGAGTCAATGTCCGACGTCAACCATGTCTCTGTCCCTATTATGATGTCAGGGTTATAGGTGGTGATGGTATGCTGTAGTTGGGGTATTTTTGATTGGATGCTGCGAAAATTAATATTAACCCCTTCAGACTCATATGATGCAGAGGTTGCCAGATTAGCAATAATAAATAGAGTTCTCTCACTCTTATAATTACCTCTCCAAAATTAGTGTTCTGCCCACAGCTAACTCAAAGACAACTGCAGAGGTTGAAGTAACTAAACTAAAGGTTTCTAAATACCCCTGATGGTAACAAAAGCTTTAAAGTATCCCTAATCGGCTCAAAATCGCGTCATATGTCGGAGAGGGTTAAGGAGGCGGAGGGTTGTTGGACTATGATGAGGAATATCAGATATGGAGTCAAGTGAGTTGGGAAAAGATATGGAGGAACAGTCTAGGGTAGAGTCGGATGGTATGGAGGTGGAGTTGGAAGATAAGGAGGAATGAGACCTAGGGGGGGTAATGATAGGAGAGATGGGGTGAGAGTTTAGGGAGGAGAAGGAAGGGGTGGATGGATGGGAATGGATATAAGAGGAAGGTGAGGATTCTAAGGAAGAAGGAACTGGTAGTGTGGGGCTCATTGATAAGGAAGGAGATGGATGGTTTGAGGGTGGTAGTGATTGGTGAGAATGGTTTAGAGCAGGTGAGTAGTGATTATGTGAATGATTTTGGTTGGAATGGGGTGTATTTATTATTGAGGATGAGTTGCGAGAGGCCGATGAGTCCCCGGAACACTGGGAGAACATCCGGGGACTTGGTATTATGCTAAGCGTTAGTGGTGGAGAGCTGTGAGATGGAGTATGTTTGACTGGTGTTGAGTGTTTATGGTTCAAGAGAGAGGTGTGTTGTTTAGGAGGATTGTTCGTGTTATGTTCATTTAGTGTGTCGAAGGAGTTGTATAATGGGATGGGAGAAGATGAAAAGAAAGAACTAGAGAAATTAGGCATGCCACAACTGTCGCAGATCCACGAGACGCTATTGTCAACTTTTTTTTTTTTTTTTTTTTTTTTTTTTTTTTAAGAGACAATGAACGGAGGAAGGAAAAACACAGATAAAACAAAAAGGTCCATGTGCCTAAAGGCATCCTCCATTCATAAAATGTTTGTAACAACTGGATTTAAACATTTGTTGATTGTAAGTTTGTGGAAAGCAATTCGAGGGAAGTGAATTCCAAAGAGTAGTAGCTCTGGGGATAAATGAATTCTGATAAGCAGAAGTTCTGCATTGTGGAGGAGAAAGTGTAAATTCATGGGCGCTCTCAGCTGCCCTAGTTAATCCAGCATTAACCTGTGTGAAAGATCCGAGACAGCTGACATGATACCAGCCTTCATTTTCGGACCTATCACCGCAGGGTTCACACTGAATGGCCCTCTGTCCCCATTTACCCGCTTTTCTACAAATATATCATGGGTATTTGGGACAGTAGGGTCCAGGGTTGACCATAGCGCCTGTGTCTCCACACAGTAGCAACAGAAGTAGGATGGTGTGTTTTTTATGTGTGTTTGTATTGCTGTGGTGTGGTTTGGAGCACTGGGTTACAGAGAGGGCTAGTGTTGTTGTGTCGTTGTATGTGCTTGGAGGTGTTTGAGCTAGTTTATGTGTAACTGAATGTAGTGTCAAAGCAAGGAGTGTAATTGTAATAATTTGTGAGGTAATGTGTGAGGCTAAGAAATGTGTTAGATGTAAAGACTTTACCTTATGTGAGGGTGAATATTTCCGGTGTTTGCGTGTTCTCGGCCATACTCGAACTAAGTTATTTTGGCCTGTCATGGTAGTTTGGGGTAGTTTCCAGTCAGGATTAAAAACATACATTAAACGAGTATATTTAAAAACAAAAAAGGCTAGCATTGCTTAAGTCAAATGTTAAAAGGTCTAATTCTAAATTGTAAAGAAAAATTACAATGCGTCAAGTTAAAAAAACTAATGTTAATGTTTGATTAAAAACCACTCGGCTGGACAAGGGGGCGGGGCAAGGTAGGGCGGGAAAAGGAGAGGGAGCAGCTGCGTTCACACTGTCTGGCAGTTGGCACACAACAGTGTGGCATGAGGGTATTGGTAAGGGTTGTGGAACAAAAACCACGGTGGCATAGGGGTTGTTGTTGTGTGAGGTGTTGATGGGATTGTGAGGTTGGAGAATGTGTGGGAAATTGGAGGTAGGTGGTACGTGAGATTTCTTGGGTGATAATAATTGATGAAGGTGTTCACAGGGTTTTGAGGGTTTCGTACAGGTGGTAATGGTTATGGGTGGCAAGGATTTGAGAGGTGACGGTGAGCAGGTATCTTTATGCAAGGGTGGAACTGATTTTAGGGAGAGAGTCTTGTGGGTAGGGTTGTGAGGGAGGGTAGGTGATGAAGGTGGGGAAAAACTTGAGTTTATAATTATCTTGGAGGTTGGCAGAGGTTGAGGGTGGTGTGGAAATACTTAGGGATATCAGTGGTATTTTGGGGTTGTTTACTGAGGTTTTGCTTTGCTGGTATAGGGTTGGTAGGGCTGGAGATAATATATGAGAGGATGGTGGGTTATGGGTGGTGGGGTGTGAAGTTAAGTTGAGTTTGGGTGAAGTTAGTTCGGTCAAGAGGGTTGAGGGTGAGATAGGTTGTGGGGTTTGAAGCGGGGTCGGTAAGGAGGCTTTAGTGGTAGTAGGTTGTTGAGGAATTGATAGGAGTGAGACATTTTCCTTGTTCGAGGGTGAAGGAGAGAGAGTTGGGTGAGGAATTGATTCAGTGAGGGAGTTTCATTTATTGAGGGGGAAGAGGAGAGAGTTGATGAATGGAACGGGGCGTTAGGGGTTGTAGGTTGTTGAGGAATTGATGGAAATGAGTGATTTTCTTTGATTGAGGGTGAAAAAGAGGGGGTTGGTTGATGAGTTGGTTCAAGTGGAAGGGTTTCATTGGTCGAGGGGAAAGAGGAGAGGATTGATGAATGGAAGGGGGCGTTAGGGGTTGGAGGTTGTTGAGGAAGTAATTGGAGTGAGGACGTTTCGTCGATCGAGGGTGAAAGAGAGAGAGTTGTGTGAGTGATTGGTTCAATGGAGAGAGTTTCGTTCGTCGAGGGGGAAGAGGAGAGAGTTGATGGATGGAAGGGGGCGTTCGGGGGGGTTGTAGGTTGTTGAGGGATTAATGGAAATGAGGGATTTTCTTTGATTGAGGGTGAAACAGAGAGGGTTGGTTGATGAGTGGGGTCAAGTGGAAGAGTTTCATTTATCGAGGGGGGAGAGGAGAGTTGATGAATGGAGGTAATCTGACCTTGGGAGCGAGTTGACTGTAGCGCAGGATGTTTCTACACTAGTTGTCTTTGGAGGTGAGTAGCTTGGAGTGTCTGGTGCAACCTGATGTATCTCCAAGCGGTTTCTGATCGTCGGTAGGTTCTGGTGGAATCCTGCTGTCCCATGGCTGACGAAATAGTGGTACACATGCTTTGGAAGGATGTTTAACAGGGAGATGAACACTTGCTGTTTCTGGAATTCTTTGGTTCGTGAGCTACATGCTGATCTTATGTGCCGAAATACCTCTTCCAGGGTGATGTCCAGGTGTCCCTTGTACACAACTTTGTCGAGTTGGCACATTTCCCTGATGGAGAGCATGTGTTCCTCGAATGAGCCGTATAGGTCGAGATGAGCGGTGAGGTGAGGTGGGAATGTAATGCGGTGAACATACGCTCGTGTTGTTGCTCGGCATCTTGGGAGCTATACACGGTCCTCGCATATATATATATATATATATATAAGCGTGCAAGGGTGACATCTAGATTCCCTTCATACTTAATGTCGTCGACTTTTATCCTTTTTGGGGCGACGAGTGAGCCCAAGGGTGGCCTTATGGCCTTGATCACTAGGGATCGAAACTGGTTCCAGGTAAGCTCTGGTGTTACCTGTTAGCTACTAGGGAAACGGCTTTTCCCAAGTGCATGTTGTGCAATAATGCTACGGCGATTTTTTCGCGGTCATTGTTGTGTGCCAAGTCTAACATTGTCTTCACTATGTCCATGTAGGTTTCAATTTCATAAGTTTCCCCATCATATTTGGGAATGGGAATGTGAGAGTGAACTGCCTTCACATATGGTGTTAAGCACAGATGGACCTTTCTTATGAGAACAGTGCCTGGCATTGGACAGATGCTCCAACCGCTTGAAGAAGCAATCAGAGGAACATTCATACCGGCCCTAACAGAGATGGAAGGCGTCACGCAAGAGCTAAGAGACCTATTAGCTCTTCCGCCAAGGTTCGGAGGTATGGGGATCATAAACCCAGTGGAAGCGGCACTACATGAGAACCAAAATTCCCTTAAACTTACTACGTCTCTGACAGAAAAAATACGGGAGCAAAATGAAAATGATGAGGTGGACGAAGAGGAACAACGAAATGCAAGACAGGAAATTACAAAGAGCAGAGAAGAGAGACAGAAACATAGCCTAGAACAAATTAAGAGCAGATGTAGGGAAGAACTGAAAATGAGAGTTGAGATGGCACAAGACACGGGGGCTTCAAATTGGCTCACATCATTACCAATAAAGGAGAAAGGCTTCAGCTTAAATAAACAAGAATTCAATGATGCCGTAGCCTTGAGGTATGGGTGGCCAGTTTCGAACCTGCCGCTGAAATGTGCATGTGGTGAAATAAACAACTCAGACCACTGTATGACTTGTAAGAAAGGAGGATTCATCTGTATCCGGCATGATGAAGTACGAGACATCACTGCACAAATGCTGGACGAGGTGTGCCATGATGTCAGAATCGAACCGGAACTTCTGCCTATGGACGGACAGCGCTTGGCCCACAATACTGCAAATACTTCAAATGAAGCAAGAGTGGACGTAAGTGCTCAAGGTTTTTGGACGAGGGGACAACGGGCTTTTTTCGACATCAGAATCTTCAACCCAAGAGCACAAACATATCGTGAGCGAGGACACAAGGCGGCATACTTGAGAAACGAAAGTGAGAAAAAACGCGCTTATGAAGAACGAATTTTGAACAGGGATCAAGGAAGCTTTACTCCTCTGGTCTTCTCATCGTCGGGAGGTATGGGACCTTCTGCAAGTGTCTTCTATGCCAGATTAGCTGAACAAATATCGGACAAAAAGCGCGAGCATAGAAGCCAAGTCATAACTTGGATGAGATGCCGGCTCTCTTTCTCTCTTCTCAGGTCTGCACTCCTATGTCTCAGGGGTACAAGGTCCTCCCCGCTACAGAGGACAAGAGTGAGAGACTTGGACTTTGAAATGGTCGTGGCGGAGGGACGAATTGGGGAACAACTAGGTTGATTGTAGGGAGCTACTGGTACAATAAGATAAACTACAATGTAACTAGAATAAGATAGATTGTACACCACTTTGTAACTGTCACCTTAACCCTTAAAGAGCGGCACGCAACATAAGTAGAGTTGAAAAAACTGGCAAAAAACGGGTGAAAAAAGGGTGGAAATCGAGTGAAAATGGGTGGGATAGTAATGATCCATACGTCCGACATCTGTGGCCTCCCGGCCCACACTAACTCCAGTTCCCCCACCGCGCGGGAGGATGACAGTGTAACCAATAGTTCGCTAAAAGTGAGCAATGTAGCAAAATCAGCTAAACTTCCATCTTCGAGGTAACACTGTCAGTGCTCCACGAGTGCTACGTAGCTGTATGTGGCGTCATTGTGTAGCGATTTCCACCTAGTTTTCGGCGCAATACAGTTCCTTTCATACTAATGGTTGATATAGCAGTCAGAACGGCCTGGAAAGGTCCAAAACGGCCACAGAGCACCCGCTAGACAAAAAAAAAAAAAAAAAAAAAAAAGAAATAGAAGGAAACATGCTTACATTACTGAAATGTTTGTGGACATGCAGTAATGCAAGTAATGGTCACTCTTCTGTAAATCTAAAATGGCTTACTTAAGAATGGGAAAGGGGTGGGACCTTTTTTTTTTTTTTTTTTTTTTTATTATTATGTGAGAGTGAGCTGCCATATTTTCGATGTTATAATATTTCTATTGGTTGTAGATATTGTGATGTTAACCACTCCGTTAGAACCGCATGGCTTGTCCTACAGTGACTCGCTAGGATCGCCAGGGCAGTGGATGGGGCTACAGTTTGTGTATTAGAGTGTGCTTTATTTCATATGAAAGTTTGTGTCATGGGCAGTCCAGAAAGGCTCTTTGTTTTCACCCATGTCAAGGCTTTATATATTTAATTGTAAAGTATATGTTTTATCATTAACTAGTAATGATGGGATCTGGGAGAGAGAGAGAGAGTAGAACAGAGTGAGAGGGAGCGCGCAGTGTTTTTGTCCCGCTCGATGACGTCACGGCTGGCTGCCTCGTGGGGGTTGGTTGAGAGAGGTCCTTCCCATGCTGTTAGCTCCCTTGCTAGTGGCTAGAGGACTTGTAACCGCTTTTTTCCCACGCGGCTCGAGCTGGTGCGAGTATATATACAGTTCCTCGCCACTCTCTCCCTCAGATCTGGTTTCTAGAACGCACCCTGTCCCCTGCTCTTCACCTGAGAATCTTTTCCTCTGCCTATCTCTCTCATTTTCCATATCTTTCACCACCTTTTATTAATATTATACCCCCTCTGGTTAACTCTGCAAAATCAGCTTCATGCTGGCCAGTTGTATTGTGCGTTAAGGTCTGATATAACCTATGTATGTTAGTTGTTAAGATAAGTGGATCACGAAGCATTGGTTGGCTTTCATAGTACCGCTTCCTTTAATTATTAGTGTTCTGCTGGATTAGATAATGCTAGACTAGGGGTCGGATATTATAAGGTATTGTTTCCTATGAGTGCTGGCTTTAGTTAAAAGCTGCACGACATACCTGAGAACTGGAGTTGATTGAGTAAATTCTAGTCTGTGTGCCATTGAGAGTAGAGCATGCACGAATGAGGGCTTTTTGCCTATACCATTCTGCACTGTTCTAGTCTCGATTGTTTGTCTTTGAACGCCAGGAGAACGCTTAATACTTCGGTATTAAGGTTTCTCAAGAGAGCTACCCTTCATTATAACGTAATATTTGACGCACAGACTTGAGATTTGCACTTGGCTATACGGCATGCCATGTGCACCAGTATCTCGTATCATTGACTCTAGCTAGACTTTGTCAGTCAAAGTAGACATTAAGTATATTTACCTAATTACTCTTTTTATGCATACCCATTTATTATTACACAAGCATTTCGCAGCCTAGTTTGATGTATTGAGACACAAACGACTTAGGCTCTTTTTGTTGATAGGAATACTGCATTGTCGTGGCGATTATTATTATTGTTGTAGTGTTTAGGATATTCTTGGCTCCGACGGCATTATATATTCTGCCTTTTTGTGTGCATAGCCTGCACGAGCATTGTTCCGCTGCCTGCCTTTTTGGGTTCCATTTCCGATACGAGCATCTTTATAGCATCTAACATTTAAAGAAGATTCCTTGTTAGTGTTGAAGGACTTTAGTGCACTTTCTTTCATGCAGGAGTGCCTGACATTTATTGATTAAAGTAACGTAAGCTGTAACTTCTCTTACCACCTTACTTTGCATACCATAACCAAGCACCTTCGGTTATAGGTAGTAATAGGCTGTTTTCACATAACATTAAGCCTAGAGTAGACGCACATTTATTGAGAGTTTGATAGCCTATTATTGCATATAGAACTCTGTAGAGTATTTGTGTTCTTTGTTCACTGGGAATATACATCAGAGGTTGGAGCTAGCGCTTTCCGTTGTAGCATTTATGCCATTACTAGTCCAATGAATAAGAGCCCTGATATATTTGAACCCCAGTCGTAACAATATGAAATGCAATGAATTATTTTATCCGAATCAAGGATCACCGCAAGCCACCAAAGTTATGCCCTGATTTTATGTAGGATTAACAATCGGTAAAGGTGAGTTCTTCCAGACTGGGATATTGGAAATCAGGCGAATACATATAAAGAATCAATAGAGGATATGTATTATCTCGAAATATAATTGGTAATACAGCTTTATTCACTTATTCACTAGAATACATATGATGAATTGTATAAACACTTTTACACATGGGGCACTCATAAGTGGTACAACTTCTAGGTTTAAAATCTCCCAGTACATGCGCGGCTCTTGATAGACATCAGGTATATCACTTCAACTTTATATCTCATAATTCTTCTTGAGAATTAGGTACACTTCTCTGGTTGCAAATATAGTAACAAATGAAATCACTAAAAGGAGACTTGGTTCAGTTTCACCAATATTGAAAAGAAATTAATACCATAACGATAGGGGTTATGGAGATACGTATTCTCATATTTATTTGCACTAAACACGATCACTCAAGCCTCAAGGTATGTTCAATTTCCTCGAGATCGTGAACTTTAAAATATTTTGAGTCTCTACTGCGATATTTTCCAGAGTTCGTGAATTTGTAATTCTCGTAAATTATTGAAAATTTTGAATTATGGTAGGCAAGGACCATAGATGTAATTCTTATAAGAACACTTCACTAATAGGATGGTAATGCTCAATGAATAACTTTACCCTTGGCTTAGATAACTCGAATTTTAGGTAGGAACGGACTCTGTTTATTTTTCACTTGGCGGAAAATATGACTGAGTTACTGAACAGGAAGAAATCCGTCTAAAATCAATTCATAGGTTATCTGAAGGGTGAGAATGATGCCTTGAAGTTCACTTAAGTTAGGAGGCCTTGATCTTCCTTATTAGTTATCTCTGAATTACCTAGGCACTTGTTTACGTTTGTTCACGTATTTTAAGATGGTAAGGACTCTGATTATTTAGATCACTTTATATTTACCTTGAGAGTATCTCGACACTGATACTAGTTTCCCGGGTTTTCATATTATTTCTTATTTTGCTGGCGAGGTGTATTTTGTTGAGTTGTCTTCTGATGTTCCGTAGGCCGTCCAGGTTGTCCGGTGTATGGAGAAGTTACAGTTGGATTAATGGGCTTAGGGTCTTAAATATGGTTCCGTAACTTATTATTCAAAGATAACAGTTGGTCACCACATCGGATAAACGCAATTATTCTCAGCATTTAGCTTCCAACGAATCTGACTATCCTGACCTTTATATTAATCGTTGATGAAGTTCCGTTACGGTACTCTTGAACTAGGATTTTAAATGTTATGTTTCAGGCAGGGGCCGGAGTAACAAAACATCGGACAAACGCAAGAGGAGTCGGAACAAGTAACTCTTCTTGACAGTCTCTAATCTTTTTAAGAGGTTCAAAGAACTCGGGGCGGTCTTAACCTTTCAGTCTCGAATTCTGGTGGGAGGCCACAGACAATTTGAGCCTAGGATTTATATATGCAGAGTGTCCGTGAGGATATCTCGTTAAACCCTTTTAACACAAAAGATCTTTCTATCCTAGATCTCTGTGAGAAGTGTGGGTATAATGTCTAAAATAGCAAAATATTGAAAGGGAGGTATTGTCTCTCTCTTTCAATGTTTTACTAGAAAGAAATGTAACCAATAAATATAACAATCTTAATCTCTGAGTGATGCCAGAAATAAGACCATATATTTATCTAGTCGACTTGGTACACTATTATACAACAACTGTTTTTAGGATTCTATGTTAATTGATGGGTGGCCACAAATAACAAAGATTCCTAGAATCAAGTAAGTGTATCTACAGATAGATTACAGATTTTCGGGGTGCCGTGATCAATAACTTGCTGTAAAAATCAATGTTCCTTCAGAGCGGGATGCCGATCCGAAGACAAATTCTTTCTACTCGCCTTTCTTCTCCCTACTCGGAGTTTATATATACATGCACAAAGGACGGGGGGGGGGGGGGGAGGTGGATAGAGCTGATGTTGTCGGTACTGAAAGAAACGTTATTTCTTTTGATAGGAAGGGTTCAGGGGTATTGTGCATGATAGTTAAGGGAGGAAGTTGTCTTCTAGTTCTGTAACACTTTTTATGAATAATTTAGAGAACGGTATAGTAATCAGAGAATTCTATATAACTGCTTAACTCGATGGTAAGAGGGTTAGGTTGGTATTCCTGTGTCACTAGGGGTAGGTGATGTCGCCACCATTTTCCCTAGGGGGTATTAAGGAGAGTTTATAGCGGTTGTTGCCTGCATTCAGGCAGGTAGGATTTATTTATTAGTGGCCCCTTCATCATTGACGATGCGCCTTAACGTAGGTAATGGCCAATCTTTGAACTCTAGCTTGCTGTTCAAACTTCCCGCCCGGGGAGAACTCAAATACGATTGCCACACATTGTGAGCGAAACGCTCTTAAAACCACTCATATACTCGTCCTTATGATGTGGGTACCACTACTAGAAAAACTAATAATATAAATAAAGAATAAAAATTAAAACTAAACTTGACCTAGCATTGCGCTTCCCGTGCGTCTGCTCTTTTGGGTACGGCACGCCATCTTGCTCATAGCGGCTGTTCATTCTTAATCTCCTCGGGCCCGCGCAGTGTGGGCATGTGTCCCCGGCACTCCTGCCTAAATCTTGTTCATCACCTTTCCTTTACACTAGTGAGTCTTTACTCATTTGTCCATGATAGTGCTGAAGTAGGCTGAAGTGTTAAATACGGGCCCTGAAGACTGTTTTTCTGGGTCTAAGCATTCGTGTTAGGTGGTGTTCTTGTTTTGATAAGGCAAGTCGCCCCTCGTGTTTTGATTTATTATCCTAGCCCACTATTAGTTCACTGTGTAGTCATGAGGCTTCTTTTAGGGTGAACTGGAGTCTGTTACTCGGTCCCTTCAGGGTGTGCAACAAGTATGCTTCGTGGGCTAGTGCCGTTGGATTTCCTCACTTAGCTGAGGGGTCCGGCATGGAGCCATACTGCTCTGCAACTTTATCATCATGTGTTCTACAGGTGGCGGGGTCGACGCTGGATCGCAGGTTTGTGCTATTGACGGAACTCATCGCCAAGTGCTCCCATCTAGTTGGCCTCATTAGGTTGCATATATACTGTATATGGTTAGGGAGTGTTATCATTGATTATTGATTGTTTATGATGTATAACCATGCCATGTATGTACACGTTGTTCATTCCTATATATACTGAAGGGTTGGCCCTTCCGGCGGGATTTTTTATGTTTCAAGTAAGACTTAAAATTACATAACAACGTGTCTCAGGGTGTTCCACGTGGTTTCCCCGCCGGGAAACACTCTGAGTTATATTAAAATTCAGTATTCCTCGACTGGTACGGGATTGCAATGAATTTGGTTTGTGTTGTTTATGGCATATAGTATGATTCCGGATGTACAGGCATGTTACAAAAACAAATCTGGTTTCGAAGAGTTATGGCTAAGGCTTCACTCGTAATCGCGTTTTCTGCCGCCAACAAACTTCACAAAACAAACGTTCTTTTGCTTGGGACAGACGAACATTACGCCGGCTGATATTAAAAAAGTGGGGAGCCACGATCGCCACGCGAATAATGGCTGAGCCGGGAAACGAACTCACCCATCTCGATCTTGTAGTTTTTTTTTTTTTTTTTTTTTTTTTTTTTTTTTTTTTTTTTTAAAGACAATGAACGGAGGAAGGAAAAACACAGATAAAACAAAAAGGTCCATGTGCCTAAAGGCATCCTCCATTCATAAAATGTTTGTAACAACTGGATTTAAACATTTGTAGATTGTAAGTTTGTGGAAAGCAATTCGAGGGAAGTGAATTCCAAAGAGTAGTAGTTCTAGGGATAAATGAATTTTGATAAGCAGAAGTTCTGCATTGTGAAGGAGAAAGTGTAAATTCATGGGCGCTCTCAGCTGCCCTAGTTCTACGGGGAAAGATGTGGAGAGGCGGCACAATTGAAGCAAGTTCCTCGGAACAATTGCTGTGAAAATATCTGTAGAATAATGCAAGGGATGCAACGTTTCTTCGTATGGATAATGTAGGAAGGTCCTGTGTGATTGCAGGGTTATTGATTAATCTAATAGCTTTATTTTGAATTTTGTCCAACTGCCTCAATGCAACCACTCCACTTCCACTCCACAGAGGTGAACAGTAATCCATCTGAGAACGCACATGACTTTATATATTACGGCCAACTGCTCGTCAGTGAAGAATTCTCGAACTCTGTACAGGAGTCCCAGTTTTTTAGAGGCATTCTTAGCAATGCTTCTAACATAATGTGTCCAGCTCAAGTTAGTAGTTAATGTTACACCGAGAATGTCAATACTAGGGGAAGTGGGAATATTTACATCATTAAAAAATATATGGGAGTCAGTGAGATTCTGTCGGTTAGAAAATTGAATGTACTTGGTTTTCTGTGCATTAAAGGAAACTAGATTCTTTTGTCCCCATTCTTCAATTCTAGAAAGGTCCTTGTTCAGAGAAATTGCAGTGTTTATTTTTGAATTTATAAGATCGGGTTGGGTGAAAGAATTGGTAAATGTGAAGGAACTGTGGAGTGTTGAGTCATCTGCGTAGGAATGTATTGGATTATGAGTGGTAGATATGAGATCATTGATATGAATGAGGAACAGAGTTGGGGCCAAAACTGATCCCTGGGGAACACCAGCATTTATTGAATGAAATTGAGAATAAAGGCCATCTACCATTACACATATTTTTTCTGTTATGAAGATAAGAAGAAATTAGTGGAACTAATGATGCAAGGCCGTAGTGTGACATCTTCGACAATAAGGATTGAAGCCAGACTCTATCAAATGCCTTTGATATATCCAGTGCTATTGTATGTGTTTCACCATGTTGGTCTGTTGCTTGGTTGATTTGATGCGTAAGAAGGCAAAGAATGTCTGCAGTTGATCGACACCGTCTAAAACCATATTGCCTATCACTGATTAATTTATTATTCTCAGGATGATTAATTATGTGATTATTTAATATAATTTCAAAGACTTTACCAAGAGTGGAAGTTATAGCTATTGGTCTGTAGTTTGATGGATCTGAAGAGGCACCTTTTTTAGGAACTGGATGGATGTTTGCTTCTTTCCAGGGTACTGGGAAGCATGAGGTATGAGTACACAGACGGACAAATTTTGCCAATACAGGAGCGAGCACCAAGGAGCAATTCTTAAGTACTATTGGAGGAATTTCATCTGGACCAGGAGCCTTATCTACTGAGAGATTCTGCAAAATAGTTTTGACATGTCTGGTGTGGATCTTAAGTGAGGGAATTTCAGGCGAATTAAAATCAAGTACAGTGACATCTTGATTTATTTCATCTAAGGTTGAGTTGGTGGAGAAAATATCCGCAAGAAGGTTAGCTTTACCTCGTGGGTCACTTATAAGATTGCCAGTCGGAGATTTTAATGGTGGAATGGATGAAGCAGTTGTGAAGTTGGATTTGAATGAGTTAAGAGTAGACCAAAATATTTTGTTATCATTTGGATTATTTAGAAGTTTATTTGCCTGCTTGTGGAGAAAGTTTTATTTAGTTAGGTTTAATACAGTTTGGTATGATTTCTGATGTTTCTAAAGTAATTAAAGGCTTCATGTGTTTTTGATCTTGTGTATGCATTGTAGGCTATTGCTTTTTGTTCAGTTACTCTAGCACAATTATGGTCAAACCATTTAGGTGAATTAGATCTTTTAATGTACTTTTGATGAGGAATAAAAGTTTCCATTCCAATTTTTACAAAATCTTGTATGTGGCTCAAGGTGGAGTGTGCATCATTAGAAAAGAAAGAGGTCCAGGGAATATCAATAAAGAAACCTTGAAGACCCTCCCAGTCTGCCCTATCGTAATGCCAGTTAGTCACCAAAGCAGGTTCAGAGTGGGAAGGTGTGGTAGGTGATAGACAGGTGGCCTGTATCAGACAGTGATCAGAAGATCCAAGCGGGGACCTCACTGTAACATCATAATTTTCTGAATTGGTTGTTAAAAATAAGTCCAGTAGGTGGGAATTATGATTAGGATTATCTGGTACACGGGTGGGTTGGTTGACTAGTTGAGTGAGATTAAATGAGTCTGCAAATAGCTCACATTCAAGACCAGCATCAGCAGTCCTTGCTGAATGAGTGAGCCATTCAACATTATGGACATTAAAATCACCCAACACAGTGATTTCAGAAGAAGCATTTAAGTTGAGGACACTGAGTTGTGAGGACAGAGAATCAAAAAGACTTTGCTCTGGAGGAGTATTTGGGGAAGGGTAGATGCAACATATGTTGCTTCCAGTTAAACTGTTTTGATTTATCACTGGCGATTTGTCCACCGGGCTTAGAATCAAAATTCCGTTTTAGCGTTGGTCGCCGGGGTTGATTCTTGCATCACAAGACAAGTTAGGTCAGTGTTATTCACTTGGGTAAGAAGTTAACAAATTTTAGTAGCACATGATCGGCTACACGTAGTACACAATACTCAATTACATTTCTGAGGAATGTTTTTAACGTAAGGGGAATTAAGATTGTTTAAGTGTTATTCAAAACTTTATTCTTTTTTACGAGGAGATATATTTATATTAACTTTTCCAGCCTAGCGTGTCCTTATGAGCATTGATTCTTGGAATTTTCTCTCACACAGGTTCGAAAGTGAGACACCTAGGAAGGTTAATATCTCAGTGGCGGTGGGGAGTGTAATCATGGATAAGAGTATTTACTCTTTCTGTTCGGCTCTGGGCTGTCAAAGTTTAGCAATTATTGGTCACTTACTCTGTGTAAAGTGTGTCCCTTGCCTAGACCGTTTGAGAGGTCATTGGTTATCACAATCTTGTCCAAAATGTTCAGCCCTCCGCAGTGCCTTGATTAACCATGAAGATAGTCAATGCAAGACTATCCTACTACACATTAAATCTGAATTTGTAACGGACTGTAAGACAGTTGCTCATAAATCCCTTCAATTGGATGCCCAAATTCTTGAGGATTCATTAAAGAGTTCAGTTGTTACTTCACCCCCTCCGGGATCTTCTTCGGATGACACTTCCTTCTGCCACCGAAAGCGACCTTGGACCAAAGATCCGCCGGAGAAACTAGCCTCAGCCAGCCGGCGAGATAGGTCAAGATCACCTTTGCCACAACCCAAGCCCCTGTCAGATGACCAGGCGGCTAAGAGGGCCCGCTCGAACTTTGACTCCGCATTATCCGCCGGGGAAAAGCCAAAGTCGAGCCGGCATAGGAAGTCCTCCTCATCAAGATAGAAGACGGCTAAGGATCCGTCAAAATCGGGAAAGAAATCTTCCTCTAGGAGCGAGGCATCAAGAGACACATCTAGTTCTGTCTCAGGCTCTTCCCCCCAATTTACTATTCCCCTTAATCCTGCACCGGAACCTACTCTTTTACCTGTGTTAGGGAGGGAAAGAAGTGGCAGTGTAGTTTCTCACCGGCGGAGACATGAGAGCTCCCCAGACCGGCGTTCACCTGTTCAGGAATCCACCATGTTTGAGATCCCTGATTTAAATTTTATCGATCTGTCTGGGCCCGTCGTTTCCGACCAATCACAAACAGATACATATGAAACCGTTGCCCGGGTTGATGAGTCTCGGTCGGAGACTGTACCAGCCCTCTCAGCCCGGTCAACGGGTTCACACATATACCAACAAGGGGTATATACTGAGGAACTGGCGCCTAGCCAACGACCAGTCTCTCAACTATCTGGAACGCAGGGTTCAGAGATGTCACAGTCCGTGTCCCAGTATGATCAGGATACTGGGTTTTTTGTAGTAAAGGATCAGTTGCAAAAGCTATTTTATTTTATGAGGCAGATTAAGAGTGAGCGACAGGCTGTTACCCCAACACCAGTAACCCCGGTGGTGCGACCTCTTGGGCAAGTGTTAGTGCATCCTTAAGTTACCGTAACTTCTCCTCCCCCTACCCTCACTGTCAACCCCATGGTTCCGACTCCAGGTACCCCTGCTCTCTTGCAATCTAACTTGAAATAGTTTTCGGAATTGTTACCCCCCCCCCACTAGACAAGTCCATCCCCAGCAAAAAAAGCCCTATGCCACTCTTGTATGAACCGGATACTTCTTGGTCAGTACGTCACCCTCTGCGCCCCGAGCTCGCACAATCCACGGTTACAGGTGAGTCACCTGTCCCGAGTCACTGGGTTATAGAGGCAAGTGAAAAGAAAAAATTAAGGGCCAAGAACCAGTCGGGAGAGGTACTTGATGTTGTTATTAAGGCCATCCCAACCTTTTTCAATCCTGAATTTTGTGTGTACTCACAATCCCCCGCCTTGCCTCCTACTTCCGCCGGAAAACTGTTTTCGGACTGGACTAAAACTGATGGGATGAATTATTTAAAAGTGTTGCAGGGTTTGACCCCAGAACTAAATTCCATTCCTTACAGGGACTCTCATGGGGCCTCATTAGTTCATGTTAAGGGAGGGGAGTATGGGCAGTGGGATGCTTGGTGACATGAGGCCCAGCTGTTTGCCAGCACCATTACCAACAAAAGTAGTCGTCAACTTCCGTCAGAAGACAATCATTGGTTTGCTATGCCAGTAGGCAAGGCGGACGGGATTCCCCAACATATTTTTTTTATTTTATTGGGGCCCCGAAATTATCTTTGTGCCAGTTACCTGAACCATTTTGTCCCCCCACACAGGCTCAGATCGACAAAGATTATAAAATGAGACAGAAAGCCTGGAGGCTGGCGTCTCAATACCTTCTCAGCCACTAAATTGGAGCCTCTCTGGCTCGGACGACTGAGTCGGTTAGGGATGCCGGAACCCAGAGGGCTCTATCTCTGACCAGACGCCTCCTCTTCCAAAACTCGATTCAGTCTCTCGGCGACGTTTCGGACAGCTATCTTTGAGGCTGTACGGGTGCGCCAAGATATAAGAGTGTATTTGGTGAGGAGACTTCCGGCGGAGATCGGTAGAAGGTTGCTCTTATCCAATATTTTTACATCTACCTTAGTCTCTGCAGAAGCCTGGAGAACAGTTACTTTTCTCCTAGACACACAACCTGCCACCACTACTAAATTCAAGGGTGAGCAGGCAGCTAAACAAAATCTCAGAACTAAGAGTTCCTTTCGTGGCCAGTCACAGTTCAATCAGTCAGCCAAGACTCTCACAACCCCTGCTCATACCGGGGCACCTAAAGGGCGCGGTAACTTCAGGGGTAGAGGGAGGTGGTTTCGGGGCCAACATAGGGGTAAACCCAGTAGCGATGGTAGCAAGACCTCTCATCCCCCCATGCCAAAGTCAGACTCACATTCTTCCTCAAAAAACTGAGACACACCACAGTGCTCTCTCACTCCCAGTGCCAAGGCAAGGCGAGACAGATCCGAGAGTAGTACTGCCGGACAAGACCAGTCATGTGACTGGCAACTTCCGAGATTATTTCCGGGCATGGCCCCGGCGAACATGGGCAAGAATAGTGGTCCGCAAAGGTCTCTCGTGGCGGTGGTCCCGGCAACCCCGTTTACGTTTCCCCACAGAATTCAATCATGTTTCATTGGAGGTGGGATCCATTATCAAAGAGATGGCACAAAAGCAGATCATAATCCACAGTCCTACGTCAATGCCAGTGTTCGTATCCAGGTTGTTTTTGGTGCCAAAGAGGGACAGTGTTCAGATGAGGCCGGTGAACGACCTCTCATATCTCAACACCCACATTCACAATCAGTCATTCAGGATGCTGACAGTGAATCAGATAAGGTTGTCACTCCCGCCGTAGGGCTGGATGTGTTCAATAGATCTGAAAGACGCCTATTGGCATGTCCCAATCAACAAACGTTTTCAGAGGTTTCTAGCCTTACGCAACAGGGATCAAACGTTTGTCTTTCAAAGAATGCCCTTTGAATTAAATCCAGCACCCCAAGTTTTCACAAAATTAGTTCGACAGGCGTTGGTACCATTGCTCAAACAGGGAATCATGATTTTATGGTAACTAGACTATTGGCTAGTGGTAGCCCAATCCAAGATAATGTGCCTTCATTATGTTCAACTAGTATTAGACCATGTAGAGGCCTTAGGGTTCAGGGTAAACTTAGGAAAGTCCTCTCTCATTCCCACCAAGCAAATCCAGTGGGTGGGCCTTATCTGGGATACCGAGTTACTAACTCTGAGTCAGAGTGTGGACAACCGTCAAAGATTTCGCAGGAAACTCTTCCGGTTTCTGCATTCTCAGACGACAACGAGGAATCTCTGGGAATCTCTGGTAGGCTTACTCAATTGGATACAGCTGACGGTACCGTTAGGGCGTCTGAAGGTCAAAAGAATTATCTTGGAAGGAAACAGGTGTTTTCCACTTTCACCGGCGGAAACACTGAGGACAATTCCAACTTTAATCCACAACATCCTGGCAGCTTGGGCCAAGCCAGAAGTAATTCACTCCTCCTTGACTTGGACAGCTCCACCTCCGACGGTTTGGTAGCCACAGACGCATCAGGAACCCAGGGATGGGGTTACCAATCAAACTTAGGCCATCAGGGTCAGGGTCGATGGTCAGCATCAAATCATCTTCATATCAATGCCAAGGAGTTGCTAGTCCCACTATTCTTTTTACAGGAGCACGGGATGAGCCAGGCGGGAAAGTCCCTAGCCTTCAGAATGGACAATTTGACTGCAGTGACATGCATTCAAAAGCAAGGGTCAGTGAGATCACAAGTGTTACAAGGGTTGTCGGAAAAGATATTTCGACTAGCCGCGAGGCTCGGGATTTATTTTCCCGCAACCTATCTTCCCGGCGTGGCGAATGTATGGGCGGATGCTCTGTCCCGGAGACAGAGCACTCAATTAGAATGGGCTCTCAGACAAACCATCTTTCAAAATTTGATTGCAGAGCCCTACCATCCACAAGTGGACTTGTTCGTGTCAGAGGCAAGCCACAGGCTGCCTCAGTACCTCACACGCTGGAGTCTCACTCCGGCGGGTGGTCCGGACGCATTTCTGGTAGAGTGGAACAAATGGAGCTCCATTTATCTGTTTCCACCTCCAGACGCATCCTTAATGTGCAAAGTAGTTCACAAACTACGGGATTATCGGGGCATGGTCTCAATGATCGTGCCCTTGTGGCCGGCTCAAGTGTGGCACAACCAATTGAAGATGTGGTGCGAGAACCTGGTGTCGCTCCCGATCTCGTACTTCCACTTAGAGACAATTGGAAACCTCAAGACCTCGCTGACTTTTGCCTTGTGGATATTCAGAAGGCCAAGTGGCTAAGCCAGTTTGGGGAAACCGTGACTCACAAGTTGATTAATCAGTATGCTCCATCAACCCGACGACAGTACAAATCACACTGGAAGTAATTTACTACCTGGATTGTAGAAACTGGTCAACAGCAGCCCTCAGTGGCTCTGGTGTTTAATTATTTAAATTACCTATTTGATATTCAAAAGTTGTCAGTTGTCACATTAAGGAATCACCTCACAGCAATTAGGACACCGTTTTTCGATTTAACTGGTCTGTCTGTACCGGAGGAAAAGGGTTCATGAGGTTTTGCTTCAGGCTTCGCCCTCCTCCTCGTCAACTCACACCCACCTGGTCTCTTGATCTGGCCCTTGAGATGCTTCAGTCCCGTAAATATTGCAAGGATCCTCCCTTTGACCTAATACTTAAAAAGGTAATTTTTCTAATGGCACTGGCTATGGGTGACAGGGTGTCTGAGTTGGTGGCGATGAGTTCGGAGCCAAACTGTCTAAGATTATCAAGGCGCAACATGGGTGTACACTGTACATATTGCTCCTGCTCCTAACTTCATAGCTAAGAATGAACATTATAATCATGTATTTACAGAGTTCGAAATTCCGGCTCTGAAACAGGGTGACAGGCACCATTTACTGTGTCCAGTGCAGTCACTTATGTTATTTATGCGGGCTTCCTGACCCTCACAGGCGGGAGCCCCCTGGTTTCACGGACAGGTATTCGGTTACAAATACGCCGGCTAGCTGCGTTATTA
Organism: Paralithodes platypus; assembly: GCA_032716605.1. NCBI lineage: Eukaryota > Metazoa > Arthropoda > Malacostraca > Decapoda > Lithodidae > Paralithodes > Paralithodes platypus. The sequence goes on from CM064572.1 coordinate 41,361,123, forward strand.
GTGGAAGTCATTCGTGAGAGTAATCCCGGCGTGTTGGCAAGATCACACGATATCCGTAAATGGGCGGCATCACCTCGATTCCTCCATAATTACTCCCTAGAAGATATTCAGCAGACCCAATTGTGGTCATCAAATCATACATTTCTCACACGTTACCTGTCCGTCAAACTCATGAAACCTTCTTGCACATGTGTAGCATTAAGGCAGAAAGTCTCGCTGTAGCTAATTTTGTGATGAAAAAATAGGGGGGGGGAGTATCCTAGCTAAGGACTCTACCTGCCTCTGAAGTGATACAAAATGTAACGAGTATTAAGGTCATGTGATAATCTGTTCCTTAGACTAAAGTAAGTCTACTCAGGATTTTGTTTTTTTTATGTTAACACTATGGATGCAATAGGGTTTCCAATATACTCAATAATCTTAAGGATTAGGATTAGAGTAAGAGTACAAATATTTTGGTAATAAAGTACCTGACGCCATGAATATGTAGGCCAACATATTAACAAATTTGGATGATAATACTTGTTTCATTTATCTTGGGACCTATCTATCTATCTATTGCCTGACGCCGTGATCCCCGAAGGGGTGGCCACGAACGAACCGCCCCCATGCACCTCTGTCCCCAGTCAGTCGACGCCCCTCCCCCAAACCAGCACCGCCCTCGGTCATGTACTTCCTCACTCCATCCTTCCACCTCATATTCGGTCTACCTCTCCCTCTCTGTCCCTCCACCTCGCTCTCGTACACCCTCTTAGTCATTCTCTCGCTTTCCATACGTTCCACATGGCCGAACCATCTCAAGTTGTTCCTTTTCACACTTTCCCGCACATCTACCTCCACACCACACCTCCTTCTTACTTCCTCATTAGTCTGTCTATCCCTCCATGTAACTCCGCACGCACTCATTAAGTAATTCATTTCCACTGCTCTCACTCTTGGTCTGAGTCTCTCAACCAACGTCCATGCTTCGCTTCCGTAAGTCAGTGTCGGGATTACCACGCTGTCATGCAAGGACTTCTTCACTTCCATACTGACCACCCTATTTCTTGTTACTGCTTTTAGCATTCCTACAACCCTCTTCCCCTGTTGTACCCTCTCCCGCACTTCTTCATCCATAGTCCCATCTTCACTCAACACACTGCCCAGATACTTAAAAGAGTTGACGATCTCCATAGCCTGACCGTTCAGCTTCACCTCACACTCTGTGACTTCACCCCTTTCGAAGACCATAACCTTGCTCTTCTCTATATTTACCTTCAATTTCCGTTTTTCGCACACTGTTCCAAACTCATTTACCAGACTCTGCAACTCCCATTCATTATCACTCATCAGAACTGTATCATCTGCAAACAGCAGTATAGGTAGCTTCCACTCAATTCCCTCCCTTTTCAGCGATACACCAACATCCACTGCTCTTGATAGTATTTCTTTCATGACTCCATCCATATATACAGTAAACAACCACGGGGACATCACACACCCCTGTTTCAAACCAACATTCAGGTCAAAGAACTCGCTCTGCTCACTCTCCACACGTACTGCCGCCTTTGCACCCTCATACATGCTCTTCACAGCTTTCAGCAACTTGCCCTCTACTCCGTATATTCTTAGTACTTTCCACAAACCTTCTCTATCCACTCTGTCATAGGCCTTCTCCAAGTCCATAAAGGCAACATACACCTTTTGTTTCTTCTTCAGATACTTCTCCACAACACAATTCAGGGTAAAAATCTGATCTATACATCCTCTTCCCTTCCTAAAACCTCCCTGCTCGTCGCCTATCCATTTCTCCGTTCTCACTCTCACTCTCTCAATCACTACCCTACTGTATACCTTCCCTACTACGCTTAGAAGACATATTCCTCGGTGGTTACCACACACTCCTCTTTCCCCTTTGCCCTTATATAGGGGGACTATTATGCCAGTCTTCCAGTCATCGGGTGCACTCCCCTTCTCCCATGCTAGTTTGCACATTTTCCATACCCATTCTATCACTATCTCACCACCATACCTCAACATTTCCCCACACACTCCATCTGTTCCTGGTGTTTTCCCCAACTTGACTCTTTTCATGGCTTCCCACACTTCTGACCTCCTGATCCCCACCTCCTCCTCCACTACTTCTCTTCTTCTCCCTCCCATACCATATCCAGCTATGTTTGCTGGCTCTTCATTCCTTACATTTAGCAACTCACTGAAGTACTCCCTCCATCTTTCGACTCTCTCTTGCTTCTCGGCTAGCATTCTCCCATTCTTATCTTTCACTTTTTTTTTCTGCATGTCCACAAACATTTCAGTAATGTAAGCATATTTTTCCTCTGTAGCGGGGAGGACCTTGTACCCCTGAGACATAGGAGTGCAGACCTGAGAAGAGAGAAAGAGAGCCGGCATCTCATCCAAGTTATGACTTGGCTTCTATGCTGGCGTTTTTTCTCCGATATTTGTTCAGCTAATCTGGCATAGAAGACACTTGCAGAAGGTCCCATACCTCCCGACGATGAGAAGACCAGAGGAGTAAAGCTTCCTTGATCCCTGTTCAAAATTCTTTCTTCATAAGCGAGTTTTTTCTCACTTTCGTTTCTCAAGTATGCCGCCTTGTGTCCTCGCTCACGATATGTTTGTGCTCTTGGGTTGAAGATTCTGATGTCGAAAAAAGCCCGTTGTCCCCTCGTCCAAAAACCTCGAGCACTTACGTCCACTCTTGCTTCATTTGAAGTATTTGCAGTATTGTGGGCCAAGCGCTGTCCGTCCATAGGCAGAAGTTCCGGTTCGATTCTGACATCATGGCACACCTCGTCCAGCATTTGTACAGTGATGTCTCGTACTTCATCATGCCGGATACAGATGAATCCTCCTTTCTTACAGGTCATACAGTGGTCTGGGTTGTTTATTTCACCGCATGCACATTTCAGCGGCAGGTTCGAAACTGGCCACCCATACCTCAAGGCTACGGCATCATTGAATTCTTGTTTATTTAAGCTGAAGCCTTTCTCCTTTATTGGTAATGATGTGAGCCAATTTGAAGCCCCCGTGTCTTGTGCCATCTCAACTCTCATTTTCAGTTCTTCCCTACATCTGCTCTTAATTTGTTCTAGGCTATGTTTCTGTTTCTCTTCTCTGCTCTTTGTAATTTCCTGTCTTGCATTTCGTTGTTCCTCTTCGTCCACCTCATCATTTTCATTTTGCTCCTGTATTTTTTCTGTCAGAGACGTAGTAAGTTTAAGGGAATTTTGGTACTCATGTGGTGCCGCCTCCACTGGGTTTATGATCCCCACACCTCCGAACCTTAGTGGAAGAGCTAATAGATCTCTTAGCTCTTGCGTGACGCCTTCCATCTCTGTTAAGGCCGGTATGAATGTTCCTCTGATTGCTTCTTCCAGCGGTTGGAGCATCTGTCTAATGCCAGGCACTGTTCTCATAAGAAAGGTCCATCTGTGCTTAACACCATATGTGAAGGCAGTATATGCAGCATGTGGTTCAGATTTCGCAATGTCTGCCAGGGTTTTCACTTCCTTTACCCACTCCGCTACCATTTTTCGCACATAGTCTCTCTTGCATTCTTCTGTGCCTATTACTGCTCCCAAATGGTGTTGACCCTCCTTTGTAATCTTCACTCCTGTCCCATCAAAAGTCCGCACCGCTTCTTCATACTTGTTTTCTTTCACTATTAGTACAGATTTACTAGCATTCGGATGGTACCCAATGACTTCGCCTACCGATTGTACTCTCCGCCACCATTCTTTGAGATCCCCTATTTTTCCTGCACCTGTGAGGTCATCTGCATACGCCACTTGTTTCACTCGGGTTACCTCATGTTTTATTTTCTGCTGCAGAATTGATAGTGCCAGTGTGTACATTGCCATTGCCACTGGATCTCCTTGCGTTGTTCCTTCATTTGATTTGAGAATTTTCATTTCTTCCTTCTTTGTGCTTCCAACTATATACAGGTTAGCTGGCTCCTTATAAGTATTTTCTATGTACTTTGCGATGCTCGGGCATTTGATCTTGATGTTGTGAATAGCTGCCTCCCTATTAATGGTGTTAAAGGCATTTGTTGCATCCACTAGCAGTACCGCTTCACAATCTTCCTCATGATACACCTTCCCCATTGCATGTATTGCTGCTTCTCCTCCGGCTTGCTGTCCTGCACATACTTGTAAGTTGCCCACTGCTCTTTGTACATCTTTTCCAAATACGGACATGATTGCTTTTCCTATAATCCTTCTAAGAACTTCCCCAACGCCTACTGGTCTAACTCCTGGATTCTTATTTAAAGGTATCAGGCGACATGCTGTCAGAGCTTCTATGTTCACGCATGGTGATGATGCAAGTTTCTTTGCCAGCATTGCTATTGCTTCACAAAGGTCACCCGCGGCTGAACCAAACTTGTTTTGACTTAGGAAGATCCTCCAAGTCTTAGCATCTACTCCTGATGGACCTGCTCCTCCCTGTGTTTTCAGCGCCTTTCTCCATATGAGGTCTCCAGTTATATTCTCATATATCACCGGGTCTGGAGGAACATATTCCCCGTCTAGTTAGGCCTCATCACTTGCTGGTTTTGCTTCTGGGTGTTTCTCCTTCAGCTGGTCCAAGATGCATCGATTCACTTCGTGCACCCCACTTGAGGCTTCCCCAGTGACCATTCTGACTGCCTGTGCCACTTTACCAATCCTCATGCTATTTCCCACTGATCATGCCATATCATCTGGCTTCCTCTTTCTTCGTTGTTTTGTTTTCAGTCTTTGCTGGATTGCTCGTACTTGGCTAAGAATTTTGTCTAACTCCTCATTCTTCCACCACTCCATTCTCTGTTCCTTTGGTCTTTTTCTTTGAAGGAACAACTGAGGAACGAAAGAAGCTATCTTGATTGCCATGTGCGCCAAAGGGGCATCCTGAACATACTTTAGGATCATTCGTCTGAGTTCCCCCAGCATGTCTTTTGCGGCTTCACAAATCGGTAGTTCAAACTTATTATGTTGCCATTGTATCACTTCTGTATAGATTTCATTCACTAATGTTGTGAGTCCGTCACCAGAATGTCCCATCCATTCTCCACCATTCATGTTTACGTTACGAGGTCGTTCGTTCTGTTCACGATTTTCGATTATTTCTCTCTCATTATCTTCGTTTAGGCCTACACTATTTTCATTATATTGTTCCACACCTCTGTTGTCTTGCGAATTATTGATTCCTGCGTTTTCTTCTGCGGGCTGCAGTTGTTGATTGTTATTTTCTGCATTTTCTCTAACAGGGTTTGCTTGTACATCTCCATTAACTACATTGTCTGTTTCACGGCTCATTTGTACTGCATCTCTCACTGCGTTTTGTCCGTCATCAGGATTATTCCTCGACTGGGACCGAGTTAATATCATCTTGTCTTATTATCATAATTTCCTACCTATTCCCTAATACTGAGTCTATCTATCATTTCTTCCTAAGGGACGAGCCTCTGCCCGATAAAGGTGAAAATGTAAACATCCTATGAGTAGCGTTAGAGATAGAAAGAATAAGATAAGTTATTTAACTCACCTAGTATGATGCAAGGTTACAGAAGATCAGGCTATATTACAAGACAGTGAGTGCAAAAGAAAATATATTATATATATATATATTTTTTTTTTTTTCCGTGTTTATTCTTTGTGCATATTTTTAAACACTACTTTTATTTTACTTTAGTAAAATAAAAGTAGTGTTTAAAAATATGCACAAAGAATAAACACGGAAAAAAAAAAAATATATATATATATATAATACAAAACGATTATTGTAGTGAGAAAGGAAATACACTAATTAAGAGAGTAAAATGATTAAAAAGACAAGTGTCAAAATAGTGCTAAGGATTAAAGAAGGATGTTAGAAATCTACTATTAGTTTGAGAAAAAGGTCCTGGTTATCAGTATGCACATAATATATCAGCGAATGATACCTTATTTTAAATAGTATACTTAGTTACTAGTTCGTTAGAGATAACTCTCACATGAAATATACCACTTCAAGTCTGATTTCCTGACTCGGCCATAAATCATATATAACCTTACCTAATATAATCGGCCTGTTTCCTCAAAGCTAAATGACTCTATACAAAGCTAAAGAAACCTTGGCAATTTGAGCCGCTTTACATTCTAAATATGCCTAACTTTAAATGGAAACCAGCCAATTATGTCCTAAGATTTAATTATTTTCAAGACAAAAATATGTACAAAATATTACATCATGTTACTCATGTAATAGTAGCATGAGGGACATTGAGGAAAGTGGAAGGAAGAGGGAAGGAGGGAAGAGGGAAGGAGATGGGAGGGAAGTGAATGTGGGGGTAAGGATGGGGGGGGGGGGGGGGTGGGAGGGTTGAATACTTGTTGTCACTGTGTTTCTCTCTCTCTATTATACAGTAGCTACTACTACTCTTACACAAACACACATTTATTTTTAAGCTGCATTGCATCAAAAACTACCACTGACATTTTGTTTTCAATACAAATCTCCCCCATGGATTTAGATAAGAACCATACTTAAATACACTTTTGTTTTGCCTTTATACTGTCAGGTATCATATTACTTTAAGCGAGGGGAGGAGAGGTAGAGAGGGGGGGGGGGGAGTGTTGTGGTCAGCAAGGTTTATGGCTCCTTCCTCTATTCCCTTACTCCGCCTTTTCGCCTCTGCTGTACTTCGCTGTCTCTCTCCTGCATACTTCCCCCTGCTGCAGTCGTCCTCTCAGCATTAGCGCCATGCAGAATATTTCGGTCCACTTTCACACGACCAGCTTCTCCATGCACTGGCGCGATGACAGAAGGGATGTGGGTGGGGAAGGGGGGGGGGGGCACACCCTAGGGTGAGTGGTGTTGGCTGGAGACAGTCAAGGAGGGAGGGTATTTAGCCTGGCATCGGCTTGCCCCTCGTCCGTACGCCTCCCTCGCTGCCTGGCACAGCACTCTTCAATATCCGTCTCTTCTTTCACATGTTGTTTGATTTTGGTTAGATAGAACTCCAGAGTTTCACCCAATATCAAATCACCGTAATTTCCCACTCACCCTGTTGTATATTTCACAATTCCATCACCACCCCTTCCCTCACTAACTTGCTGTTCACCACGGAGAGAAAAATCCATACGTCCTCTCCCTTCAAAGGCAATACAACGATCTTTCACACCCTTACTGTTTCCCTTGCTACCTTCCCTAACTTTCTTGACTTCTTTCCAGAACAGTTTCTTACTCTCCCTCCATTTTACACTCAGATTCCTTCCAAATTCCTCATCTACTCTTCTCTTACTTTCCTTCACTACTCTCTTCACCACCCTCTTACTCTCCACGTACCTCGCTCGTTTCTGTCTCTCGGAATCTTCATTCCCTCTACTACCCAACCACTCTCTATATGCTTTCTTCTTTTCTTCCACAGCTATTCTTACCTCTTCTGTCCACCATGCTGTACCTTTCACTCCCCTCCCTCTTCTCCTCACTCCACACACCTCCTCACATGCTGCACAGATCTCATCCTTAAACACCTTGCTTATCTCCTCCACTTCCTCCATAACTTCCAGGTCGAACCCACCTAGTCGTCTTTCCACTGCTCTCCTGTACTCCTCCCTGACTTCCTCCTCCTGCAACCTCTCCACCCTCCTCACCATTCCATCCTCCTCTCGCCTCCCTCCAGCTCTCCTCACCCACTTCTTTTGTATCCTAACCTTAGCTACCACTACATAATGATCAGACAGACCCCCTCCAATACCCCTATACACCCTAGCATCCATCACAGTTTCTTCATTCGTTCATCCACACATACATAATCAATCAATGACTTTCGTTCCACCACTGTCTTATCCTTCATCGTCAACATTCATTTCCATGTGCACCTGTGGGTCATTCTGTGTCGGAAGAAGGTGTTGGCTATCCACAGCCTCCTCCCCACACATACGTCCACAAGTGCACTACCATTTCCATTCACCTCTGATGGTACCCCCCACCCTCCCACCACTCCCTCAACTTTCCTATCACCCACCTTACCATTCATATCCCCAATCCGAAATATTCTTTCGATCTTGTCAAATTTCTCCAGGCACGCCTCCACATTCATCCAGAACTCTTCTTTCTTTCTTTCAAGTATATGCTCTGTCGGGGCATACACGCATACAATCACCCACGTTTGTATTCCTACTTTCATTCTCACCCACACAATCCTTGAACCCACAGACCCATACTCTCTTACACATTCCTTCCATTTGCTACTTACAAACAAACATGCACCTTCTCTCGCTGTTCCTTCACTCACTCCAGCACACACACCCATTCCACACTCCCACTCTCTCACATCTGAACCTTTCCATTTGGTCTCTGTCATTCCACATACATCCAGCCTGGCATTTACTAACACTTCCAGAACCTCTCTCTCTTTTGTGCCATCATTCATGCCACTAACATTCCACGTAGCCATTCTCAGAATGTCCAAAGGCATGTCCTTAGTTGGTCGTGGTTCGTCAACGTTGGTTCCGTCCGCATCCGAGGCTGTTCGTTCGTTTTTCTTTGCTTAGATATTTTTTCCGGGTGGGGGTCGCAAGCCCACCGACCCAACCTCTTTAGTCGCCTCTTACGACACGCAGAAGGCACGTGGGGCATATTCTATTCCCTAACCCCCAGGGGGTATACATCTTGGGATGTATAAGCTAAATTAATAGTTTATTCTTGTGTTACACCAACTGTTCTATCAAACGTAAAGGTTCTAACACCACAGGCTTCCTTTAACCCTTAATTAGCGGCGAGCAACATAAGTCGAGTTAAAAAAAGCTGGACTATGTGGCGGCGCTCGACATAACTCGAGTGGCAATTTCAGCACGTAATGTGGCTGAGAGAGAGAGACAAGTGGTGGCAGGAGACTAGCGAGCGTATGACTGCTCCAGACCACCGCGGCGAACCTACTGACACAAATCTCAGCTCCCTCCTCCCTCTCTCACTCGCTACATACTCAATTATGTACTGAAAGTACCGAATTACCTGCTTTTTGCACTCGCGTTGCACGGTTATTGCAAGAAAACTATCCATCATACAAGGATCGTTATGGTGTCATTCGAAAGCTCTGTTTATGCCCTTTCAGGGATAGGTACTTGTTTTACGTTCTGGGTCTTATTTAGGCATGAAAATGATCACGTAAACAGCCCTATTTTGGCTAAAAACACCCCGCTGTGCGGTACACATAAATAAACCGCATAGGCCGCTCGTAAGGTGTTAAGAAACGCCGCCTGTAACCCTCTTTTATATTTTTCTTTGATATTAAACTGATCTGATTAGTACGTATTTATTTGCACCTTATCTGGTTTATTAGTGGTATTCGATGTTCATGATGAATATCCCCCTCCAGTCTTGAGAATTCAGGCGCATCGTCAATGATGAAGGGGCCACTAATAAATTATAGGTTTGAGTCCCGAAGGGATGAAGGAAAACCTAATATTGAGTAGTGGCCCCGGAATCATTGACGATTTTGGCCGTCCCTTCCGTCCCCTTCCCATTCATCTGCTACATTTTTGAGAGTCTCGATATGTCAGATTAAGAATGAACAGTCGCTATGAGCAAGGTGGCGTGCCGTACCCAAAAGAGCAGATGCGTGGGAAGCGCAATGCTAGGTCAAGTTAAATTTTTATTTTTATTCTTTATTTATTTTACTAGTTTTTCTAGTAGTGGTACCCACATCATAAGGACGAGTTCGTGAGTGGTTTTAAGAGCGTTTCGCTCACGATGTGTGGCAATCATATTTGAGTTCTCCCCGGGCGGGAAGTTTGAACAGCAATCTAGAGTTCAAAGATTGGCCATTACCTACGTTAAGGCGCATCGTCAATGATTCCGGGGCCACTACTAAATATTAGGTTTTCCTTCTTCCCTTCGGGACTCAAACCTATAATATATACTTAAGTGGGCATGGTTATGGTTATACAAATCATAGACGTCACTCTGCCTCTACTTCTACAACATTTGTTAGGATTTGTCTGTAACAATAGTACATAGGCAAACTCTATATCGAATAATATCCTTAGCCTGCTGATGTGGTTAAGGTTGTCGACAGGGGGTCACTAGGGAGACGTCGGTTGTTCCGTCTTTCCTTTAGTTTTTCTGCTAGACTGCAGATAGCTGGGAAATCTTTAAAACAGCTTGGATTAACACCTTAAGAGCAGGTGGTAGGGTATTTTACACTGTGCCGCCCAGCGTTTTTTTTTTAACCCTAAATAGGGTTGTTTCCGTGCTCATTTTCATGCATAAACAAGACACAGAGCGTAAAACAAGTATCTATCCCTGAAAGGGCGTAAACAGAGCTTTCCAATGACACCCGAACCATCCTTGTACGATCACTGGTACTCTTGCAACGATCGTGCAACACGAGTGCAAAAAACCTAAAATAAGGTAATTTCCGTACATAATTCCCTGTGTAGCGAGTGAGAGAGGGGGAAGAAGGGTGGAATACAGTTCAGTACGTCCACGGTGGTCGTGAGGAGCGGTCATAAGGTTACTACGCTCGTCCCACCGCTCAGCTCTCTCTCTCAGCAACATTACGTGCTGAAAATGGCACTCGACAGCTGTCGTGCACCGCCACATAGTCCAAATTTATTTCACTCGACATATGTCGCGCACCGCCAGTTAAGGGTTAATATAGTGACAGGTTAGTTGTCTTGGGTAGAGTGACATACTATTATCTAACTTAACCCTTGTCGAGCGGGGTGTTTTGGGCTATTTTGGGCATATTCAGGCCCTCCTGAATGATCAATCAAGTATCTGCATGAAAAGATATGTATTCAGCAAATAACTAGGCGGTAAAAGCTTCAAAATGAGACCAGAACGAGCTACGTAGCACTCGTGGTTCTCATGCAGTGGTGCCACCAACATGGGAGTTAAGCGTATAGCGGCATATTTTTTCCCACTACGCTCACTAATGGTAACACTGCCGTCCTCTCGAGAACAGAGGGAGTGTGAGTCAGTGGGTGGCGGTAAGCCCTAGGTGTCGGACGTGTGGCCTGCTGCGCTCCCGGCCATTTGCACTCTATTTTAACCCTTTAACCTCAGAAGTGCGCATGGGGATAATTAGACACCTCTGCCTGTGCGCATGTATTTGAGCTGTTTCCATCACTAAAATATTCATTTTACCATAAATAGCATTAATACTTATCCATATGCGCCTATTATAGGTTGATTATAAAGGTATTAACCTGTTACAACAATAAAACAAGTGAAAACAGCGTTTGGATGGTCAAAATCGGCGATACAGGGTGGGAGTTACATAATGTATGGGTGAGGCAACCTCCTTTCCCGCCAATTTCCCGCAAGGCTGGAGAGACACTGTCGATCGATACTCTCTCTCTCTCTCTTGCACTCGCTTGCTAACAGTGATGACAATGCCCTGCTTGCAACTCGCTAATGTTAGCACGAAAATATACCTCAGAATAAGGGAATAACAGGGAAAATAGGTGATAACTGAAGGAGGGGAGGACAGTGGGGAAGGAGGGGAGGTAGAGTAGTGATATTTTGCATGGCCCAGGTTTTTTTTTTTTTTTTTTTTTTTTTTCGATGTTTAAAGTTGATTTTTTTTTCTCTGACTCTTAACCCTCTCCGACATATGACGCAATTTTGAGCCTATTAGGGATACTTTAAAGCCTTTGTTACCATCAGGGGTATTTATAAACCTTTAGTTTAGTTACTTCAACCTCTGCAGTTGTCTTTGAGTTAGCTGTGGGCAGAAAACTAATTTTGGAGAGGTAATTATAAGAGTGAGAGAACTCTATTTCTTATTGCAAATCTGGCAACCTCTGCGTCATATGTGCGTGAAAGGGTTAAGAGACTTCCCGCAGTCCGCCGGGGGAACTCTTAAGAGTCTTCCGGCAGTTCCCGGGTTAAAAGCCTTAATAGTGCTCCTAACTTGCTTCAAATTGGTGCACGACTTAAGTCGAGCGCCGTTCTTTAAGGGTTAATAATATACATCATACAGGTTTCACTTTAACCTACGATGGTGGCAATCTTGAAGGTGGCCTTGGTTATATTGGGGGCATCAGAGGGCTAGGTGACTTCTGTATCTCCAGCTGTGTGGTGGAATGTCCGGTGGTCAACTTTCCTCTCCAGGGAGTACGAAGGGTCACCAATATTCAAGGGCTGCCTCTCGTCACTCTGAAGAAAGTTTGTGTGTTTTTTGTTTGCCTCTAAATAAGGAGAATAGCTAGTTAATAACGAAGGTGTGTATAATTATGTGTGTTGGTTTGTCATGGTTGTTACATAATTAAATACACACTTAATCAATACATCAAAAATGTCGAGTATCATAACCTTTGTAATATGAATACTGTGGGACATGATTCTTACCTAATTACAGACATGCATAAACGAAAAGTGTGGATGACATGGTGCTTACATAATTAAAGACATACACAATTAACACATCCACATGGAAGGTATTATAGCCTTCGTAATATTAATATTGTGGAACCTGGTTTTTACATACTTATACTGTATACATCCTCAAATACAAAAACCTAAAGATCTGATAGGTTAATATTGTGGAACATGGTTGTTACATAATTACGTACATTCACAAACAAAATACAGAGAAGAACTGATAGATGTCACAATCTTCGTTTCTTCAACACTCTGTAACTCATCAGGGTTGCTACTAATGAAACATCAAAGACTTACATAATGACACAAAGTAAAATAATGTGTTTTGTATACTAGAAGGATCGTTGTTAACAAGACGTATACACATGTGTGGAAGGAAATGGAATAAAAAAAAAAATTTGTGGATAAAGATATTTACCCTCCCCTGCGGAGTTCTGGGCGTGGTCGCGTTTCCCTGGTCCCCTCGTTCCTGGGTATCTCGTTGGGGATGGAGATATCGCTCCCGGGAATTTCGTTCCTGATGCATTTTAATCATAAATGTAAATATATGAATGAACAAAAAAATACAAAACTACATACTAAGATAGAGAAAAATCAATACCACGCCACTACCGCCAAGCAGTTTTCCCACGCATACCACCACACCCCCGAGGAAGGAAGCCATAACCACCAAACCATTAAGATGCGCCAGAATTGCATCTATATCTCCCGGACCCCCTCCAACACCCGGCAAAATTTACAAGTCACCATTCATAACCCTGATAACCCATAACCCCATAACCCTGATAATAAGGAGGAAGCATTCAAACGGTACCGACGCCTTAAAACTCAAGACTCTCATTCTTCATATGTTTCTGCCCGGAATCAAGCCAAATCTGTTCTTCGACTTGCCAAACACTCTTTCATCAATAATAAATGCACTGAACTATCCAACTCTAGCTCTTCCCAAGCTTTCTGGCATCTAGCCAAAAACCTCTCCAACAATTTCTCTTCCTCGTCTTTCCCTCCCCTTTCCCACTCTGATGGCACAACCATCACTTCTTCCTCTAACAAAGCTAAACTCTTCGCTCAAACTTTTGCTAGAAACTCCACCTTGGATGATTCCGGTGCTATTCCTCCCTCTCCGCCCTCCTCTCTCTTACTTATGCCTAATATGCTAATCTCTTCTAAAGATGTACTTTCTACCCTCTCTGGGCTTAACACTAATAAGGCGTACGGTCCGGACGGTGTTCCTCCTGTTGTTCTCAAAAACTGTGCTTCCGTGCTGACTCCCTGCCTAGGCAAACTCTTTCGTCTCTGTCTATCCTCTAACGTCTTCCCTTCATGCTGGAAGTTTGCTCACATTCAACCTGTCCCAAAGAAGGGTGACCGCTCTCAACCCTCCAACTATCGTCCAATTGCTCTTATCTCTTGTCTTTCTAAAGTTTTTGAAACTATTCTTGCTTCCAAATTTCTTAAGCATTTCTCATCTCATAATCTGTTCTCAGATCGCCAGTATGGCTTCCTTAAGGGTCGCTCTACTGGTGATCTTCTTTCATATCTTACTAACTCTTGGTCATCCTCCTTTCGGTGAGACTTTTTCTATTGCACTAGACATATCGAAAGCCTTCGATAGAGTCTGGCATAAATCTTTAATTTCTAAACTACCCTCCTTCGGTTTCTATCCCTCCATCTGTGCCTTTGTCTCTAATTTCCATTCCGGCCGTTCCATAGCCGCAGTTGTGGACGGCCATTGTTCACTTCCTCACCCTATAAACTCCGGTGTTCCTCAGGGCTCTGTCCTATCTCCTATTCTCTTTCTAATTTTTATAAATGATCTCCTTAACTGTACCTTAATTCCCATCCATTCATACGCAGACGACTCAACCTGGCACTACTCCATTAGTTTTTCAGAACGCCCCAGCCAGCAATCCCTCAACGACAAACGTAATGAAGCCATAGAACTCTTAAATTCTGATCTAAATACTATTTCCAATTGGGGCAGAGAAAACCTTGTTAACTTTAATGCTTCCAAAACCCAATTTCTCCATCTATCTACCCGTCAGGATCTCCCAGCGGACTATCCCTTATTCTTCAACAATACAAAAATCAACCCTTCATCTTCTCTCAATATTCTTGGTGTCTCTTTTTCTTCTGCTCTCATTTGGAAGGACCATATTACCAGTCTTGCTAAGGCAGCCTCCCAGAAGCTGGGTGTGCTCAACCGCCTTAGGGGGTTCTTTTTCCCTGCACAGCTTCTTGCTCTGTACAGGGGCATAGTGCGCCCTTGTATTGAGTATTGTTCACATGTGTGGGGAGGTTCCTCTCACACCGCTCTCCTTGACAAAGTTGAAAGGAAGGCCTTTCGTATCATTAACTCCCGTCCACTCACCAACTCTCTGCAATCTCTCTCTCTCCGCCGCAATGTTGCATCTCTCTCGCTATTCTATCGCTACTATAATAATCAGTGTTCCTCAGAGCTATCCCAGTGCATACCACCTCCTTTACGTAGGGCACGTGGTGCCCGTCTTGCAACTCAATCCCACCCCTACTCTGTGCAACTCTCCAACCCAAGAGTGAAACGTTACTCTCAAACTTTCTTCTATTCAACAGCTGAGCTCTGGAACTCTCTCCCAGAATCAGTCTTTCCCTCTTCCTATGACTTAAATTGCTTCAAACTCCGTGTGTCCAGGCATTTTGGCTCGAACGTCCCTTGATTTTGGCCCTGTCACTCTTTCAACTATGGGGGAGGCACTCGCTATAGGCAGTTATGCCTTTTGCCTCCCTCAATCACATAGAAAAAAAAAAAAAAAAAAAAAAAACCCGAAGAGAAGGAAAAGCACGAAGGAAAGGAAGAACACCAAAAGGCTGCATAGACACCATGTCTCCAGGCACCCTTCTTCCTCCAAGCCGCATTACAACCGTGACCGAAAAGCCAAGAGGGACTACTCCAACCACCTCAGGGCCTCCTCCCCTCACAGATGTCCTTCTTAACCAGAGAAGGGACACCGGTAGGAATTAAGAAAGAGGTAAGACTATGACAGGCAAAGTTAAGATCTACACAGTTGGAAAGCTATTAATTACCCTCACTGGAAGGTAAATAAGAGTGGAAGGCTTTTGTTTGACACTAAATAGACCACTGATAGCACTGGTTATAAAGATCTATTTAGGATTATTTAGATCTTGGCTCATCAAAGGAATTCGTTATTAGATCTCACTGGAGACAACCTTCAGTTCTTCTGCCTTGATTACCAGGCATTATTGTCAATAAAGAATGCTGATTTGTCAAGCGCTCTATTGGTAGTGAACCGACCTCTAAACCTTTCTAAAGTTCACACGCTGGCTGGGCTTTTGAAGGGTATGGCTCTGCGTAATACCGTAGCTTTGCATAACGGCAATTTGCATCTAGAGTCCTTACGGTACGGAATCCCAGGCACTGGTTATGGGGTACGTTTATACTGTAAAAGGCCCAACATCACCTCATCCAATCAGTCCCTGAAAGACTTATAACGATCAGGATAGTTAAGAGACGTTGCGTCAAAACAGGCCTCTTACGTTAGTCCGATAATATGTTACAGATGCACTGGCATATTGTACATGAGATTTAAGACCCAACACCCAAGAGTACTGGAAGGTCCTGCATCAAAATTCTTATAACGGTCAGAGTAGTTAGAGAGCTTCTCTCTACGTTCGCTCGATGATATGTAACAGATACACTGACATATTTTACATAACATTTAAGACCCAACACACAAGAGTTCGAGTTCCATCCACTGTCCACCAGCCACGTCAGGACCACCACCACGGCCAAGACCCTGATCAGAAGACTATAGTAGTGCCTCATGATATAATACCCAGTGTGACCTCAAAGAAGTACTAGTGCCGCACATTATTCAAAGGAAGTACTCAAGTGATATATACTGTATATACTGTACTGTAATTATAAATACACAGTGTAACCTCTAAGAAGTACTAGTGACGTACCTTAATCAAAGGAAGTACTTAAGTGAATAATATAATATATTAATACGCTATTTAACCTCAAAGAAGTACTAGTGATATACCTTATTCAAAGGAAAGAACTCAAGTGCAATATCCTCGTAATTTCAATACACAGTGTAACCTCGAAGAAGTACTAGTGATATACCTTATTTAAGGGAAGTACTTAAGTGAAAATCTTCATTTATACTTCTACGTAGTGTAATATCAAAGAAGTACTAGTGACGTACCTTATTTAAGGGAATACTCAAGTGATATCAACAGGCAGTGTTTGAATCGTGAGAGAGTATTGTGGATCCTCGCTTGTGCGTCTATATTTATATTTTACATATTACTTTTACTAAATAAATATTGGTGTGCCTATCAATACAATTTATGAATGTACGCTGTTATATGTATCCTCTATTACCTTTGTGCATGTGCTTAAGTGGATTCAACTTCTCCAGTCAAGCAAGAACCTACCTAATTAATCCAATCAACCCCAGCAAAAAACACATACAATTCTCCCCTTAAGCTTTGACTTACATCAATGACATACAGTAGTTCAAACAAAGTAATTTTTTGTAATTTATACTCTATGCTGACGATAGAAATTTGTATGTATCCGGACAAAAACATTAATGATATTTTGTAAAATTATTATTGATGATTTTGTTTACTTTTGTAATTTTCGAGTAATGAATTATAGTTTGTACCTTAGGCTAACAAAAACGCCATCCCAGACTTCCTTTAAACTAATTCCCACTAAGATCCCTTCCAAGCTAAATTTGTACATTTTTGTATAGAAAAATGTCCCGGCCGAAGGGCTATTTCATGTTCCAACTGTACCTCTGGACATAGGCTAACAAGCTGTAGATTTAAGGGGGAAGGCTTTATTTTTGGGTCGATTATTTCCTATATTTAGAGTCGACCACTCAATAAGGTGGTGTCAGGAGGTCTTATTCCAGATGGTGAGTGTGACGGTTTTAGTGATGTAGGCTATTGAGTGCGTATTACCTTTCTGTCCTTATTATTATTATTATTATTTAACGGGTATATTACTGATAAAGAGACCTACTTGATAAGGGTATAGTATTTACATACACTTTTCACGGCCTAATTATTTAGTATGTACAGTACAGTTGGTCTTCTTAGTTTGTATCCACGCTATGATTTTATATGTGGAACATGGTGTGATTGACTTACAAGAATAATTCGCTATATAACCATTAATTGGTCATGTTATTTAACTATTGCATAACAAAATACACTTCTAAGCCAATCAATTAATTTGCCTTCCATTCATAAAAACATGGGGTATATACAAATTAAGGGGAAACTGACCGCTTGTTTGATCTATTAATTAATTTATTCATATATTTTTTTAGTTTCCTTCCTAGACCTCCATCAAGCTTAGAAAAACACCCCCTAGACCCACCTTCAAGATAAATTTGTAAATTTTTCGGTAGAAAAATATCCCGGCCGAAGGCAGATTCTTCTTAAAATTGCAGGCTCGCTATCGCTCGCCAGAAAATAATCGACACCTAAATGGCACGAAAGGTCTTAAAATTGACAACGAAATGTGGCGAAAGGTGTTAACATCGCCAAACTAATGGGCCGAACGTCTTATAATCTCAAAACTAGTGGGGCTATATATGAGGGAGAAGGGGGTCCAGAAAAACGGTCTGCCTCCCCTTAACTCTATCTGGTGCAGGGAGGGGGTCTCTTTGGAACCACCCTGTTTCACTCCATTGGTTTGGAGACTTTTAAGGGGCGATGAGTCGTTTTTCAGGACCCCTTTCTCACTCGTGTTTAGCCCCATTAGTTTTCAGAGATTAAGACGTTCGGCCCAGTAGTTTGGCGATGTTAACACCTTTCGCCCTATTTCGTTGTCAAGGTTAAGACCTTTCATGCCATTTAGGTGTAGATTTGTCTTCCTGGCGAGCGATCGCAAGCCTGTGGTTGTAAGAGAAACCGCCCTTTGGCCGGGACATTTTTCTACAGAAAAATGTACAACATTATCTTGAAGGGGGTCTAGGGCGTGTTATTCTAAGCTTGATGGAGGTCTAGCGAGGAAATTTAAAACATATATGCATATAATTATGAATTGAAAAAAAAAAAAAAAAAACACTGTCCCCTTAAAACGTTTCACCTCATTAGTTTGGCGATTATTTGACACTTCATCCCGCTCAGGAGTTAACATTTTTGTGCGAGCGATAGCGAGCCCTAGCCTTTAGCCGATATATTTTAGTACCGAGAAATGTAGGCTACATATTTATTTTGATAAACCAAGAACCGGGTCTGGGTGGCATTTGATGTAGTTTGAAGGGGATCTGGGGAGGCGTTTTTCTTAGTCTAGGGGGAAACTAAAAATACAATGATAGAAAATGGCAGCAACAATCAAGACCCTTAACCTGACAAGCGCGATATAGACCTAGGTGCTAGGGTAGTTATTTGTGCATTTCTAGCCCTGGATTCTGACAGAATTCGTTATATTTACAATATAAAGCATTATTTGTTTTCGGTATGCTTTTATTTTACATATATGATGTATATATGAACATTCAAGAGTGCTAAAATAAGTGGGAAAAGCATTTGGGTGGTGAAAAACGAAGATATTGGCCACCCGGTCATAATCTCAGGCGAGAGAGAGACACAGGCAGCCCTCCCCTCTCGCTGTCTGGGAGTCAACTGAGACGAGCGGGGCGGTGTGTGCCGGTGTCTGGGTGTTGCATAACGATCTTTTATGCAACCCACTTGTGCTACATTATCGCGGGAGAGAAAAATAACCGATAAATGATGATAATAAGAGGATAAATAGGTGATAATTGAGGAGGGGGGGAGGGGGGAATAAGGTGGGGAAGGAGGGGAGGGGGAGGGGTGAGAAACACATGGATGAGTACTAGAGGGGAATTATCTCACCTAGAGACAAAATCCTTTGTTTTGATAGGCCCTTTTTTTTTTTGGAAGGCTTTTTTTATGGTCTTGCTTGCTTATGGTGAGGCCTATCGCGTTCCCTATAGGAAGCCTTCCGTGAGGCCTATCGCGCTTGCCGGGTTAATAATAATATAACATAATATCACAATAACCCTCGAGACGTTGTACCAGATAGTGTTAAGGGGGGTCACCTGCTTTTTTTTCTCTCCTTTTCTCTGTTTCCTTGGCTTCCATCCATTTGGCCCCATTCAGCCTACTGTTTTAAGACGTTTATGTGTCGATTTCTTTCTGGTGAGCGATAGCGAACCAGCGTTGTATGGAGAAATCCGGCTTTGCCGGAGAAATTTTTCTATCGAAAAATGTACAAATTTAGCCTGCTGTCATTTTTTTTTTTGTAAATATACTGGCTCGCTACCGCTCGCCATGAAAAAATTGATACCTGGATGGGGATAAACGTCATAAAACAGTAGGCTGAATGTGGCAGAATGGATAAATACCAGAGAGAGGAGAGAGAGAAACAAATAACGAGGTGGGCCCCTTTAATGTGGCCAACTTTGGCTCGAACGTCCCTTGATTTTGGCCCTGTCACTCTTTCAACTATGGGGGAGGCACTCGTTATAGGCAGTTATGCCTTTTGCCTCCCTCAATCACATAGAAAAAAAAAAAAAAAAAAAAAAAAAAACTGTACACTGGGATGCCATAGCCCCACTCATACACATTCATGGACCTCTTCTGTTTTTATTTATGCAATTATAGCTTTTTGGATTGATTTTTTAATAGAACTCGCTTTTCAATCAAAAGTACCGGTATATATAGTTTTGTAGTTGATGTATAGGAATTATATTCCTAAATTCGTTTCCAAAGATAAACTTCCATGCGTAGGGATGTGGTGACCCCAACGCCCATCACTTTGTGGCGCAGATAGCCCCTGGAGGTTGGGACTGGGAATCCCACCTCCAGAATTGTTAGGAGGTGCTGTAGGCACCAGCCGAACAGGACGGTACTCCCGGGGAGTGCTAGGTGGCCGATAAGGACAGCTGGAACTCCTGTTTCACCACCTGGCCTGCCTAGCTGATCCTTTCTAAGCCTCATCAATATCGAGGGCAACCCCATCCAGCCCTCCAAAACACCTTCTTCTCCTATCAATACATTATACTACAAACACCATACATACTACAAGACCTTTCCTGAAAACAAAATTTACGCAAACACGACTTGCCTAGGAGTCCCCAGGGGGGGGGGGGGGTGTCCAGAAATGCCCCCATTGGTCCGACCCCTGGCAATGTATCGCCAAAATGCTCTGGACCACTACCTTCTACTCTTCCTATAAATTTCTGTAACATTCGTGACCTAGCTTTCCTCTAAATTCCACTCTATTGAACACCACCTCTGCTCTGCCAACCATGATCTCTTTCTCACCGAAACCCAGTTGTCTGGAACTAGTGACAGCAAACCCTTCTCTGCATCCTCCTACTATCTCTATTCTCAGTTTCAAGCCAAAGGTGGATGTTGTGTATATGTTCGCAACAATCTCGCTTTCTCTCGTGTTCTCAACTTTGATTCTACCAAATTCTCAACTCTCTAGCTAAAGCTGTCTTGTCACTCTCAGACTAAATATTTCTGCGCTGTTTATCTCTCCCCTAATTCTACCGACTATCCAAAATTCTTTGACTATCTAACTTCTAAAGTGGACCACATTCTATCCATCTCTCCTTTCGCAGAAATCTCCATCCTAGGAGATTTCAACTTTCACCACCGCCACTGGCTCTCCTCTCTTTCCACTAACCAACATGGTGAACAAGCCTTCAACTGTTCTATTGTAATTGACCTAGAGCAGCTAATCCAGCAACCCACCCGTATCCTGGATCGCTTTGGAGATCGGCCCAACATTCTTGACTTATTTCTAACCTCTAACTCTCCTGCTTATACTGTAACATTTTTCTCTCCTTTGGGATCCTCCGACCATAAACTTATCTCTGTCACCTGTCCTATCTCTCCGATATAGCCTCCCGATCCTCCCAGCTGGCGGCGCTTATGGCACTTTGGCGCTGCCTACTGGGAGACTCTTCGGCAGTCCTTTTTTAATTTTCCATGGAATGACTATTGCTTCCGTGGCCGGGGACCCTCGGAGAGTGCTGAACGCATTACCGAGATAAACATACATTCCATTTTCTTTCTCTCAGTCTAATGCAAAAATATCTTGGTTTACTCATCCTTGTTCTACTGCTGTCCGCAATAAGGAGGAAGCATTCAAACGGTACCGTCGCCTTCAAAGTCAAGAATCACATACTTCCTATATGCTTCTGCCCGGAATCAAGCCAAATCTGTTCTTCGACTCGCCAAACACTCTTTCATTAATAATAAATGCACTGAACTATCCAACTCTAGCTCTTCCCAAGCCTTCTGGCATCTAGCCAAAAACTTCTCCAACAATTTTTCTTCTTCGTCTTTCCCTCCTCGTTTCCGCTCTGACAGAACTACCGTCACTTACTCCTCGGACAAAGCTGAACTCTTCGCTAACACTTTTGCTAAAAACTCCACCTTGGATGATTCCAGTGCTATTCCTCCCTCTCCACCCCCCTCTCCCCTATCTATCTATCTATTGCCTGACGACGTAATCTCCGAAGGGCCACCATGAACGAA
Organism: Paralithodes platypus; assembly: GCA_032716605.1. Classification (NCBI taxonomy): domain Eukaryota; kingdom Metazoa; phylum Arthropoda; class Malacostraca; order Decapoda; family Lithodidae; genus Paralithodes; species Paralithodes platypus. Next base: position 41,383,017 of record CM064572.1, read on the forward strand.
CTGCCCCCATGCATCTCTGTCCCAAGTCAGTCAACACCCTTCCTCCCAACCAGCACCGCCTTCATCCATATACCTCCTCACTCCATCCTTCCACCTCTCTTTCGGTCTACCTCTCCCTCTCTGTCCTTCCACCTCGCTCTCGTACACCTTCTTAGTCATTCTCTCGCTTCCCATACGTTCCAAATGACCGAACCATCTCGAGGTGTTCCTTTTCACAAATTCCAGCACATCTACCTCTACACCACACCTCCTTCTTACTTCCTCATCCATCTGTCTATCCCTCCATGTAGCTCTGAACGCACTTCTCAATGAACTCATTTCCACCCCTCTCACTCTTGGTCTGAGTCTCTTCTCAAAGGTCCATGCTTCGCTTCTGCAAGTCAGTGTCGAGATTACCACACTGTCATGCAAGGACTTCTTCACTTCCATACTGACCACCCCATTTCTTGTTACTGCTTTCAGCGTTCCTACAACCCTCTTCCCCTGTTGTAGCCTCTGCCGCACTTCTTCATCCATAGTCCCATCTACACTCAATACCCTGCCCAGATACTTAAAAGAGCTGATGATCTCCATAGCCTGACCATTCAATTTCACCTCACACTCTGTGACTTCACCCCTTTCGAAGACCATTTGTTTGCTCTTCCCCGCATTTACCTTCAAATTCCGTTTTTCGCGCACTGTTCCAAACTCGTTTACCATTCGATCGCTCATCAGAACTGTATCATCCGCAAACAGCAGTATAGACAGCTTCCACTCATTTCCCTGCCTTTTCAGCAATACACCAACATCCACTGCTCTTCCTAGTATTTATTTCATGACTCCATCCATATATACAGTAAACAACCACGGGGACATCACACATCCCTGTTTCAACCCAACATTCAGGTCAAAGAACTCGCTTTGCTCATTCTCCACACGTACTACCTCCTTTGCACCCTCATACATGCTCTTCACTGCTCTCTCTCCTACTTATGCCTAAAATCATAATCTCTTCCAAGGATGCACTTTCCATCCTCTCTGACCGTAATACTAAGAAGGGGTACAGACCGGATGGTGTTCCTCCTGTTGTACTAAAAAACTGTGCTTCCGTGCTGACTCCCTACCTAGGTAAACTCTTCCGTCTCTGTCTCTCCTCTAATATCTTCCCCTTTTGCTGGAAGTTAGCTCTCATTCAACCTGTGCCAAGGAAGGGTGACCACTATCAGCCCTCCAACTATCGTCCAATTGTTCTAAATTTTTGCATCTCTAAAGTTTTTAAAACTATTATTTCCTTAAAATTTCTTAAGCATTTATCTTCCCATAACCTACTCTCAGACCGCCAGTATAGCTTCCTCAAGGGCCGCTCTACTGGTGATCTTCTTTCTTATCTTACTAACTCTTGGTCATCCTCCATTCAGTACTTCGGCGAGACTTTTTCTGTTGCGCTAAACATATCAAAGGCCTTCGATAGAGTCTGTCACATATCCCTTATTTACAAACTACCCTCCATCGGTTTCTATCCCTCCATCTGTGCCATTGTTTCGAATTTTCTTTCCGGCAGTTCCATAGCCGCGGTTGTGGATGGCCACTGTTCACTTTCTCAACCTATCAACTCTGGTGTTCTTCAGGGTTCTGTCTTATCTCCAATTTTCTTCCTATTATTCATTAACGACCTTCCCAACTGCACCTCCAGCCCCATTCACTCATATGCTGACATTACACTATTCAACTAGACTTCCTCAACAACATACACAACAGATACTCCAAAACTCATGTATGGAGACCATAGAGCACCTATCTTCTGATCTCTCTACTATCTCAAATTAGGGCAGAGAAAACCTTGTTACTTTCAATGCTTCGAAAACTCGATTTCTCCATCTGTCTACTCGTAGCCCCCTTCCAGAAAACGGTGACCTACTCTTCAACAACATACACATTAACCCCTCATCTTCTCCTAATATTCTTGGTGTCTCTTTCTCTTCTGATATATCTTGGTGAGATCATATTACCACTCTTGCTAAAACAGCTTCCCAGAAGCTGGGTGTGCTCAAACGCCTCTGGGGGTTCTTTACCCCTGCACAGCTTCTTGCTCTCTACAGGGGCACAGTGCGTCCATGTATTGAGTATTGTTCACACATTTGGGGGGGATCCTTTCACACAGCACTTCTAGACAAAGTAGAAAAGAAAGCATTACGCCTCATTAACTCACATCCATTCACCAATCACTGCAATCTCTCTCTCTTCGCTGCAATGTTGCATCTCTCACTATTCTACCGCTATTACAACAATCAATGTTCTTCAGAGCTTTACCACACACCCCTTCGTAGAGCACGTAGCACCCATCTTGCAACACAATCCCACCCCTACTCTGTGTAACTCTCCAAACCAAGAATGAAACGTTATTCTCAATCTTTCTTCTATTCACCAGCTGAGCTCTAGAACTCTCTCCCAGAATCAGTCTTTCCCACTTACTATGACTTAAATCGATTCAAACTCGGTGTGTCAAGGCATTTTGGCTCGAACATCCATTGATTGTGGCCCTGTCACTCATTCAACTCTGGGGTAGACACTTGTCACAGGAAGTTTTGCCTTTTGTCTCCCTCACTCACATAGAAAAAAGAAGTAAAATAAAAAAACATAGGTGAAGTCCACGAATATTTAGGAGTGGACTATGGTATAAGAGTGTACCTTTGATGTGTTCCAGTGTCCAGACCGGATCACCACACAGCAATCAGATCGCCACACAGAAATCAGATCACCGCACCGAAATCAGATCACCACACAGCAATCAGATCGCTCCACAGCAATCAGATCGCCCCACAGCAATCAGATCACCACACAGCAATCAGATCGCCACACAAGAATCAGATCACCACACAGGAATCTAGGCCACACAGCAATCAGATCACCACACAGGAATCAGATCGCCACACAGGAATCAGATCACCACACAGGAATCAGATCACCACACAGCAATCAGATCACCACACAGCAATCAGATCACCACACAGCAATCAGATCACCCCACAGCAATCAGATCACCGCACAGCAATCAGATCGCCCACAGCAATCAGATCACCACACAACAATCAGATCGCCCTACAGCAATCAGATCACCACTCAGCAATCAGATCACCACAAGGAATCAGATCACCACACAAGAATCAGATCACCACACAGGAATCAGATCACCACACAGGAATCAGATCACCACACAGGAATCAGATCACCACAAAATAATGGTATCGCCCAACAAGAATCGAATTACCAGACCTGACAGTTCGCCCGGCTTGGAATGGAACCCTCTGCTAACTGGCTATCATAAGGGGCTGGCTGCACATCCGGGAGTTGTGTCTATCAGGAGGAACCTTATTATTAATGTTATACTTTTTATTTATATTCTTGTTTTTGTGGTGGGTTTATCTTGTGTGTGTGTGTGTGTGTGTGTGTGTGTGTGTGTGTGTGTGTGTGCGTGTGAAGGGAGAGAGGGGGTGGGGGGTGCATGTGTATATAATTATGTTATTTATATGTGAGTGCATATCCGGGTGTGTGTGTGTGTGTGTGTGTGTGTGTGTGTTCTGCTTACGTAAAAGTGCGTGTGTGTGTGTTGTTTGACAGTGTTTTTGTGTGTATTGTATGTGAGTGCATAATCAGTATGTGTGTTTACGCTGCTTGTATGGGAGTGTATTTATGTGTGTTTTGTATGAGAATGTGTATGAGTTTGTATGTGTTGTTGGGTGTGCGTGAATATGTGTATATTTTGTGTATATTTATGTATGTGGGTGTTTTTTTATGTTGGTGTACTGTATATTAGGTGTGTGTGAGTGTATACATGTTTGTTTTTGTGTGTGAGTGTATAATTGTATGTGTGCTAATATGTGTGTGTTTTTAGTGTGTGTTTGTGTGTGTATATGTGTGTGTGTTTATTTTATCTGTGTGTGTGTTAACGTGTGTGTTTTGTATATGCTATTTTGTTGCTCTATGTGAATGAGGGAGACAAAAGGCAGAACTGCCTGTAGCCAGTGACTCTCCCAGAGTTGAAAGAGTGACAGGGCCAAAATAAAGAGACGTTCGAGCCAAAATGCCTGGACATGCGGAGTTTTAAGCAGTTTAAGTCATTGGAAGAGGGAAAGACTGATTCTGGGAGAGAATTCCAGAGCTCACCTGTTGAATAGAAGAAATTATGAGAATAACGTTTCACTTGTTACGATCCAGGTTCTACAAGACACAGGGCTCTTCATCATTGGACTAGATAAGGCTAAATGCAACAACGGTAACACTAGTTCCAACCCCTGCCTTAACCATGGGAGAACAAAACACCTATACCGCCCTGAGTCGTGCCTGGACAACGAGGTATCCTATGACTCGGTAAAAGGTGCACACTATAGGCTGATGATCACTGAAGCAGCCTATACTCATACAACATACGATTACTTTATTAAGGTATACAAGGAAAAAGATAGATAGCGTAATTAAATCGCAGCAACGATTTAATAGCAAACTAGAAGAAGGATAATTAACGTTACGTTAAATAATCAGTAAACTGTCACTCCTGTCTGAAAGAAAGTGAAACAAAGAAAGTCCTAAAGCATCATGCAGGAATCTTCTGCAAAAGTCAGATGCAACTAAGAAGTACGTCTCGGATTCTGACTTGTGTATTATTACTGTGGGAACATATATAGTGTAGGGACATACGGTGTTATCTGGCACAGGTGTAATTATAAAACAGTCGGCAGTCTAAACTCTAACCACAAAAAGATGTGCTTTCTCACACCAGGCACAAGCCTGCTCTGGTTGGGTCTCTCAGCAACAATCACGACTTACTATAAACATAAGGAACAATAATGCTGCACACATATACACAATGAGATTATAAACCCTAATCGGGGGTCTGTCAGGTGGACGAAGTCTAGCAGGGGAGTCGTAGGCTAGGCTACCTGGGCCGAGCCACCTGCTCGGTAGCCTAGTGTCGTTCTCAAGTCTGTGCACCTAGTTACATTAAATGACGGGGTGCTCTCTTGAGAGATCCAGGTCTCGTGTACCTGGTTCTCTCCTGGCGACCCTCCTAAGTCAAAAGCTAACGAGCTAGCACAGTGCTGGGTGGACTAGGCAAACGCCCTCACGCCAACACAGTGCTAGGCTTTAAGGTACACAGACAAGAAAATGACCTAGGCCTCCGCAGGTATCCGGTACAGTTGCATAGGCTCAACGAAGTCTATGCTCATAGGAAACTGTAACCTGATAGCCTCTCCCCAGTCTAGCATCGACTGACCTGGCAGACACCCAAGAAAATAAGGTTGGGGCAACACGATGAGTATGTCAAACCTCCCCAAGCCAAATGGATAACCCTCTGATCCAAAATGCCTAACTAATTACATATAATATCTCTGAGAGCTCGCTGTATAATACAGTGACGGATATATGAAATCAACGTCAAGGGGAAGGGCAGTTAATTAATAGTAGGATATACAGAGAGAAGAAGGTAAGCAGTGGTAGAGAAAGTTCGCAATAGGCGGGTGAGGTGGGCTGATAGATTGCAAAGGGATGTTAGCGTTACAGCACTAAGAGGAGCTCTGCCCGTGGAAGTCACAAGGGAGTCCGTGCATGTAGGCGCACCCATTCCCGACGCGGCAGGAAAGCGGTGGCGGAGCAGGAGGGAGGAGCCCAGCGACGAATCAGGCGCCCGAGAGATGACGTAACTAACCAAGTTAAACGATATAAATCCGCCAATACCACCCCGCTCTGGATCTCTCTCTCTCTCTCTCTCTCTCTCTCTCTCTCTCTCTCTCTCTCTCTCTCTCTCTCTCTCTCTCTCTCTCTCTCTCTCTCTCTCTCTCTCTCTCTCTCTCTCTCTCTCTCTCTCTCTCTCTCTCTCTCTCTCTCTCTCTCTCTCTCTCTCTCTCTCTCTCTCTCCAACTTCCACGAGTCATCTAATACATTAAATCTATGACAGCTGGAATAAAATACAATGCATTGTCACAGGTGAAAATAAAGAGTATTTCTGGACTACCTGTGACACTATGATGCACTTGGAAGAAACTAGAACTTAATCAATAAACTACAGCCCATAACACTGCCTGGGGAGAGGGGAGAAGAGGATGGGGAGCCAACTGCTGCCCCCTCGTGGTCGCTGGGGAGCTGACATGCGTCACCCCCCCCCCCCCCCCCCCCCCACACAAGATACCTGACACTTAACATTAGGCAAGTTCTGATATCTGAAAACGGCGAGTGCCGGCACATGTCACCTAACCTCCCCACCCCAGCACAATGATACAGCAGATAGGTTTCACAAAAAAAAACATACTTATAAAATGAAACAAACTTACATATTTACCCCCTCAGCACCATAGCAAAACTTAAAATTGTTACGCTCCGAAAGCGAGTTCTACGAAACTCAGCCCACTAATAGCTAATGTTTCAGCTGTAACAAAACATACTTAAATTTACTATAACAGAAAGAGTTTTTATGTTGATTTTTAAATGTTATTGTTATTTTTGTTCGGCTTTAAATATATGGAGCCTATTTTCCTCCACGCAACCCACTCAACCTGTGGCCATCTACACCTTGTCCTCCACCCTCGAAAGACAGTCAGCTATAACGTTATCACAACCGGCAATATGCCTGATATCAAGATTATATTCTTGGAGCATAAGTGACCACCGTGTCAGCCGCATGTTCCGGTTGTGGAACTGGTTGAGGAACTTTAGAGGGTGGTGATCTGTGTAAATGACCACGACCGGGCCGAAGGCTGGAACATACACCTCAAAGTGCTTCAAAGCAAGCACAATCGCCAACAACTCTTTCTCGATGGTAGAATAGTTCCTCTGAGCGGAGTTGAACTTTTTAGAGTAAAAGCTGACGGGGTGGTCCAGACCCTCATCGTCCGTTTGCAAGAGGACTGCACCAGCCCCAACACCACTGGCATCTGTCGCCAGCTGAAAACTCCTTGTAAAGTCCGGCGCCCTGAGAATAGGATGGGTGCATAGTAAGTGCTTCACTAACCCAAACGCCTTTTCACACTCAGGCGACCACCGAAACTTCACCGTCTTTGCCAAAAGGTCAGTCAGGGGAGCAAGAACAGTCGAATACCCTTGTATAAAGCGTCTGTAATAGCCTATCATGCCTAGAAAGCGCATGATCTGACACTTGGTGGTTGGCCTGGGAAACCGATCGATGGCCAGTATCTTGCTCTGGGGGGGGGGGGGGACACCTGTCCCGAACCTACAACAAAGCCAAGATACTGCACAGTTGCCTGCACAATGTCGCATTTCCCCAGGTTCACGACCAACCCAGCTTCACACAGCTTCCGAAACAAGATATTAAGATGCTCGCAGTGACTACCAAAATCAGTATCATAGACAATGACATCATCGAGATATACAGTACAATTGGGAATGTCACTAACAATATCATTCATCAGACTTTGGAAGGTAGCAGGTGCATTTTTCAACCCATAAGGCATGATATTGCACATATATGTCTTGCCGTCCATACAAAATCCGCATACCTCCTTCGCTTGTGCAGACAGGGGCACCAGCCAATAACCCTTCACCAGGTCGACCTTGGTGAGGTATGTGGCATTCCCGATTTTGTCAACACTGTCATCGACGCGAGGAAGGGGGTAAGGATTGGTGGCGGTCAAGCCATTTAGTCTGCGAAAGTCTATACAGAAACGCACCTTCCCGTCTGGCTTAGGCTGCAGAGGTACCGGGGAGGTCCAACGCACCGGCCCTTCCTTAACCCGGGAGCTGCGGGGAGACTCATAAGAGTTCCCCCGGCACACTGCGGGGAGACTCTTAAGAGCAGAGCTTTTGAACGCGTACCAAAACCGCGCGTTTATAGCCAGGCGGCTGAAAATTGGTGTGGGTATAGTACTACATGTCAACTCTCGACACCCCCCCGCCAAACGCTCGCCCCGCACTCGTGCAAGCACCACCGCGCCAGTAACCACGCACTAGTCATGGAGCCCACACGTCCCTCATGCTCGCTCCCTGATGACACAACCAGCCCTCCTTCTGGTGGTGTTAGCCGCCGTGGAAGGCAGAGGGTGGCTGCTAAAGACCCTAGCTACCAGTACGACACGCCCTACAGCTCGGAGGACGAAACACCTGCACCCAAAGCACGAAAAACATGTGCAAGCACAAGAAAGGTACAGAGGTCATTGGTGTTTCGGGACACTGCCACCACGACCCAGGCCACTACAACAACCACTACCACCACCACTGCCACCCCTGCCACCCCTGCCACCCCTGCCACCGGTACCAGCGACGCAGGAGGCCACCCTAGGGCTGCAGAACCTGCGGGGGCAGGAAAAATTAAAGGCACGGGCGTAGGGAAGAGAACCCGTACGCCAGCCACAGTGCCCCTACCACCACCACCACCACCAGCCGCCCCTGGCCCGGCTGCCCCTGCCGCCCCTGCTGCCCCTGCCACCCCTGCCACCGGTACCAGCGACGCAGGAGGCCGCCCTAGGGCTGCAGAACCTGCGGGGGCAGGAAAAATTAAAGGCACGGGCGTAGGGAAGAGAACCCGTACGCCAGCCACAGTGCCCCTACCACCACCACCACCACCACCAGCCGCCCCTGGCCCGGCTGCCCCTGCCGCCCCTGCTGCCCCTGCCGCCCCTGCTGCCCCTGCCCAAGGAACAGGGAAGGGGAAGGGGAAGGGGAAAGGGAGAGGGAAAGCGACTGGGAAAGCGACTGCTGCCCTGCTGGCCCTGGTGTCCCTGCCGGCCCTGCTGCCCCTGTTGCCCCTGCTGCCCCTGCCGCCCATGCCGCCCATGCCCAAGGAACAGAGAGAAGGGCGACAGGCACCACCATCATCTTGCCATCAAGGCCACGCACCACTGCTGCCCCTGCCGCCGCTCCTGCCGCCGCCCCTGCCGTCGCCCCTGCCACCGCCTCTGCTGTCCCTGTCCATAAGACTCCCGCACGTGTAAAAGTGACCCGGAAAACTCTGACACCATCAAAGTATGCCGCCCTGCTGTTTGATGGTGATTCGCAGGACATTGGCAGCCCGGGTTTCGACGACGAAGCCCTAGCACGGGACCAAGGGTGGGGGGATTTGGGAGTGGACAGTGGGAGTGAGTCCGACGTCGGTGACGAAAATGAGGAAGGGCATCGTCTGTCAAGTGAAGAGGAGGGTGATGATGATGAAGTGCTGTATCGCGACCATGGAAGCGACATTTCAGACGATGAAGCAGACGCAGACGACATTCCGATCCCTGAGCTGCCTTCGTTCGATTGGTCTGACGGGGTCAATTTTGTACCTGACGTGCCCCAGTTCAATCCTGGGACGTCAGGAACAACTGACGACTGGCCCTGTGACGATCAAGCGAACGAAAGCGACTTCTTGCTCGCTTTTTTCGACATGGAGGTAATGACGTACATCGTTGCCCAAACAAACGCCTACTACAGGTGGGTGTTTGGCAGATTGGACGTCCTTTCTCCAAAAGCGAGAATACGAGGCTGGGTGGATACGACTGTGGAAGAATTTATGACGTTCTTTCCCTTGTTGTTCCTCATGCCTCTGATCAAGAAGCATGTGTTGCAACACTATTGGAAGCACGACCCTCTCATCGCCACCCCAACTTTCAATAAGTTCATGACTCGTGACAGATTATTGTTGCTGCTAAGATTTATGCACTTTGCAGACAACGAAAATCCTAACAGGATTGACAGGATATGGAAAGTTCGGGATGTGTTCACCATGTTGTTGGAGAGGTATAGGAAATACTTTTACCCCTTCCTCAATTTGGTGATTGATGAGTCGCTCGTGCTCTTCAAAGGACGTCTTGTTTTCAAGCAGTATATCCCCTTGAAAAGGCATAGGTTCGGAATCAAGCTCTTCGTTTTGTGTGACTGCGAAACTGGAATAGTGCTTGACATGATCGTGTACACAGGCACTGACATTGACATACCGAAAGCCGCTGCCAATGACCCCATGGGCATGTCAGGTGCCATCGTCAGGAAAATGTTGGCACCTTACCTGGGCAAAGGCCACATCATCTACACTGACAACTGGTATACTTCTCCTGCTCTCTGCCAGTTTCTTCATGACAACCAAACGGGGTCATGTGGGACTGTCAGAAAGACAAGAAAGTTTATGCCAAAGTTCACAGGTAATGTCATTCCTCTCACAGATGCCTCCTCCAGTGACACACCTTCAGAAGACGACCTGGCCCAGGAACACCGCGAGAGGCATGTGCGAAGAAGGCAACGAAAGGGGCACAAATACAAGCAGCTCGAGAAGTGTGGGAAAGTGATAGCCCTGAAGTGGAAGGATAAGCGAGACGTCCACCTGCTTTCCACCGTCCACACAGGTGCCCAGGTGGATTCTGGCAAAATCCACTACCGAACCAGGAAGACAATCTACAAGCCCGACATGGTAGTGGACTACACAAAATACATGCGCCTGGTGGACAAGTCTGACTGTCAGCTGTCAGGCGTTGAGTGTCTGAGGAAGACTGTGAAGTGGTATCACAAGCTCTTCCTCCACCTAGTTGATATAACGATGCTGAACGCCTACAACTTGTGGTTGGTGAAAAAGGATATGGCCCCAAACCAGAAGCTGAAATTCCGGGAGTTCGTCTACAACGTCTCATACCAACTCCTGGAGAAGTATGGCACCACCACTCACAGACGTACGGCATGGCGTGGGGATCACGTTCCTGACCGCATCCAGCTGGGTGTCGAAAGACACTACCCCATCAACACTGAGATGCTTGGCACTCGTCACAGGCAGGCGCAGTGCACCGTCTGCAGCTCCAGTGTCAGGAAACCCCATGTCACGAAAAGAGTCACCTCATTGTGCGCCGAGTGCAAAGTTCCACTCTGCCTGGGTAACTGCTTCAGGGACTACCACACCTTCAAGAATTATTGAGTGTCGCCCTGCCCTGCCCTGCCCTGGACTCGCCCCGTGCCCTGCCCTGGACTCGCCCCCTGCCCCGCCCTGTCCTGGACTCGCGCCCTACCTTACCTGACCTGACCTAATTGATCACGCTACCTCATAATGTAACATATATTATGTAATGTATAAGTTCCAAAGATGTCCCTGTGATATAGCTTTTACATTATATAATTGTATGTTTCATTATTTAGTTTATAAGTTTCAAAGATTTACATGTAATATGCCTTATTTTTTTAGTATATCAATATATATGTTTGTTATTAGCCAAAGTAATGTGTATATAATTATTTTCTTACCTCAAATGAATTGTACAAAAATAAATATGTTTCAATAAATCCTGTCAAACCTACTAAGATAATAAAAAAAACAATAAAAAAAAAAAATCAAAAAAAAAACAAGGTCATGTCATTGTATTCTTACAAAATGATATATTCTATGAATATTTCATATTGTTTGAATACAATGGCATGATCTTGTAAAACAAAAAATTTATCAAAAATTTTCTAGACAATATAAAACCTTCCCCATAACCCCCTCCTGGATTCGATCACACAACCCTACCACACTTTGAGTTTTCCAGTCCGCGACCTTACCAACCATGCCACGGGAGCTCATACCAAATATCACTCAAAACTTCGTGTCTACAATCGAAATGACAATATACAAAAAAAAATGAATTATCCCACCAATTTACGTTTGTAAATTGATGGGATTATCAATTATATCATGCCAAGGTTTATAAAAGTTTGTCTCTGTCAAGAATTAGTAATTATATAACTATATTCTGTCAAAAATTGCCCAAACACTCAGCAAAATTGCCCCTCTCAGTGCGACTCCACTCATTTTCACACCGTCAAGCGGTGACCCTTGCCGCCCCTTTATGCCCCAGCTACACCAGCAACAGCAGCTCTGTCTGGGAACAAAATTTGTATAAATACAATAATGGATAAAATACTCTTCACAAATACATTTGTATTGTATAATATTGTAAATAAAAAAGAATAATAACTGTGTGGGTGTCGAAAATTGCTCAACCAGCTTTCTTATGTCTCGCCTACGCGCGTATATTGGATTATACATAGTCATGACTGTCATACAAATAATTGCAGTAGGTCTCGAATATACATTTAGATTGCATATTACTTGGAAATAAATAAGTAAACGTTTCTCTGGTGGCAATCTACCCTTTCGCAAGTGTAAGGAGACACCATTCTATATTTAGCCCTTTATCACAAAAGGCAATCTGCCTGTGTTTACTCACCACCTTCGCTGGTGGTCTATAATATAGTACTTTATTTACAGTCAATGGCCTACATGTTTCTGTGGTACTTCACATGTGTCTAAAATGCAATATCTGCTTGCATAAAAATGCAATTCTGAAGTCCATTTATACGTACGACATACGCATGTCTCAGTTTCTCTCTCTCTCTCTCCATTCCTGACTCATGTTATTGTAGACCTGTTGGTGGCAACGAACACCAGCCATCTGGTAGACATAAGGTTCAAAATACCAAGACATCAATACGCCTGGGGCGCCTCCACAATTATCACAAAGCTGGTTATCTATCTAGAGATCTGCCTGACTTCCATCTCTCCACGACTCACTCACTCACTCACTGCACCCCTGCATGCCTCCCTCCCACCCACCCACCCCCAACCCACCCTTTCAGGCTTCCGTCTGCTAGAAACACATTCACAATTTGCGTAAATATCGCATCAATTGGGCTATATGCGGTATATTCCTTGTTATATGGGACGCCTACATATGTACACGTCTTTATTATAGCATGAGAGTGCTCTAAATACAAGATTTACGTGATATTTATGGCGTAACACACCCTCTCCCCCTTTCATTCCCAGCACAACTCACTCACACCTTGGTTCACGCATAGAAACTCATTGATAATGTGCGTAAATATCGCATGAATTGGTCTATATGCGGTATATATTTTGATATATGGCACGTATACATACGTACAAGTCTGTATTATAGCATGACAGTGCTCTACGTACAATATATACGTGATATGTATGGCGTAAACCACACTCTCAGCTCATAAATTGCCGCCAAATCTCCAACACATCTTCATTCCCGCCTAAAAATTCTCTTATAATTCCCTTATATATTGCAATTTTTGGTCACTATGAGGCATATTCATTGTTATATGGGTGGCCTACACACGTATACATACTCTAAATAGCCTAAAAGGGCTCAAAAAAGGAGATATACGTGATAATACGTGGTAACCCACCCCCTCCTCCCTCTCCTTCTATCCCCTGGGCGCGTGAAAATTCGGCAGGGAAATCTCGCCGCTCGATGACAATCTAGCCGCGCGGTGCCATTCGCTCCACATTTTTCAACTACGGACCGTTCCCCTACCCCCCCCAGACATTTTTTGGGGGGTCAAATATATATGGGCCGATGCACGCAAACATTCCCTACACGATGATGTACTTTTTATCGAAATTGGCAATAGGTCCCAAAATCATCATAGGTGCGCACAGTCTTACCCTGTAGAAAACCCCCTGTGCGCCGCGGAGAGGTTAATCAGCCCTCTCTCTATCATATACCTCAGCTCCTCCCGGAGGGCTGGCAATTTGATAGGAGGCACACGATAAGGCACTGACTTGAAGGGCGGGTTGTCTCCCACGTCAACATCATGCACCGTCTGAGTTGTGAGGCCTGGGTGCTCCGCGAAAACAGCGGGGTATGACTGGAACAGGTGGCGCACGGCTGCACGCTGTTGCTCAGGCAGGTGCTCAATAGCCTGCTCTGCCACCTGAACACAATTACCCCCCCCCCCACTGTTCCGCAGAAACATGGCAATCCCAGCTATCTTCCCCCAGAGCATGACTATCCCCCCCTCCTTCTCCACCTTGGCCGCTGCAGACCAACACAGGGACAGTGAGAGGCTCTGAGGGGCGCCTCACAAACTCCTTCATCAAGTTCACATGGCATAATTGATGTTTCTTACGCCGGTCAGGGGTTGCAACAAGATATTCTAGGTCCGACAGCTTCTTAGTGACAAAATAAGGACCCGTATACTTTGCTGACAGTGGATGACCTAGCAGAGGCAGCAACAACATAACCTTCTGCCCCACCCCAAACTCCCGGAGCTTCGTCTTCACATCGTAACGGTCCTTCATTTTCGCCTGAGAGTCTACCAAATTCCTCCCTGCCGACTCCATACAATTTACCATCCTTTCACGACTCTCGAGAACGTACTTCAACACTGAGCATGGTTTCTGCAGACCTTCCCATATCTCTTTCACCATGGACAGTGGACCCCTGACGTTATGGCCAAAAACAAGTTGGTTGGGGCTGAAACCCAAACTCTCACCAGGTACCTCTCTCGCCGCGAACAACACATAAGGCAGCCCCAGATCCCACTCCTTGCCATTCTCCAAGCAGTAACATTTAAGCATACTCTTGAGGGTCGAGTGCCACCTCTCAAGTGCCCCCTGACTCTCGGGGTGATAGGCAGATGAAACGACAGAGCATATGCCATGCTGCTGGAGAGTTTGTTGGAATAGGTTCGAAGTGAAATTTGACCCCTGGTCTGACTGCACTTCTCGCGGGTACCCGTATCTTGAACAGTAAAGCAGCAAGTTCTTGACCACAGTCTTGCTGAGCCATTACGCATGGGATATGCATCCGGGTATCTCGTAGCAACATCCATTATAGTCAATAAGAATTTATTCCCAGCACTAGTAGGTGGTAGAGGGCCAACCATGTCCACAACTATCTTACTAAAAGGCGGCCCAATGACAGGAATGGGGTACAACGGAGCCTTGGGTATCACCTGGTTGGGCTTTCCTACAGTCTGGCACGTTACACACCCTGCAACCCATGTAACAACATCTGCCCTCATCCCTGGCCACCAGAACAATCTACCCAACGCCGCTACCGTCTTACTGACCCCCAGGTGCCCTGCCACTGGCACATCATGAGCCAACCGCAGTAGGTTTTCACGACACCCACTCGGCACAACCAGCTGGTCTACTACCCTCACACCACCCTCCCACTTCGATTTGGGGTCTAGATACCGTCTGTACAAAATTATCTCGTAACGGAAGAAATCCCCCGGCTTAGCATCCCCATCTTCTTCGAGGTCTATTGCGCCATGACTGTAACTTTGGAGCTCAGGGTAATCAATCTGAAGTCTACTGATATCTGCAGGTGTCAACGCATCAAGCTGCTCCCGGAGCACTTTGTTACCCTCACCGATACTAGACTTAGAGAACCGATCTTGCCTGGCTACAAAACGGCTCTGCCGTGGAGTCTTCACTGGCCCTGCCTGTTCACCCAGTGATACAGGCTAAGGGTCCACTCCAGACAATAATAATGGTGCCAATACTGAGTCTTCCAGAAGAGCCGTGGAATCAACACCCTGAAATCCACCTTTAGCTACTTTCCTCGGACCTTTCCTCCGCTGATCTGAAGACTGAGACAATAGTTGTGACTGAACTGACGCGCGAGAACGGGTGACTGCACAGGCCATCTGTTTAAGCTGACACCTCTCGACCCACTACCGATTCTCCCTATTAACGTCGGCCGGCCTCTCGGCAACAACTAAGGGTGGAACCTCCGAAGTGAGCACCGCAAAGTCGTTGCCCAGAAGGAGGTCGACGCCCTCAACTGGCAAGCTCTCTACGATCCCAACATCAAGTTCACGACACACACCATCCACCTCCAGCTCCAACATAATCAACGGGTATGACCTGGTAGCATTGATCCCCTGTACCACAACAACCCGAGCCGCGTTTATAGGTTTGCCTGTGAAATATTTAAGAAGTGTCTGTGATGCCCCAGTGTCACGCAACATTTTGACCTGCTGTTTAGTATTCCCCCAACTCACAAGCCCGCGCCCTCGATGGCTGCAAAAAGTGTCTTGGACAGGTGTCGAGCCCTCCAAACCCTTCTTCACAGGCTGTGTCCCCGCAACTGACGACCTATCCCGGGCAGACGCAGAAGAGCTCAGAGACACCCCCATGTTGCGAACCAAAGACACAGGCTTAGCAGAAATATTACTCGGACATGTACGTGCAAAGTGACCCACCTTCTGACATTTAAAACATTTCACTTCATCACTAGACTTCCCCCCTTGAGGTGGTGGGGAAGGGCCCTGCCCTTTTGAAAACGGGACGGTTTTGTGTTTGTAGTTATAATGGGTATCATTGCTCTTACTTTTTACAGTGTTATTTTGTGCTTCATTGACTTTGGGGGGTGGAGTGTTACGGGGGGCCCCTTGTTACCTGTCTCACTACAATGAGCAGACCCGCACCCACGAATCAAAGAAAGCCGGAGGTCAGCAAGCTTAGCTGCCTCCTCTATGGTCTTAGGGCATTTTTCCTTCAGGTTTAATGTCAGGTCGCTGCCTGTGCACCGGAAGAACTGCTCCAACAAAAATAACTGCTTAACCTGATCAACTGTTGTCGAATTCTCAGACCGGAGCCAGTTCCCCATAGTGTCAGTCAGTTCCCGGGCATGTTCAAGGAAAGAGCTCTCCTTGCTCTTTACAACGCCCCGAAATTTCAACCTGTAGGTTTTTGGTTGCAACTCATAGGCCCGGAGCACAGCCTCCTTTAACACCACATAGTTAGTACAGTCCTCCAATGACAGCGAGTCATATGCCTTGAGACCTTTCCCAACAAGCTTTGATGATACAAGGGCTGCCCACTTAATCTCCGGCCACTCATGCTCCCGACACTTCTTCTCAAACCGTGCAAAAAACCCAGTCACACCAGACACATCGAACACAGGGACTAATTTAAGCAAGTGCGATAAAGACTCAGACCCACGATTCCCAGAACCGAGATGCCGCCCTGTTGTCTCCACCCTAGATTTCTCAACATCCATCTCAGCACAGTACCTAGTTGCTTCAACCTGCAACTCTGCCTCACGGCATGCTGTCCTCTCCTCAGCCTGAATCTTAGCCATCTCAGCCTGAATCTTAGCCATCTCAACTTCACGCTGGATCTTAGCCAACTCCAGTTGTAACAACATATCAGCAGTCAAACCCTGAGGGGGAGGAGCAATTATAGGAGACCCACCCAGGGGCAAACCACGCTGCCAGCGACTATCAGATTGCGGAAGCGTGCCAAGGTCTGGTAACCTAGGGGCCACGATAGGAGTATAGTGGAAGGGAGGCTTGGATAAAGGCTCCCAAGCCCCCATCTCCACCCTGCAACCCACTGCCACCACCCAATACACAAGCTACCAGGTCACTCTTAGACATGCTGCCAAAGCCGACACGCCCCAGGACCGTGGCCAAACAACGCAGACCACAGCAATCAATCCCCTCCAACCGACTCGCTGTTACTGGTATCTCCACAAATTTCCTCGCATCAGCCTCACAATTAATAACTCTGATGCCATCATTAAATTCCTGCTGTTGCTCAACACCCGTAGGGTGTACTGTCTGATTATCCCCGTTAACTGAGCTGTTGCTAGACATGGTGTATACTGAGAAGTGTGCAAGTTTATAAAAAAACAAAAAGTATCTATAATCTCTTATGCAAGTACCTATTCACTTAAAGTTATCTGAAGCCTCTTTATGTGTTATACTGCTTGCCCAAAAAAAATCTGTGTCCACTGTATTCCTCAATACAAAAAATTACCACTATACTCCCACAGTATTTCTTAAGTTCACAAAATCCTAAGCAAGGTCGCCATTTGTTACGATCCAGGTTCTACAAGACACAGGGCTCTTCATCATTGGACTAGATAAGGCTAAATGCAACAACGGTAACACTAGTTCCAACCCCTGCCTTAACCACTGGAGAACAAAACACCTATACCGCCCTGAGTCGTGCCAGGACAACGAGGTATCCTATGACTCGGTAAAAGGTGCACACTATAGGCTGATGATCACTGAAGCAGCCTATACTCATACAACATACGATTACTTTATTAAGGTATACAAGGAAAAAGATAGATAGCGTAATTAAATCGCAGCATTGATTTAATAGCAAACTAGAAGAAGGATAATTAACGTTACGTTAAATAATCAGTAAACTGTCACTCCTGTTTGAAAGAAAGTGAAACAAAGAAAGTCCTAAAGCATCATGCAGGAATATTCTGCAAAAGTCAGATGCAACTAAGAAGTACGTCTCGGATTCTGACTTGTGTATTATTACTGTGGGAACATATATAGTGTAGGGACATACAGTGTTATCTGGCACAGGTGTAATTATAAAACAGTCGGCAGTCTAAACTCTAACCACAAAAAGATGTGCTTTCTCCCACCAGGCACAAGCCTGCTCTGGTTGGGTCTCTCAGCAACAATCACGACTTACTATAAACATAAGGAACAATAATGCTGCACACATATACACAATGAGATTATAAACCCTAATCGGGGGTCTGCCAGGTGGACGAAGTCTAGCAGGGGAGTCGTAGGCTAGGCTACCTGGGCCGAGCCACCTGCTCGGTAGCCTAGTGTCGTTCTCAAGTCTGTGCGCCTAGTTACATTAAATGACGGGGTGCTCTCTTGAGAGATCCAGGTCTCGTGTACCTGGTTCTCTCCTGGCGACCCTCCTAAGTCAAAAGCTAACGAGCTAGCACAGTGCTGGGTGGACTAGGCAAACGCCCTCACGCCAACACAGTGCTAGGCTCTAAGGTACACAGACAAGAAAATTACCTAGGCCTCCGCAGGTATCCGGTACAGTTGTATAGGCTCAACGAAGTCTATGCTCATAGGAAACTGTAACTGATTGCCTCTCCCCAGTCTAGCATCGACTGACCTGGCAGACACCCAAGAAAATAAGGTTGGGGCAACACGATGAGTATGTCAAACCTCCCCAAGCCAAAATGGATAACCCTCTGATCCAAAATGCCTAACTAATTACATATAATATCTCTGAGAGCTCGCTGTATAATACAGTGACGGATATATGAAATCAACGTCAAGGGGAAGGGCAGTTAATTAATAGTAGGATATACAGAGAGAAGAAGGTAAGCAGTGGTAGAGAAAGTTCGCAATAGGGGGGTGAGGTGGGCTGATAGATTGCAAAGGGATGTTAGCGTTACAGCACTAAGAGAAGCTCTGCTCGTGGAAGTCACAAGGGAGTCCGTGCGTGTAGGCGCACCCATTCCCGACGCGGCAGGAAAGCGGTGACGGAGCAGGAGGGAGGAGCCCGGCGACGAATCAGGCGCCCGAGAGATGACGTAACTAACCAAGTTGCACGATATAAATCCGCCAATACCACCCCGCTCTGGATTCCTCTCTCTCTCTCTCTCTCTCCCACTCTCCAACTTCCACGAGTCATCTAATACATTAATTCTATGACAGCTGGAATAAAATACAATGCATTGTCACAGGTGAAAATAACGAGTATTTCTGGACTACCTGTGACACTATGATGCACTAGGAAGAAACTAGAACTTAATCAATAAACTACAGCCCCTAACACTGCCTGGGGAGAGGGGAGAAGAGGATGGGGAGCCAACCGCTGCCCCCTCGTGGTCGCTGGGGAGCTGACGTGCGTCACACACTCTTGAGTTGGAAAGTTGCACAGAGTAGGGGTGGGATTGTGTTGCAAGACAGGTACTACATACCCTATGTAGAGGAGGTGGCATACACTGGGAAAGCTCTGAGGAAAACTTATTATTGTAGCAGCGATAGAATAGTGAGAGAGATGCAACATTGCGGCGAAGAGAGAGAGACTGCAGAGAGTTGGTGAGTGGATGGGAGTTTGTGATACGAAAGGCTTTCCTTTCTACTTTGTCTAGGAGTGCGGTGTGAGAGGATCATCCCAACACATGTAAACAATCCTCAATACAAGGACGTACTGTGCCCTTGTACAGAGCAAGAAGCTGTGCAGGGGTAAAGAACTCCTTGAGGCAGTTGAGCACACCCAGCTTCTGGGAGGCTGCCTTAGCAAGACTGGCAATATGGGCCTTCTAAGAGAGAGCAGAAGGATTGATTTTTGTATTGTTAAAGAATAAGGGATAGTCCTCTGAGAGTTCCCGACGGGTAATAAGATGGAGAAATTGGGTTTTGGTAACATTAAAGGTAACAAGGTTTCCTCTGCCCCAAATGGAAATAGTAGTTAGATCAGTGTGTGCATGTGTATATGTTTGATATATATATATATACAGTATATATGTGTGTGTGTGTGTACTGTATGTGTGTGAGTTTTGTACATGAGAGTATTATGTCTGAATTAAGATATCCCATAAGTCAAGAGATAGAAATTACCTAATACAAAGTATGATAAAAACAAATACAATAACACAATAATAAAACAAATACATAAAACAATATTCAATGGGTGGGTGACCAACCCCAAAAGAGGTTGGGTTCTAGTTATGTGGTGATGGGCCGGTCTATCAGCGTGAGAGTTGAGCGCTCTCTGCCATACCCATAGCTTACTTTGACTATTCCATTTACTTATGTATTTTCTAGATCTCAATTGACAGCGTCTCTTCTGTGGATTGACCTCCCTACTGCCAACTATAGAGGTTGGCAGATAGGGAGCCAAAGCGACACATTTTTCCTTTTACCCCTCAACTTTCCCTTCCTAATTAGTGAGGGAAACAGGGCCTTGGTTGGGGCTTGGGTTTCCCGGGCGTTTCCGCACCCTCCTCCGCCTTGGAGTGGCTTCGGTCACCTGGGCTTTATTAGTGGTAAGCAGGGAGGGTTTTGTGGGGGCGCTCGGTTATGGCCTTGGCCTTGCTCGGGACCTTGGGGCTGCTCAGCCAGAAAGCCTGGGGCACAGTATAGTTACTCACAAGGTAGAGGCACGGAAAGTCTTGAACTCTTATACATAAAGGCTTCTAAAAAGCAGTAAAAAGACGTCTATCAATTCTTTTTATTTTGTGACTTTACGCTCAACCATGGTACCGTCATAACATAAGATATAGTTGTCGGAATATCGTTGACTAGTCTATAAGCGAATATTTAGTGAAATATTCGTATACCATCGTGGCCTGTTTGTTGACATAGGCACCGCTATAGTGTTCTCTCTGGCCGTCAGAGGGCACCACCGTCCGTTCTGCTCCCCCACTCCCAGTCACCACCAACATTTCACTTCGTTTAAATCTCCGATTCCCTCTTCGATTCTTAGCTGGCCATATACTTATACATATCATCTCTCCACATCTCCTAGGCCTTCATACACCCTCACTGGGTGAAAGTTGATGAGTGTCGGCAGCAAACTACGTGAATTTAAAGGAAGTTGAGCAAGGGATAAGCGAGAATCCGTAAAGGCCTACCTTTTCTCCCGACCGACGAAGCAAAAATCACCAACACCTTCGAAATATCTCTTCATATAAACTACAAATATATCGAATAACAATGCTAACATGTAGATTGGGTCCTACTACAATAACATTATCGATATCAATCAACGTTACTCTTCATATTAGGTAATTAGGTCAACAAAAATACCATCGCATTTCCGCGGTAAAATTTGAAGCGACGTCGGCCTTATACTACCTCATAGCCGTATATATAATCTGCAAATGCAAAAAATAACAACTTTAGCAAATAGACTAGGGCTCTTTCACACTATATATGTCTATGTTTATCCATGTCACTTTACATTTTCGGTGGAAAACGCAATATACCCGATCCTGTTTGAAGACCCTATTTAGGCAAGTCGAGTGGTCACCATATTCTGTCGTTGGTTCCAATATATCCAACGTTGGTCTTTGTATATAAATATATTTCCTGGACATAAGAACACGATCAGCTCTCATCGAAGTTACCATCTTTAGCTGGGAGACCAGTATGGGTCGTACACTCTGTGACGTCACACAGGATCGATAGTGGTTCCCGTAATACGCTCGTGCTCATACCTTTCTATTGTCTTTATACCGTGGCCTGGGGAACAGCAACAACAGCAACAATATTCAACTCACAAACTAAGAAGCGAATCTTAAGGGGAAGTGTCTCGTTTTTCTGGAACCCTTTCTCCCTCGTGTTTAGCCTTATTGGTTTTCAGATTCCAAGACATTCGGCCCATTAGTTTGGCGATTTTAACACCTTTAGCTCCATTTCATTGTCAATGTTAAGACCTTTCGTGCCATTCAGGTGTCGACTTTTTCTTGGTGAGCATTAGCGAGCCTTTAATTTCAAGAGAAACCGGCCTTCGGCCGGGAAGTTTTCTACTGAAAAATGTACAAATAAATCCTGAAGGGGGTCTAGGGTTTTTTGTTCTAGTCTTGATGGAGGTCTAGCGAGGAAACTAAAAATATATATGAATATATGAATTAATAGAAGAAAAAAAACAGCCACTGTCCCCTTAAGGTGTCACACGAGCGATTTTTCCGTCAACTTTCGATGAGCAATTTTTCTCTCGTACTATTTCTTGGTATTTTCGTCTTGGAATGGACAACTTAACTGACTTTATATGATTTTAAGAGCTTGAAATAATACAACTTTATGTAACTCTATGTGATTATAAGAGCTCGAATTAATATACAACTTTAATTCAGAAGATGCCAGACCACAATTGCCTGTAAAAATTGCTGGACAAATTTGTTTGTGTTACACCAGTTATGTACTTTGGTTATGGTTGTGTGTTTGATATACACAACCCTTAAGGGGAGGTTTGTAGTTGGTTACCTAGACCTCCACATCAAGCTTAGAATTGCACCCCCTAGACCCCTTTCAAGATTAATGTTATACCAGGCTTTTTGCTGTGTTTACTGGCTAAAAGGTGGATTCTAACTTAACTGGGCAGAGAAGGAATTCACACACAGACACACACAAACATACGGAGTTGTAAGGACAACACAGGAGTATATTCATAGTTATTATATTCAATATAGATAACAATATAGGATGGCTTACTTCAAGTTACTTGGCTAATGGTTCACACATATAATGGCATAAATACAATACACAAAATCATGGACATGGAACTATATACCCCGGAGGTGATATAAATCATGGACATGGAACTATATACCCCGGAGGTGATATAAATCATGGACATGGAACTATATACCCCATGGAAAACCCGGAGGTGATATAAATCATGGACATGGAACTATATACCGAGGTGATATAAATCATGGACATGGAACTATATACCCCGGAGGTGATATAAATCATGGACATGGAACTATATACCCCGGAGGTGATATAAATCATGGACATGGAACTATATACCCCGGAGGTGATATAAATCATGGACATGGAACTATATACCCCGGAGGTGATATAAATCATGGACATGGAACTATATACCCGGAGGTGATATAAATCATGGACATGGAACTATATACGGAGGTGATATAAATCATGGACATGGAACTATATACCCGGAGGTGATATAAATCATGGACATGGAACTATATACCGGAGGTGATATAAATCATGGACATGGAACTATATACCCCGGAGGTGATATAAATCATGGACATGGAACTATATACCCCGGAGGTGATATAAATCATGGACATGGAACTATATACCCCGGAGGTGATATAAATCATGGACATGGAACTATATACCCCGGAGGTGATATAAATCATGGACATGGAACTATATACCCCGGAGGTGATATAAATCATGGACATGTATACCCGGAGGTGATATAAATCATGGACATGGAACTATATACCCCGGAGGTGATATAAATCATGGACATGGAACTATACCCCGGAGGTGATATAAATCATGGACATGGAACTATATACCCCGGAGGTGATATAAATCATGGACATGGAACTATATACCCCGGAGGTGATATAAATCGCAAAAGTATCAAAGACGGAGGTTACTGCTCCTTTGAATTAGCAATAGAAATTACACAAAATATATATTAATAGTTCACTGAGTGTCACTTGAATTCATATTATCGCCAACCCACCAATTAACTTACATATACTGTATACTTAATTAATGAAATTAATGAAACTAATGAATACATGTGGTACTCCATGGATTCGAACATAGGATACTCACACCGATATTCCACGCACTAACCATTACGCCATCAAGAGTTTATCAAGAGGATATCAGAGTTTATCACGGATATATAAATATCCTAAAAAGGTCTTAGCACATGGATTTAGGCAAGTCACGGAAGCACTTCTCGAACGAATTTAGCATGTAATGAAAGCATACACACAATGAAATAATCACAAGTCACTTGGTCACGGCATGGAAAGATAGTGTCACTGGGGTTGATTTTACGTGTATCACTGTATGGGTGTGTGCGGCTATAAAGTCAAATATTACCATACGTGATCTCACAAGGAGTTCATGTACACAATATTCTACTGCATAACGATAGATACGTGTTTTTTGTGTCCTCGTCTATAGAGGCCTAACAAGTAAGAAGGGAGGTCTGTTGTACAGCCTTCAGCAAAAAAGGTTCTTCGTTCTGGTGCTGTGGTCCAACATCTATGGAACTTCCTCAGGCTCGTCCTTGTTGTGGCTTCAACGTCAGGGTTGGTGATGGTGTTCCTCCGACAGCGTCCTTCAGTAGGTTTCGACATGGGGGTGAGTAGGCTCCTTCCGTCCAGGTGTTGAGACGTAGGGGGGAGGGCTCAGAAAAGTTGCTAGGGAGCACGGACCTGTGTACTGGCAATCTAGCAATTCCTATACTCTGTTTTCAGGCTACACATGGACCAATGTACTGGTGACAGCCTTGACCTAAACCTGGAGGGTTAGAGAACTTACTAGGTAGCACGGACCAGTGTACTGTCCACCTAGCAATTCCTCTCTTGAGCACGGGAGAAGTCCTTAGGGCCTGGACAACATCCGATACCCAAGTTGGGGAGGATCAGAGAATCTGTTAGGTGGCTCAGACCAGTGTACTGTCCACCTAACAATTTCCCGGTAAGGTTAGATTTTGGGACCGAGTTATAGCGGGCTATGCTGACCAGCGTACTGGTAGCATACCGGTACTGAAACTCATAGTGCAGTACCGGTATTTCTATACTGTACTGTAGCAATATACTGTACCGGTAGCTAAATTATGTGAGGCATGGCACTGTACACAATATGGAGAGTGGCTTTGATAATTAAAATACACAGTAGTTCGATGGCCACTGTTTTTGGTTGATGCAGTGCTGTGAACTACATAATGGCAAGCTGGGTATTATTTTATATATTTTTATTTTATGTAGCCTATGTACAATCGGGATAATAAGTGTTGTCATAGATTCCAGTGGTTTTCGCTCAAAAAGTGTTATTATTACTGTAAGATATATATGGACCCCAATATGGTCCTCTCTGTACTGTGCGAGTCTGGAATACAGCATTATTATTATTATTATCATTATTAACCGGGCTCGACTGACTACTTGGACCAGTGTACTGGCAGCAAGCCTTTACCCAGGATCTGCACAATAACTAGAGCCGTACGAACCAGTGTACTGACGACTTGTCGTTATTATACAATTCATCCTGTACTGTCTGTAGGCAAGTAGGACAGCTTTAGAAAGCTCAAAGTCTATGTATCTTTTTGCACTATCCAGTGTACGGGCAATTTGATTAGACAAAGATATTGAGTATGGCTAGATTTTGTCTGACTGCACTGACCAGTGTACGGGCAGATTACATTTTACCTCGAGATCAGCAGCTACTCCGATCTCACCCTGTCTGCCCTCTGTTGGTTTCGCCTGGCACGTCATACATTTAGCGACAAAGTCCCAGGCGAGATATCTGCGAGGAAGGAGGACATGGGTTTGAGGTGTCACTTTTTAAAGGGCTCAGGTTGACTCCCGCAGCGCGGGCACAGCCTGGGTGGCTGCGCTCAGGGCAAGAAGGGTCCGGGCACTCGCGTTTGAATTAGGTGGGCTTCCGGGCAAGAAGGGTCCGGGCACTCACGTTTGAATTTGGTGGGCTTCCGGGCCGGGGTCTTGTTTGACTCGCTTCGTCTCCGTGGATCTTCTGGGCTGCGGCATCTCTTGGGTGATTCGTGTTGTTTCCTGGACTTGTGATGCTTATGGCGTCTCTCTCTGGGTGGCGAGGTGACTTCCTGAAAAGCATTTGTCCTGATGAGTTGAGTTTCTGGTGTCTCTTAACGCTCTCTTGAGTTTTCCATTCTCTCTCTCTCTCTCCTTCCTTCTTTCTCCGTGGCGGCTTCCCATTCTTGTGAGTCTCTCCATTTTCGTTTATTCTGCTTCCGGTCGCTGTTGTCTGCCGCCTCTCTCGATTTATCTCGTATTTCACTTCGCCGGGGAAAGATTAGGGGCGGTGCGTTGGGCTTTCTGGAGCTGGTCAGGGAAACAGAAGGGGGAGATGTGGCCTTCAATGTTGTACCAGAAGACGTTCTGTATAAATGGAGATGCGTAGTCCATGGTCGTTGGTGTAGGAGATGGTAGAGGAGATGGGTCTTCAGTGGAGGTTGGGAGGGTAGTGTTGGTCAGTGACCTGACAGAGTTCAGGTGAATAGGTGGTGCGGACGCAAAGGTACCGATGAGGCCTAGGCTGTGAGAGTCGGTGCTGGGCACTGTTACATTTGTGTTTGTTAGTATGTGAATAATGCGTGATGGTGATGGCAAATGGAATGATAGGAGGTGGATGGTGTTGGAATGTATGGAAGAGGTGGATTTAGTACAAAGGAGTACAAAGGAGTACAAAGGAGTACAAAGGAAATCAAGCAACAACAGATCCAGTGACCCTTCTAGGTTGCTTGTCCTCCAAAACACTGAGGATCAAGTGTCCAAACAGTGGTTTAGAGTGGGTAAGGAAACATTGGAAAGGGAATTACTGCCCTGGAACTAATGTCCGTGGCAGGATTAGGAAGTTAGTAGGGGACAGATGGGTTAGTAACTGACGGGGGGATAAAATAAAGTTATTCATTTACAAACGCAGTCAGTCGCGGGTTTGATGCGAGATATTTGTCTAGGCGGAGTTTAAATGAATCAACGGTGATGCAGTCTATAACGTTTCGGGGAAGCCCATTCCACAAGTTGACAACTCGATTGAAGAAGAAATTCTTAGATTCGTGTGAGTTAAAAGATTTACCAATAATTTTGCAACCGTTTCCCCGCGTGTAATTAGATTGGTCGATAGTGAAGTACTTACTACAGTTCATATTGTCGATGCCTTTGATGATTTTGAACACTTGAATTAAGTCGCCTCTTAATCTGCGCTGGGTTAAAGGAAATAGATTTAATTCTCTAAGACGCTCTTCGTATGGTTTGTTCTTTAGGCTAGGTATCATTTTGGTAACTCTACGTTGAACTCGTTCTAGCTTGTTTATATCTTTTTGGTAATAAGGGCACCAGGATTGAACGCAGTATTCCAGAAGAGGGCGGACTAAGGAATTGTAAAGGGTTAGGATAACTTCTTTGGATTTATGCTCAAATGACCTGCCTATAAAGCCAATTATTTTGTTTGCCTTCTTAACAACTTCTGAACATTGTTGACTCGGTTTTAGGTTACTCGATATTGTTACTCCCAGATCGGTTTCTCTGTTTACATTCTTAAGCTGAGTGCCATTCATCGAATAGTTTGCTTTCTCATTTAGGTATCCGATATGTAGTACTTTACATTTATCCGCATTGAAACTCATTTGCCATATTTGGGCCCAACATGACAATTTATCTAGATTGTGTTGCATATCGTCAACTTGTTCTTTTGAGAGTACGCTATTTGCAATGTTTGTATCGTCAGCAAATTTTGAGATTGTACAGGTGAGACCCTCATCTATGTCGTTGATGTAAATTAGAAAGAGAATTGGTCCTAGTACCGATCCCTGGGGTACCCCGCTACTTACATTGGTCCATTTTGATGCCTTACCGTTTATGACTACTCTTTCGGGGGCTTTGGAGATGTGGGAGGGGAGAATCGGGCCAGTGGTTCAGAAAGACGGCCTCATTTAATAGTAGTGTTAGTAGGTTTGTAAGACTTGCTGGACGAGGCTGATGAGGTGGTTGATCGAGGTGATGTGGGAGGGGGGGGGGGGGGGTGGGGGGGGGGGAAATTAGGTATGACTGGTTGAGATGGAAGAGGAGGAGGTGTAGGAACACAGGGGGGAATAGGTGAGGAGAATGGTCGGATGGGGATTGAGGTAGATTATTTTCGATGGGTAGGGGGCTAGGTTTAATGGAAGGGTTTGGTTGCTGGGGCAGAGGGGGGGGGGGAAATTAGGTATGACTGGTTGAGATGGAGGAGGAGGAGGTGTAGGAACACAGGGGGGAATAGGTGAGGAGAATGGTCGGATGGGGATTGAGGTAGATTATTTTCGATGGGTAGGGGGCTAGGTTTAATGGAAGGGTATGGTTGCTGGGGCAGAGGGGGAGGCAAGGCGAATAGGAAGAGGGGGTTGTGAAATATGAATGGCAAGGTTAGAAGAGGAGCGGGTAGGTGATGAGGGGGGTGACTGTCGAGGTGGCGGAGGAGGAGTTAGAGAGGGGGCATTTGCGGGGTTGAGCTTTGGGGGGATCGGGTGGTGGGGAGGGAGGTTTGCTGGCTTACTGATTTTGATAAAGGTTGAATCTGGGAGATCTGCGAGGCAAGGTTGCATTGGGTTTGAGTTTATATTAAGGTGATTTGGTAGAAGTTGAGGGTTTAGGTTAGGGTTTCAACCGTTTTAGCAGGGAGGGCTGGCGGGTGAGTTTGGGTTTGGTAGAGAATGAAGAGGGTGGAGAGGGATTTCACGAGTTGGGCACAGGTGAAGTGGGAAGAAGGTAGGGTGGCTTCTGGGGTGTGAGGTGATATTCTGTGGGTGAGGGTGAAACTTGGTGAGGGGGGTGATACTTAAAATGGTGGGGTGATGGTGATAGGAATTTTGGGTTTGTGCGTTTGAGGTGCTCTCATGAATTGTTCGGAAATTCGATTTTCGTCAGAGGTTTGAGATGACTGGTTTTGTTTAGTTAAGTTGGAATCAGTTACGTTATCAGAAGCTAATCGTTTGAAAATACGAACATAACGGTTTCTGTATACTCTCGATTCGCCGTGATAGTTTACAATGACCTGAAATGTGTTCGGGACTTTCGTGATGGTGTAGGGGCCTATGTAGCAGGGCCCTAACATGATGATAATGGGCAGCTTGTCCACCATGACTTCATCTCTGATGGTGAAGGGATTCTGGGTTGGTGATGTGTCCTGAAGCTCTTGGCAGGTCTGAGCGTGGTGAAGGCGGTTCTTGAGGTGCATGAGAGGATCTGATGATATTTGTCAAAGTGTTGGTGGTTGTGTAAGGTGGCGGAGGGGCATTAGCAGGGGTGCTTCTCCAAAGACTCTTTCATGTGGGGTGATACCGTCTTCTCGTGGGCAGGTGTTCATTCCCCACTAAATGATCTTGACTTAGGAAGGCCAGTCGTCGGTGTTGAGGGCGAGCAGTCTGGTACGCAGTTGGTTTGTGATACTCTTATGACTGCGCTCGCATATGGCATTGCCCTGTGGCCAATACACTGAAGAGTGTGAGATTTGATAACCGAAGATGGTGGACAGCTCTCTACAGATGATGCCGGAAAACTCTGGGGCGTTGTCGGAATGTAGGGCTTGTGGGACGCCATAGTTGGGAAACACGTCAGTGATGAGGGCCTCTGCTACCTTCAGGGCAGTGTGGTCTTTAGCGGGGCATGCTATCACGAATTTGGAGTATGTGTCTACAAACGTGATTATATACTTTTTGTTGGATTTAGTTGGAATGGGGCCCATTACATCCACGGACAGTAGTTGCCAAGGTTTGATGGCGACGAGTTTTCCGGCAGGTCCTGGAGTCTTAGTCCTGTCCTTCCCTTGGCAGAAGGAGCGGCAGGCTTTGGTCACTCTTTTGGCTATTACCGAGGAGTTTGTGGTCCAATAAACTTGATTGAAGACCTGTAATATCTTTCTCTGGCCTAAGTGGATTCTATTTCCCTCGTGTATGATGATAAGCAGGTCTTGCGCCATGTCTGGATCTACCGATAGGTGGCCGGATCCTGTTACTCACTTACTTGTGTTACTTGTGTTGAGTTCACCACTGCTAGTGGCACCGAGGACCGTGCCGCCCCTCGTTCTGGGTGGTGGTTTGGTGCAGCAGACTGTTCGAAGGGGCAGCACACTCCTCTGCGAAGATGGGCTCATCTGGCACTTTTTGCAGTTCGACATCGAGGGCTCTCTTGAAGTTGTCTAACGAGACGCCCCTCATGTCTCTTACTCGCCGCGGGAGTTTGTTGAAGAGACGTGGGCCTCTGTGTGATAACCAGGACCCAGATTCACTAACGGTCGTACGATCCGAAAACTCCCTTACCGTTCCCTTACGTCTCAACGCTGGTATTCACGAAGCGTCGTAGCGGCCATCTTTGATCGTAGGAAGCCCCTAAAATCCCCTTTCGCAAAGGGTGGTCCAGACCACCCTTACATGAATTTGACCCGGATATAGGTACACAAATATCGATAACACAACCCGCGACCATAACAAATTCGTCTGCAGTATAGCTCTTTATGACACACTAAGTCATTATTGAGGCAATAATAGCGCAATATGATTGTTAACTTGTGTTTACAACACCATTAAGGCATTTAATACAAAGTATGAATATATTTGTATCCTTAATGTCTTATGACAGGCCGAATTAAGCTATGAATAGCCTACATATGCCAGCCTTGACTTAGTCAAGGTTAATTGATGCACAAATTCATGTGCTGCGACAATACGACGCCTACCATTAGTAGATTTTAACCCTCATTTATTGCGGATATGTTTTATTCCAACTCCCCACCACCTCTGAGTTAGATTAGGGTAGCCTATTCCTCAACAAATTTGAAAGTATCACAGGAACAAAATGATGAAAAGAATTACCCTAGGCCTAGCCTAAAAAATGAATAAATAATAAACGCTGTGTGAATAATTTTGTTTAGCCTAGCCTAGGCTATAACCTAGGTTTATTTTGAAAAAGTTAGGGCTATTTAGGCTAGACAAGTTAGGCCTATGTATGGTATTTTGGTTAGGCTAGCAGTGCCTAGCTGGGTTAGATTAGGGTAGCCTATTTCCTCAACAAATTTGAAAATATCACAGGAAAAAAATTATGAAAATAATTACCCTAGGCATAGTCTAAACAAAAAATAATAGGCTAGCCTATATGGTGTTGTGAATATTTTTGTTTAGCCTAGCCTAGGATATAACCTAGGTTTATTTTGAAAAAGTTAGGGCTATTTAGGCTAGAAAAGTTAGGCCTACGTAGTAACGTATGGTATTTTGGTTAGGCTAGCAATGCCTAGCTTGGTGTAGCCTAAGCATGGTAAAGTAGAAGCCTAGCAGGTTAAGATGGAGTTTGCAGGCGTACCGTCCTCATTGTTAACTAGCTGTTATTAGTCCCATGCTGGTAATATATTTGATGATGGCAATAAGTCATGGGAGGTGAGGGGGACAAAGCCCCCCTCAACCTATCATTATTTCCCATGGCCAACTGTTGTATAATAGATTGAGGAGGCCTATGCTAGGCCTATTTTGACAAGGTAGATAGGCCTTGAGGTGTTGTGAATACAATTTTGTTTTACCCTAGGCCTATTTTGAAAAATTAGGCCTAGGCTAAGTCTGGCATTTTGGCTTGGCTAGAACTGCCTGCCATAGACATAGTAAAGTCTGGCATTTTGGTTTGGCTCGCCCTGTCTAGGTGTAGACATGGTAAAGTAGAACAATATACTGTGGTTAAGGTATAAATAATACACTCCCAACTAGCCTAACATATGATTATCAATTATCAATCCGTCGAAAATCCTTTAACTTGGGCCACTAACAGGCTTCCCTGTAGCCTAGCTAGGCTAATTTCTTATCATCAATTCCCAAGATACTCTATTCTTCTTCCTGCTGGCTGTGGTGGATCGAATTAGCCATGCTAAACAATGACAAGGTCATAAATTAAAGTATATTAGGTTCTTCTTGGCGCTTCGGTCATGTGGGTGACATATTGTTTATTTACAAAGGCCAAGCGCCTGATTGGTCAAGAGAAGCCTTGGTGAAAATAACCGAAAGGGAGCCGTAAGATGCGTTCGTGAATACACCTTCCGCACTCCCTTAGGAACGATCGTAGGTTGCTGTACGACATCGCACGCTAGGACCGTTAGTGAATCTGGGTCCAGCCCTCTTGCAGAGAGCCCATAGCACCCCTGTTATTCATCAAGGGGATATCGCATTCCCAGCCTCTTCTACCACTGAATTTCATGGCTATGGGGGTATGTATGTTTGACACTAAACCCTCTGCGATTTTCCATGTGTATATTATTATCAACGTTCTCTTCTACGCTCCAACGAGCACAGTTTCAATGTTTTTAAACGCTCCCAATAGTGTAGCTGATTTACCGAACTTGTATGCGAAGCAAAAAATTGTTGTACACTCTCTAAGTCATTTATTTCACATGCTTTGTATGGGGATGTTAATACCCTACAGTATTCAAACCGAGCATTAGAGATTTGAAGAGCGTTACCATAGGTAATTCACTGCGTGTTAAAAACAAATGTAAATGTACGCCGAATCCAACCCGTTAGACGTTTCGCAGCCGCAACTTTGACCTGGTTGTTCTTTGAAACCCATATTTTCAGACATTAACATCCCAAGGTCTTTCACACTGACTTTCCTTTCTATTATGTGGTTAGATTCTGTTACGTAGTTCGTACGGTAATCTAATTTATTAATTTCACTCCCAACAGCAAATACTTCCCAATGAATTAATGAAAGCATGTGATCCTACCCGGATTAGAACCTGGGTTACCACATACAGATCTCAAGCATTCTAAGCATTACACCATCAAGATAGTTAAAGGTTAAGTACATGACTACGATTTTTTATCCTTTTATCGAATACTGGATATCAATCTAATCATGTACTCAAACCCATTCATATGCAGACGACTCTACCTTACACCACTCAATTAGTTTTCCAGAATGCCCCAGCCAGCAGTCCCTCAAAAGTAAACGTAATGAAGCCATAAATTACTTATCTTCTGATCTAGCTACTATTTCCAATTGGGGTAGAGAAAACCTTGTTGCATTTAATGCTTCCAAAACTAAATTTATCCATGTTACTACCCGTCAGGAACCTCCAGAGGACTATCCCTTATTCTTCAACAATACACAAATCAACCCTTCATCTTCTCTCAATGTTCTCGGTGTCTCTTTTTCTTCTGCTCTTACTTGGAAAGACCATATTACCAGTCTCGGTATGGCAGCCTGCCAGAAGCTGGGTGTGCTCAACCGCCTCAAGGGGTTCTTTACCCCTGCGCAGCTTCTTGCTCTGTACAGGGGCACAGTGCGTCCTTGTATTGAGTATTGTTCACATGTGTACAAAGGAGTACAAAGGAGTACAAAGGAAATCAAGCAACAACATATATAGTGACCCTTCTAGGCTGCTTGTCCTTCAAAACACTGAAGATCAAGTGTCCAAACAGTGGTTTAGATTGGGTAAGGGAACATTGGAAAGGGAATTACTGCCCTGGAACTAATGTCCGTGGCAGGATTAGGAAGTTAGTAGGGGACAGATGGGTTAGTAACTGAGGGGGGGGGGGAAATAAAGTTATTCATTTACAAACGCAGTCAGTCGCGGGTTTGATGCGAGATATTTGTCTAGGCGGAGTTTAAATGAATCAACGGTGCTGCAGTCTATAATGTCTCGGGGAAGCCCATTCCACAAGTTGACAACTCGATTGAAGAAGACATTTTTAGATTCGTGTGAGTTAAAAGATTTACCAATAATTTTGCAACCGTTTCCCCGCGTGTAATTAGATTGGTCGATAGTGAAGCCTCCTCTGTGGTGGAGGGGTGAGAAATTTCCACCACCGCTTTTCTCCGGCGAGACGTAGAAGTCGGCTAAAGGGGATCGGGGGCGGGGGCCATGGTATCCTTCTCCCCTTAAATAAATCTACCAAAAAAACGAGACCGAGATAGGGGCGAGGGAGCACGTTCGTGGTCCCGGACCCTAAGAATAGGAGCTTTGAATGTGCGTGGATGTAGTATGAATGAGAAGCGAGAGGATATTGGAAGGTTATTTGAAAGAAGGATGTATGATGTCCTTGAACTGAATGAAACAAAGATGAAAGGAGAGGGAGAAGTGGATTTTGGAAACGTGATAGGTAGAAAGTCTGGAGTAGACGAGGGAGTCAGGGGGAAAGAAGGAGTGGCTATTATTGTGAAGGAGGAGTTGAGAGAGTTTATAAAAGAGTGGAAAGAGGTGTCATCAAGGCTAATGTGGGTGAGAATGCGGTTTAAGGGTGAAAGGTGGGTTTTTGTAAGTGCGAATGGACCAGGAAGTGAAAGAGAGTTAGACGAGGTAGAGGGTTTCTGGGAGGATTTGAGAGATTGTCTACAAGGGTTTGATGAAAATGAAAATGTTATAGTTTTAGGGGACCTAAATGCTAGGGTAGGAAATGAGCCTGTTGAGGGAGTCATCGGTAATTTTGGTGAGGATGGTGTAAACGAGAGTGGAGAAAGACTGAAAAATGTATGTGAAGAGTGTAGATTGAGTGTAGGTAATACGTTCTTCAAAAAAAGGCATATACACAAGTACACCTGACATAGACTTGTGAGGGGAGAGATTGTAGAGAGGGCATTGATGGATTATATGCTGGTGACAAGGGAAAGATTGTGTAGACTGCTGGATGTGAAGGTGATGAGAGGTGAGGCGGAGGGTATGTCAGATCATTACCTGGTGGAGGGAAAGCAAAGAGTTAAGAGTTACAGGAGAATAAGAGACAAGCGTGAAGTAAGAGAGGTAATAAAAGTTAGTGAGTTAGAGAAGAGTGAAAAAAGAGAGGGAGTGCAAGGAAAGACTAAATGAAAAGTGGATGGAAGTGAGAGAGATGGAAGAGAGAGAAGTAGAGGTAGTACGCGGCAAAAGGAAAGTAGGAGGCAGAGGTATCAGGAAGGGAAGCGAGTGGTGGAATGATACAGTGAGAAAGGCAGTTGAGGAGAAGAGACAGTGTTTTGAGTGGGTTTTACAGGATGGTAGTGTTGAGGTATGGGAGAGGTACAAGGAGAAAAGGAGAGAGGCAAAACGGAAACTTAGAGAAGTGAAAAAAGATGCAAACGAAAGGTGGGGTCAAAGGCTGAGTGAGAATTTTGAAAAACAAAAGAAGATGTTCTGGAAGGAGGTAAATAAAGTAAGGAAAGGAGGACAAAAGAGGGAAGAGTCAGTAAAAGATGAAAATGGAGAATTACTAGTGGAACCAGTTGAAGTGAGGACAAGATATGCCAAGTATTTTGAGCCTTTGTTAAATACAAGAGATGGAAAAACCTGTTATCCTCCGGCAAATTGTGGGGTTGAGTGAGTGAAGGGGGGGACAGTGAATGAAGGAGGATGCATGTTTTTCATAATACGTGTTGCTAGCCCCAAACGCGCGAGCAACTGTGGCTTTCAACCATCCGAACATCCCCTTTTATTAATGTGCATCACACATGTTACATACAAATAAAGTGTATGTTTTGTTTTACCCTACTGTGGAAAGACTACGGATACACCACTCCTGCCGGGGCCTCACGCAGTGGCATGACCCAGTCCTGTCGAACTGAGCTCATGACGCTGGTGGCATTGCCCCGGAGGATAGCCATCCCTAGTCTTTGCTTGAGCCAGAGGGTTTCCCGGGGTTCTCCTGAAATTCTCTGATTTTACGGCCTATTTCATTCACCATCTTAAGGGTGGTAGGGCCGAAGACTCCTGAAGTTTCGAATGCCAGGGGCTCGAACTGATGAATTCTGGCGATGGCTTGATATTTTTCTCGCTTTTTATTTTCTGCTATCCGGGCGGCTTCACCTGCTTCGTCGGCGTTTCTGGCGGCGTTGGTTGTGGAGAAAGTGTCAACACATGTGGCATCCCACACGAGGCACCGGCCATTCTTGTAAGGGTAAGTGGTCATCCCATCTGGCCGTTTGCCGTCTTCTCTGTGAAGTCCATGTGGTTCGAGGATTGATGCACAGTTAGCACTCTGCAGGGCCCGTTTTATGACATCATTTAGTGCAGAGTGTCTTGGCAGGCGGCCTGCGTTGTAATTACATGACAAGGCATGGTGACCTTGAGCATCCATCCTCACATCACACTTGCAAGTGTGTGGGTGACAAACTGCCGCACCCACTCTGAGCGCGATGGCGACCCGGAGCGCTTCAGCATCCAAGTGAGTTCCAAGAGGTGGGATGGGGATGGCGTGTAACCACAAGCCACTCTCCGAACGGGCGGCTGCCTGGAGGCGTGCTTTTGCAACCTGGTCTGCATTGGTTAGGAGATTTTCTTGAGTTTTCTTCGCCGAGATGGTATCCCACGCTTTCTGCTTGCTCCTGGAGGTACCCTGAGGCTCCTCCTCTACTCCTGTACTTCCCTTCCAGGTGTTAATCGCTGCTGTTACGTCCCCGTTAAGTGTCATTCCGGGTTTAGAATAAAGGATGGACAATACGAGGTCGTTGGTCGCGATGAGGGAAGAGAAAAAGGCTGGGGAGGCAATATCCGAGGCTCTCCGTATGCCCAAGCCCCCGAGGCGGACAGGAAGGGTAGCTGGTGTCCAGGCCCGTTCTTTAAATTCCACATTGCACTACACTGAGAGCACAGTGAGAGCACACAGGTCCGTTGAGCTCCTCAAAAGAGGGGATTTTCGGAGGGGTATCGTGGGGCTGAGTGACCCATATACGTATAAGAAGATCGGCGATGATACGGTGTTTCGGCACATAGTAAACAGAACTGGTTTCTTGTTTAAACATCGCCCACAAAGCATATTTAGTTTAATCTTGAGAGTGTTATTACCAGTATCAGTGAGGGGACAAGGAGCCGTCAGGCACTAGCCCAGCCCTGCTCAGGCACCATAAACCTCCAGCAGTGACCACAAGGTGAGTGAGGTGACCGTTTATAGGGCAGGCAGTTTCACCCTTATGGTTCCCCACCATAGGCCTCATCTTCCATCTACCCCAAGGACCTGACCCTCGGTCCTTCAACTTCTCAAACAATTCTAACCTTTATGAAGTATTTGCTATAAGGTCCATTTTCATTTCCCTCTCTCTAACCATTTAGGAAATACTAGCTACAAGGTCCATTTTCATTTATCTCTCTCTCTCTCTCTCTCTCTCTCTCTCTCTCTCTCTCTCTTTACCCGAACAAAAAAACTATTAAACTCTCTCCAACCACCGAACGTGTCACTGCTGTCGGATTCCCCCACTTACAAAAGATCGAGAGAGAATAAACAAGCAATCAAATTAATGTATTTTAATGCCAGAAGTCTACGAAATAAGATTGACGAACTAAGAATTATGTTACTAAATGAAGAAATAGATATAATTGCGATAACAGAAACGTATATAGACACCAACAATATCGATTTCACACACGAATATCAGATCAATTCCTATAAACTATATCACAAGGACAG
Source organism: Paralithodes platypus (assembly GCA_032716605.1). Classification (NCBI taxonomy): domain Eukaryota; kingdom Metazoa; phylum Arthropoda; class Malacostraca; order Decapoda; family Lithodidae; genus Paralithodes; species Paralithodes platypus. Next base: position 41,420,149 of record CM064572.1, read on the forward strand.
AGTAGGTAAGAGAGGAGGAGGTGTATTACTGTATATAAAAGAAAATATATGCTCACTTGAGGTTCAAATTCCTTCTAATAACTCAGAACTGTTATGTGTGAAAATTAATAACAAGGATATAGACATTAATGTGGTTGTCGTATATCGTCGTCCAACTCATACCTATCAAGAGGATATAGACTTATACAATAATTTAGAAAAAACTCTATCAACAAAAGAAACCCTTATCATAGGCGATTTTAATCTTCCTAATATTCATTGGGGAGATGTAATAGTCCATGAGCCAGGCCAGATATCGGTACCACCTGGGGTGACTAAACACGAATGGTACTAAAATGTTTATAGAGTGACTGTAAGTACATTAAGATATGATAGCCTTCTCGCACTGGTAGCTTAGTCTAATTTTTTTGATGCAATAGGGGCGCTACCCAAAAATAAAGATTTTTAGCGTGACGCTCGGCGTTTTCCTCATTTTCTTTAAAATCCATCACACAATCATCGCGAAACTTTGAACACCTATGTAGAATTATATTCTCTACCAGAGTTGTTCCTAGGTATTTTTCAAATTTCCTCATATTTCGGAATATACTCTATATTTTGGGTATTTTCCTCTAAATCTAGAATAAATCCTTAAATATGGGGAACATTGAAAAATATATTCTAACAGCTCTTGTAGCTTATTTGATTCTCTACAAGAATTATTCCGATGTGTATTTCAAGTTTCTCCATATTTAGGGGTTTATTTCATATTTGGGGATTTTTTGTTATATTTTGGGGATAATTTATTATTGGAAGGAGCAAACATATGTAGAGTGGTTTCCATGTAATGTGTTTGTTTGTTCATGGTTTAATGGTGATATTTTTTGCAGGTGTGTGTCGACTGTTTGACGGCAGGATGGAACCATCTGCGAGGAAGAGAGCACGGATCGACTGTATCATCCACTGCTCTGATGATGACAGCGATGCTCTGGTGTCACCACAGGATTTGGACTCCTGGAACACATTGCTCAGGGCTGCAGAAATCAGGCAGCATGATCCAGTCCTGGAAGCAGCCAAGGGCCTTGAAGAAGGAGGAATACCACACATACATTATCACCGTAAATGTCGTAGTCTCTTTACAATGAAGAAGTCACTGGATTCTATCCTTGCCAAGGGTGTCAAGATAGAATCAGCAAGCGTCGACCCCAGGAGGAGGGCATCAAGGGATGCCCCTAGTACTAGCAGGGTGTATGCCAAAGTATGTATCTTCTGCGAGAAGTCAAGCAAGTACATAAAAACAACAAAGACATGGGAGCCACTCATACAGTGTGTTGAGCTACGAGCAGATGAGAAGATTCGCAGAGCAGCAATAAGGAAACTCAACCAGAGAATCCTTGGTTTAGTTAGCAGAGACCTTGTTGCTGCAGAGGGTCACTACCACAAGTCGTGCTACAAACTCTTCACAAAAGATGATTTCCCAGCGGCCGCCAGGTCGGGTGCAGGTGAAAATCAGGAAGAAAGCGAGGAAGCACGCTACGAAGAGGTTGAGACAGAAGCCCTCGAGGAACTCTGCTTGTATATAAGGACCAAATTATTCCCCAACCCAGAGGTACTGCCTATGACAAACCTCACATCTAGGCTTGAGAGATCCATGATGTCCCGTGGTATTATCCAACTGAAACCAGCGACAAAGAAACATGTTCGCCGAAAGATTGAAACCGAGTTTGGAGAATCACTACGCTTTGTCCCAGATGAGAAAGGAAAGCTTCTAATCTATCCATGCAGCCTCTCAATGGACGACCTTGCCCGGCAAGCACACAAAATGGCAAAAGACCTGCAAGAAGCAAGAGCAGCTAACTCTGAAGATGTCTTAACCAAAGCAGGAATGCAGCTGAGGAATGAGATCAATAAACAAGATGTGAGTCAGCCATGGCCTCCCGATACAGATCAGAATGTCATTCCTGCAGCAGTCACTCAATTCCTGCACACCCTGCTGACAGGAGAGTGTGAGTGTGAAACTCCCTCTGAAAGAGCTCAACGTCTTGCCACTTCCTTTGGCAGTGACTTGGTCTTTGCTGTTACCAGTGGCAAGACAAAACCACCCAAGCACGTACTGCTGACCAATGCTGTAAAGTCTTTGACAGGAAACACAGAACTGATCCGAACTCTGAATCGTCTTGGTCACTGTGTGTCTTACTCAATGTTTGAGGAGATCGATACAGCCCTTTGTATCCAGAAGCTGGAATGCTCAAAGGATGACATTCCACTGCCAGCAAACATCTACCCTGGTGTGTTCACAACCCTGGCCTGGGATAACATTGACCGACTTGAAGAGACCCTAAGTGGAGCAGGTACTTCTCATAGAGTCAATGGCATTGCTGTCCAGTCCAAGGTTGCAGGCTCTGTGCCAGAGAAAGTCCTGCCAGAGATTACCAAGTCCAAGATAAGAAGCATCACTCAGACATCATCAATGCTGCCAATATACAATGTTGGGCGGCGGGCAGGGCCACCTAGGATTGAGACTGCGTATGTCGACACTACCAAGGAAGTCCAGGATTCAAAGACAAAGAACCATATCTGGCTTCTTACTCGAATGTCAGACCATGAGGACCAGTCCATCAGCAGTTGGACTGGGTTCAACATCAAAATGCACAGAGACATTGCAGTGGTTCAGGACACTGTAAGCTACCTGCCCACTATCAATGCTCCCGCAACAGAAATGTCCACCGTTAATGAAATCTTGGAACAAACGCATGCTATCATGCAGTCCTTACAGCTTAACAAGATTGTGTGCGTGTTTGATCAAGCACTCTATGCCAAAGCTGCCGAAGTTATCTGGAAACAAGAGAAGTTCAAGAACATTATCATCAGGATGGGCGTCTTCCACACAATCTGTAATCTCATCTCCACCATAGGAAAGAGGTTTCAAGATGCAGGTCTTAGAGATCTGTGTGTGGAATCAGGTATCATCGCAGAAGGATCAGTGTCAGGAGTGATGAACGGCAAGAGGTACAACAGAGCAGTGAGACTACACAAGCTCGTGTATGAAGCACTGATGAGGCTTGCATGGAAAGGCTTCCTTTCATGGCTAGAAGAAAACCATTCAAGGGACATACACCATCTAGATGAAACACTGAAGGACATCAACAGCTTTCACAGCAATGTGTCTCAGGGACTCTTTCAAGAGCTGATGGAGAGTGAATCATGCACACATATCATGAAGCTTTTCCAAGTTTATCTTGAGACCCTCAGAGATGAACACAACCTCTCAGCATTCTGGATGTCATACCTGGACATGGTTGAGATCATGCTGGACTTAATTCGAGCCTCCAGAGAAGGCAACTGGATGCTCCACCTAGGAGCAATCCGACAGATGATACCGTGGTGTTTTGCCTATGACAAAGTGAACTATGCCCGGTTCCTAACCTACTACTATGCCTTGATGTCTCGACTGCCCATTGAACACCCAGAGGTCCATGAACACTTCATGCAAGGTGGCTTTTCGGTCCAGATCGGTAGCAAGAATCCCTTTGGACGGATCCCTGTGGACCAGACAATCGAAGAGACGATCAACAAAGACACCCAGACACCAGGGGGCACAAAAGGCTTCAGCCTGAAAGGCGGAGCTGTCGCCAGGTACTACCTGACATCGGCGCAGCAGGTACTTAAGGCAGCTCAGGACTATGGTAGTAGGCCAAAAGTATACTGACTTCAGCCACCCAGACCTACAGATGCCCAGGATTAGAAGAGATGAGGCCGATGTCCAATCTTTAGTTCAACTGATGGAGACCAGCTGGTTGAACCCCTTCAACGCAGAGCAAGAAGATCTTGTCAGTTTGTCAACTGCGACTATGGCACCACCAGAAGTTGTCAAAGACCTTCTAGGGGCCTACAGAATAGGAGAGGATGCATATCAAGCCTTCAAGGAAGAGCGCCTGGAGATCGATACGCCAACTATACAGTTTCATGACACGATGACGAAGACGAAACTGAGAACGTTCACTAACATCAGAATGAAGCCACGCTCACAAGACCATGCCAAGGAGGTTATCTTAAAGGCTGACAGGAACCTATTTGGCCAGATGATCCTTGTTGCCGAGAACAGAAAGCTCAAAATGAGTGATGTCTTGGCTCATCCCCTGGGGCCTTTGCCTTGGGCACTTGCCAGCGGTGATGGGTCTCTCCGCAAGACCAACAAGGCTGCCCTCGCAAAGGAGTTAGAGAGGAATGTTTCTCCTGCAGAAGTGATACCCGAGCCCTCTGCTACCATAATTGATGGGATGAGCCTGGTCCACAAACTGAAGGGAAACGACAAAACTTTTTCACAGCTTGCAGGTACAGCACTGAGTCACGCTGTTCATGAAGGTGCTAAGAGCAGGCGCATTGATGTTGTGTTTGATATCTACAAGGAGACATCCATCAAGGATGCAGAACGAGCCAAAAGAAGTGCAGGCACAGGAATTCATTTCAAGAACATTCAACCTGGGCACAACATCCAGCAGTGGAGAAAGTTACTCGGTAGTTCCTCCAACAAGGCAAGTCTTATCAAGTTCTTGGTAGAAGAATGGAAGGCACCACAGCACAGGGAGAAGCTCAAGGACAAGGAGCTGTATGTCACATGTGAGCAGCGCTGCTTCAAGATCACCAAAGAGCAGTGGGAAGAGGCTCCTGAGCTTAAGTCAACTCAAGAAGAAGCAGACACACGCCTTCTTCTCCATGCACTTCATGCAGCAGAATCTGGGAACAAGTCTGTCATCATCACTGCAGAAGATACAGACGTCATGGTGTTGTGTCTTGGCATGTGCCACAAGATCCCATCCCATCTGTTCCAGAAGTGCGGGACGAAGAACCGGACAAGATTCCTGGATATCACCACACTGAGCCGCACACTGGGAGGCAGCGTGTGTGATTCATTGATTGGTATGCATGCCTTTACAGGCTGTGATACCGTCAGTGCATTCGCTGGCCGAGGGAAGATGACGACACTCAAGCAGGTGAAGATGGACAAGACATACCAGCATGCTTTTCACGAACTTGGACGCTCATGGGAAGTGTCTCCTGAACTCTTTGAGAAGCTACAGGAAATCACCTGCCACATGTACCTACCATCTACCCACACAACTAAGGTAAACAAGCTTCGGTATGAGCTGTTCTGTGCAAGACGTGGAGAGGTAGAGTCAAGTCAACTCCCTCCTTGTGAGGACTGCCTCTTCATGCATGCACTGCGTGCAAACTACCAGGCTGCGATCTGGAGGAGAAGTCTTCAGAGCCAGCCATTTGTTGCGAACCCAACAGACTGCGGTTGGATGACAGATGAGGACGGTAAGCTTGCCGTCAACTGGATGCGAGGCTCACCAGCACCAGATGCTGTTATGCAGCTACTGTCTTGCAAGTGTGTGCGGTCATGCGAACTCCCTAAGTGTACTTGCCTCAGCAATGGTCTAAAATGCACGGACATGTGCAGGTTACAGACATGTCAGAAAAAGGCTATTGAAGAAGAGCCGGTGGCACAACAGTCAGATTCCGAGTCTGACGTAGATGATATTTAGGAGTAGTAATTTGCCATAATAGTATGTACAAGCCCATGGCATGCTTAGTGTGTATTTACAGGACTTGTATTAAATGTGACAATTACTATATGCATTTTGTTGACATTTAGGCATTCCTGTCCCCAAATTTGACATTTTAAAAAATTTCGGAATTTTCGGTAGGGTATGTCTATTCAAGAAGTGATAACGACCATTAAGCTACCAATGTGCAAGGGCTATCATATCAAAACATAAACTAGAGACATGTAGCAAGCTAAAAACACCTAAGAGAATTAGTCACCCCGGGTGGTACCGATATCCCAAAATTCGGGTCTTGGCTCATGGACTATAAAAGGGTCTGGCCATGCATCAGAAAAAATGACCGAATTTATTAAAGATAACTTCTTATATCAATTAGTCCAGAAACCCACGAGGGGAGATAATATTTTAGACCTAGTAATAACGACCCACGAAAATTTAATTTCTGACTTAGAAGTTGGGGAATTAATATCTAATTGTGATCATAATATCGTCAGGCTCCAAATTAATATGTCGCACACAAACAGCACTAGTGAAACTTTTATTCCCAACTATAATATGGCAGACTTCAATAGCCTAAGAAATGACCTAAAAGATATTAATCTGCATCTCGAAGGTCTCACCAACATTGACGATACATGGGAAAGATTTACAGAAATATTCATGAGTGCTCAAAAGAAACATATCCCAATGCGTAAAAGACACAGTAAGAAAATAAACAAACCCCTTTGGTACGATATATATATCAGTAGAGCAATTAGGGAAAGAAATCGTTTATACAACTTAAAGAGAGAAACAAAGAATAATACCATATGTAAGCAATACCTGACCGCCAGAAGAAAAGTAAAATCACTAATAAAAACAGCTAAGAGGAATTATGAAATAAGCATAGCTAAAGATAGTAAAACTAATCCTAAGCAATTTTACAGATACATTAACAGTAGCAAACAAATCAAAAGCGGGATAGGACCCATACTTAACACTCAAGGTGTTCTAGAAACAGATAGCAAAGACATAGCCTCTACACTTAACAATTATTTCAGCTCCGTTTTTACCACTGCTGCCAACACGAACACTCCACAAGCTACTAATCAAACAAGCAACATTGTGCTCCCCGACTTCAAAATTAGCCAATCAAGCGTCACTAGACAGATTGAATTACTGAAAATAAATAAATCTCCCGGCCCAGACCTATTCATCCCTAAAATCCTAAAAATGGTCAAAGATGAAGTTGCCGAACCCCTAACCAAAATGTTTAACATGTCACTCCAACATGGACAATTACCCACTGACTGGAAGACAGCGAATATTACACCAATATTTAAAAAGGGAGATAAAAAACAACCAGGGAATTACAGACCCATTAGCTTAACTTCCGTTGTTGTAAAACTATTAGAATCAATTATAAGAGACGAACTAGTACTTTTCATAGAGAATAATAATCTTATTAATAATAGTCAACACGGCTTCAGAGCAAAAAAATCATGCCTAACGAACCTTATCGAATTTTATGACAACCTATTTAAGATTAATGATTTTACCAAAAGTCTTGATATAGTGTACTTGGACTTCCAGAAGGCCTTCGACAAGGTCCCTCATAATAAATTACTTCAGAAGGTCGAGAATCTAGGAATACAAGGCAACACACTTAATTGGATAAGGAATTGGTTAAGCGAAAGAAAACAAAGAGTAATTATTAATGGAGTGGAATCAGAATGGACTCCGGTGACTAGTGGAGTCCCACAGGGTTCAGTTCTGGGCCCATTATTATTCATAATATATATTAATGATTTAGACAACGGCATTAATAACATAATTTCCAAATTCGCCGATGACACTAAAATAGGAAATGCAATAATATCAGAAAGCGATAGAAGTAGCCTGCAATCAGATTTAAACAAGATATCAGAGTGGTCAGAAAATTGGCAGATGCCCTTTAACGTAAACAAATGCCTGATACTACAAATAGGCTCCCGAAACAACAAATACGAATACCATATGAATGGAGAAAAGATAAAGAGCGTATCACAGATAAAAGACCTAGGAGTGCTTATCAATGAAAATCTAAAATCTACAAGCCAATGCACCGCAGCATCTAACAAAGCAAATAGAGCGCTAGGTTTCATTAAAAGAAATTTTCATTGTCATAGTAAAGACATAGTTGTACCACTATATAAAAGTATTGTGAGGCCACATCTGGAGTATGCTGTGCAGTTTGGTGCTCCATACTTAAAAAAGACATAGAGAAACTAGAATCCGTTCAGCGTAGAGCAACAAAGTTAATCCCTTCCCTTAGAAATAAGCCATACAATGAGAGATTAAGAGAACTCGACCTGTTTTCGCTTAAGAAACGGAGAATAAGGGGACAGCTGATAGAGTGTTTTAAGATACTAAAAGGCTTTAGTAACGTAAATTCTAATAATCTATTTAAGATAGCCAAAGAAGGTTCCACAAGAGGAAACAAATTAAAACTAACAGGCAGGAAAGCGAACCTAGACATAACTAAAAATTTCTTCACCCACAGTATTATTAATGAGTGGAATAAGCTCCCTAATGAAGTTATTGACAGTGACTCGATATACACATTTAAAAAAAGGTTAGACACATATCACAGAAAAGTTGGTCTGCAGTAGAAGCTGATCACTGATAAGAGAACCTGGCGGAAATGAAAACATTTTCAGTTGGAAAAGGGAAAAAAAAAAAAATAAAAAAAAAGTGAAGGTGTGCATGCCTTTTCCTTTCCATTTCTAACTATACTATAAATTCCTTCAGGCGATTTCCAAGCCCTGCAAGGTTATTCACTTCTAACTATTTTCATGTACGGCATATTGCCGGAGGGAGCGGAGGGTGGGGAGAAAGCCTTCATCTTTGCTATCCTTTCCTTCCACTTTCTCTTAGGGTTGCTATCTCTATTAGGATTAAGTCCTGGTCACCTCGTAGGGATCGTAAGATCTGTGTGGCCAGTGTATCTATGTAAATCTCTCTCTCTCTCTCTCTCTCTTTAACATCTTTCCATCCACTTTCAATCACCGCACTTAACCGCCTCATTGCTATTATTTTTTTGGTTATCTATAACTTCAGATCGCTTTTTATCATTTTAGTTATTTGTTTTCCTCTAACATCTTTCATACCCAACCAGGCCAGCCCCCTCTCCAGCTCGCTTTCTTTCTCCCTCGCCCCCGCCTCTGCTCTCTCTCTCTCTCTCTCTCTCTTAACTTTTTGTACAATTTAATAATGTTTCCATAACTGCTGCCCTAGATCCGGTTACCCACTCAGATCCTGGCTCTCGCTCACTCTCTGGCTCTCTCCCTATCTTGATGTTGACAGCATTATTAATATCCTAAGCATCTATTAATACTCAACATCAGGGTGGCGTCGCCAGTGTAAGTAATCATAGGATATAATTGGCGTGCTTCCTTTCAATCAGTTAGATCTTTTAGTTGTACCGGTGCCCAATGCCGAGGATTTATACATTTAACCACTTAGCTTTAGGAGAAGCAGGCCAATTGCCCATCAGAAAGGTTGACTATGATATGTGATGTTTTTTTTTTTTTTTTTTTTTTTTTTTTTTACATATCCCATCAGAAAGGTTGACTATGATAAGTGAATTGCTATGCATCCAGCCAATTATACATTAATAACAACAGCAATAATCTAGATATGTGCCAGGAGAGATTTCCCGGGGTTTCTGAAACAAGGGAGACATGGTAGAGATGGAAGCACCACGGGAAGATCAAGAGGACGGCTTGGTAGAGGCAGAGGAACGGATAATCTTGGAAGACTATGGCCTAGCAGATACTAAGTGTCTTAAGTGCGGAACAACCAATGCAAGAAAGAATTCGCGAAAATGTTCCGGTTGTCTTAGATCTATTCATTTATCTTGTGCTAAGCTGACAAAGAAAACATCAGGAGAACAACCAAACTGGAAATGTCTCGCATGCCCAGGGCCCACTGCAGAGCCAACCGGGGCAACACCGGCAACACCGGTCGCCGAGTTGACCCAACTGGTGACCAAATGGAAAGCGCGGATCCAGGTCCTTGCCCGGGTACCTAAAGGAGCCAGAATCCAAGTGGCGGAGGCCCTTACAACCATCATAAAGCAGGCCCTACAGCTCAAGACACCCCTCGCATGGGCACGGCTCCTGGGTTTCTCCTATGGGGCCCTCCGAAAACCACCCAGAACCATCATACAAGACCATCTTCAGGTTTCACTAGCCACCAGAGTGAAACGTCAAGTAGCACAGTATATGGATGGAAACAAACTGGTGGAACCCCCCGAACAGCAACCAAACAGGGCCCAGAAGCACCAGGACGAGGAAGAGGCTGAACAGCTACGTAAGAGGGTCGCGGCGAAGCTGGCGGATAGTGACATCAAAGGGGCCGTCAGACTGTTGTCCTCTTCAGAAGGTTTTGCTGGTCAAGGCACCGAAGTTGTTGAAGCCCTACAAGAAAAGCACCCACCTACACCTAGGGACCTAAACCTCCCCCCTGCCCCAAATGACCAGATGCGCCAACCTTTAGTTGTCACGAAGGAGCAGGTGATCGCCGCAGTGACTTCATTCCCAGCAGGCTCAGCCGCGGGCCCAGATGGTATCCGACCCGCCCACCTCAAAGCCCTCTTGGGTCAGGGATCAGGAGCTGCTGGGGAGGCACTCTTGGAAACCCTCACCAAATTCATCAACATGGTTTTAAGAGGGGAAGTACCCGACTGTGCCACACCCCTATTTTTTGGGGCATCACTCTGTGCACTGGCAAACAAAGATGGCGGAGTGCGCCCAATAGCAGTAGGGAACACCTTCCGCCGCCTTGCCACAAAGGTGGGTTTGAAACCACACTCGAATGGCCTAGGTCAACACTTAAGACCAGTTCAACTAGGTTTCGGAACTCCAGGGGGGTGTGAAGCTGCTGTACACGCAACCCGCACCTACCTCAGCCAAGCCCAAGAAAAACGAGTGCTTCTAAAGATTGACATGTGGAACGCATTCAACAGCATTCGCAGGGATGTCTTCCTCTGTGCAGCTCAAGAACACATCCCCACTCTGTACCCCCTACTTTGGCAGGCTTATTCCAAACCTTCAATCCTGATTTTTGGCGAGACGGTAATCCCATCAGAGACCGGGTTACAGCAGGGAGATCCAGGTGGTCCTGCTCTTTTCTCAATAGGGGTGGATGCAGCAGCTAACAAAGTAAGGTCAGAGCTGAATGTATGGTACCTGGACGATGCAACCTTGGGTGGGTCAGTAGAGAACATTCTAACTGACCTAAATAACATCATAACTGACCTCGGCCAGGCCGGGCTAGTGATAAATGACACCAAATGTGAACTTGTTCTCCTCAACCACACACGTGAACAAGGAGAAGAGACTCAGGCCCTGTTCCGAAACATATTGCCAGATGTAAAGATCCTTCAGGAGCACCAGCAAACCCTATTAGGTTCCCCACTAACTCTGGCAGCAATCCCACCAGCACTTCAAGTTAAAAAGGAGGAGCTTCAACGTCTCGTGAGTCGCCTGATACACATCGATGCCCACTCAGCTCTGGCCCTGCTCAAGAACTGTTTCTCCATCCCAAAACTCCAATACCTCCTGCGCACATCGATGACTTACACGAACAACGGCGGCCTCCAAGAATTAGACAGCATAATCCGAGATGCAGTGACCATGGAAGAGAAGCAGTGATTGAAGCAGAGGTGGATGGAGATAGGTTACCCAGGCCACCCAGGTGGCAGGGAATGAATGAAAGGATTGAGGAAAATGAGGTGAAAGAAGCAGTGAAACAAATGAGAGCGGGAAAAGCAGAAGGTTTGGATGGTATTGCTGTGGAGTGTATAAATAAGGGTGGAGATGTGATGATAGATTGGTTGGTGAGACTTTTCAAAGTGTGCTTTGCTGTGTCAATGGTACCAATAGACTGGAAGAGTGCATGTATTGTGCCGTTGTACAAGGGGAAGGGAGATCGGCAGGAGTGTTCAAGTTATAGAGGTATTAGTTTATTGTCAGTGGTTGGAAAGCTGTATGGCAGGGTGTTGATAGAGAGGATAATAAAGTGTACGGAAGTTGCAATAGGAGAAGAACAGTGCGGTTTTAGGAGGGGAAGAGGGTGCGTGGATCAGATGTTTGCAGTAAGACAGTTATGCGAGAAGTATTTAGAGAAGCATAAGGGGATATTTTTGGCTTTTGTAGATTTAGACAAAGCGTATGATTGTGTGGATCGTGAAGCAATGTGGATGGTGTTAAGGATTTGTGAAATAGGAGGAAATTTGTTAGAAGCAGTTAAGAGTTTTTATGAAGGGAGCAGAGCATGTGTGAGAGTAGGAAATGGTGAGTTGAGTGAATGGTTTGAGGTAAAGGTAGGTTTGTGACAGGGTTGTGTAATGTCACCATGGCTGTTTAATATGTTTATGGATGGTGTGGTGAGGGAGGTGAAAAGGAGAACTATGGGAAGAGGATTGGGTTTAGTAGGAAAGAATGGTAGAGATTGGGAGTTGAATCAGTTGCTGTTCGCTGATGACACAGCATTGGTGGTGGATTCTGATGAGAAACTGCAGCGGGTATTCAAAGAGTTTGGTGTGGTTTGTGGAAGGAGGAAACTGAAGGTGAACGTCAATAAAAGTAAAGTAATGGTGTGTAATAGGGGAGAGCATAGGGTGAATCTAGATGTGAGGCTGGATGGGGAAATATTGGAACAAGTAGAGTGTTTTAAATATCTAGGAGGAATGATAAGCAGGAGTGGAGGTATGGAAGTGGAGGTAAAACAGAGAGTGTGTGAAGGAAGGAAGGTTTTCGGAGCAATGGGAAGTATGTGGAAGACGAGAAATCTCGAAGTGAAAGTAAAAAGTCCACTGTATCAAGGAATTGTTGTGCCAACAGTGATGTATGGGGCTGAGACATGGGCTCTGAAGAAAAAGGAGAAAAGAGGGCTGGATGTGATGGAGATGAGCTGCTTGAGGAGTATGTGTGGAGTTACTCGTAGAGACAGATTGAGGAATGAAGAGATACGTAGGAGAGTGGGGCAGCAGGAACATTTGTCAGACAGAGTGGACAGAAGGGTGCTAAGCTGGTATGGTCATGTTGAACGAATGGGAGATGAAAGGCTTACAAAGAGAATATGTGAGTCAGGTACAAGGGGAGATAGAAGGGCAGGAAGACCCCCATTGAGATGGAGAGACTGTGTAAGAAAGGCTTTGGATGATAGAGGAATGACTATAGATCAGGCAGGGGAAGTGGTGGTGGACAGGAGTGAATGGAGAATGCTTGTGAATAGTTGAGTGAACACGTGGTAATTTGGAGTAAGGGGTCGGGCGCAAGTTGGACTAGATAATAGTCCATCAGGTGCCTGGCCCGGGGAGACGATTAATGAGAAGTGTGGTGGGAGGGCTTGTGGCTTTGGCTCCGCTGCACCTCTTCGGGTGGTCGGGGGCTGGGGGAGTGCTGCAGCGACCTTGGTGACCCTGGTCTCTGGGTCTTCTCCTGGGTGACCTGGTTGTGTGTGAGTTTGTGCTTTTTATATGTGTTTATTTGTTGTTTTATGTTGTTTTTGTGTTTTCCCTGTTCTTGCTCTGTCTTGAGTCGGCTACCCCCAAAATGGGGATTGGGCCTGAGCATATAGATAGATAGATAGATAGATAGTGAAGTACTTACTACAGTTCATATTGTCGATGCCTTTGATGATTTTGAACACTTGAATTAAGTCACCTCTTCATCTGCGCTGGGTTAAAGGCAAATAGATTTAATTCTCTATGACGCTCTTCGTATGCTTTGTTCTTTAGGCTAGGTATCATTTTGGCAACTCTACGTTGAACTCGTTCTAGCTTGTTTATATCTTTTTAGTAATAAGGGCACCAAGGTTGAACGCAGTATTCCAGAAGAGGGCGGACTAATGAATTGTAAAGGGTTAGGATAAATTCTTTGGATTTATGCTCAAATGACCTGCCTATAAAGCCAATTATTTTGTTTGCCTTCTTAACAACTTCTGAACATTGTTGACTCGGTTTTAGGTTACTCGATATTGTTACTCCCAGATCGGTTTCTCTGTTTACGTTCTTAAGCTGAGTGCCATTTATCGAATAGTTTGCTTTCTCATTTAGGTATCCGATATGTAGTACTTTACATTTATCCGCATTGAAACTCATTTGCCAAATTTGGGCCCAACATGACAATTTATCTAGATTGTGTTGCATATCGTCAACTTGTTCTTTTGAGAGTACGCTATTTGCAATTTTTGTATCGTAAGCAAATTTTGAGATTGTACCGGTGAGACCCTCATCTATGTCGTTGATGTAACTTAGAAAGATAATTGGTCATAGTACCGATCCCTGGGGTACCCCGCTACTTACATTGGTCCATTTAGATGCCTTACCGTTTATGGCTACTCTTTGCTTTCTGTCGCTGAGCCAATTTTCTATCCATTTCAACACACCGTCTTGTATTCCATGCGCTTTTAGTTTTAGAAGTAAACGTTTGTGGGGAACTTTGTCAAAGGCCTTTTGAAAATCAAGGTATATAATATCTACAGCTTTACTCTCATCGTAGAGGTTGAGAATATCGTGGAAGAAGTCTAAGAGGTTTGTTAAACAGGAACGCTTTTTACGAAAGCCGTGTTGAGTATCTTTAAGTATGTTATTTTCCTCTAAGTGATTTACGAGTCTGTCTCTTATGACCGTTTCTAGCATTTTACATACAACTGAGGTTAAGCTAATGTGACGTTAACCACTCCGTTAGAACCGCATGGCTTGTCCTACAGTGACTCGCTAGGATCGCCAGGGCAGTGGATGGGGCTACAGTTTGTGTATTAGAGTGTGCTTTATTTCATATGAAAGCTCGTGTCATGGGCAGTCCAGAAAGGCTCTTTGTTTTCGCCCATGTCAAGGCTTTATATATTTAATTGTAAAGTATATATTTTATCATTAACTAGTAATGATAGGATCTGGGAGAGAGAGAGGGAGTAGAACAGAGTGAGAGGGGGCGCGCAGTGTTTTTTGTCCCGCTCGATGACGTCACGGCTGGCTGCCTCGCGGGGGTTGGTGGAGAGAGGCCCTTACCATGCTGTAAGCTTTGCTAGTGGTTAGATGACTTGTAACCGCTGTTTTCCCACGCGGCTCGAGCTAGTGCAAAGGAGTACAAAGGAGTACAAAGGAAATCAAGCAACAACAGGTCTAGTGACCCTTCTAGGTTGCTTGTCCTCCAAAACACTGAGGATCAAGTGTCCAAACAGTGGTTTAGAGTGGGTAAGGGAACATTGGAAAGGGAACTATTGCCCTGCCACTAACGTGGCAGGACTAGGAAGTTAGTAGGGGACATATGGGTTAGTAACTGAGGGGAGGATAAAGTTATTCATTTACAAACGCAGTCAGTCGCGGATTTGATGCGAGATATTTGTCTAGGCGGAATTTAAATGAATCAACGGTGCTGCAGTCTATAACGTCTCGGGGAAGCCCATTCCACAAGTTGACAACTCGATTGAAGAAGAAATTCTTAGATTCGTGCGAGTTAAAAGATTTACCAATAATTTTGCAACCGTTTCCCCGCGTGTAATTAGATTGGTCGATAGTGAAGTACTTACTACAGTTCATATTGTCGATGCCTTTGATGATTTTGAACACTTGAATTAAGTCGCCTCTTAATCTGCGCTGGGTTAAAGGAAATAGATTTAATTCTCTAAGACGCTCTTCGTATGGTTTGTTCTTTAGGCTAGGTATCATTTTGGTAACTCTACGTTGAACTCGTTCTAGCTTGTTTATATCTTTTTGGTAATAAGGGCACCAGGATTGAACGCAGAATTCCAGAAGAGGGCGGACTAAGGAATTGTAAAGGGTTAGGATTACGTCTTTGGATTTATGCTCAAATGACCTGCCTATAAAGCCAATTATTTTGTTTGCCTTCTTAACAACTTCTGAACATTGTTGACTCGGTTTTAGGTTACTCGATATTGTTACTCCCAGATCAGTTTCTCTGTTTACATTCTTAAGCTGAGTGCCATTCATCGAATAGTTTGCTTTCTCATTTAGGTATCCGACATGTAGTACTTTACATTTATCCGCATTGAAACTCATTTGCCAAATTTGGGCCCAACATGACAATTTATCTAGATTGTGTTGCATATCGTCAACTTGTTCTTTTGAGAGTACGCTATTTGCAATTTTTGTATCGTCAGCAAATTTTGAGATTGTGCAGGTGAGACCCTCATCTATGTCGTTGATGTAAATTAGAAAGAGAATTGGTCCTAGTACCGATCCCTGGGGTACCCCGCTACTTACATTGGTCCATTTAGATGCCTTACCGTTTATGACTACCCTTTGCTTTCTGTTGCTGAGCCAATTTTCTATCCATTTCAACACACCGTCTTGTATTCCATGCGCTTTTAGTTTTAGCAGTAAACGTTTGTGGGGAACTTTGTCAAAGGCCTTTTGAAAATCAAGGTATATAATATCTACAGCTTTACTCTCATCGTAGAGGTTGAGGATATCGTGGAAGAAGTCTAAGAGGTTTGTTAAACAGGAACGTTTTTTACGAAAGCCGTGTTGAGTATCTTTAACCCTTATTTAGCGGCGAGCAACATAAGTCGAGTTAAATAAAGCTGGACTATGTGGCGGCGCTCGACATAACTCGAGTGGCAATTTCAGCACGTAATGTGGCTGAGAGAGAGAGACAAGTGGTGGCAGGAGACTAGCGAGCGTATGACTGCTCCAGACCACCGCGGCGAACCTACTGACACAAATCTCAGCTCCCTCCTCCCTCTCTCACTCGCTACATACTCAATTATGTACTGAAAGTACCGAATTACCTGCTTTTTGCACTCGCGTTGCACGGTTATTGCAAGAAAACTATCCATCATACAAGGATCGTTATGGTGTCATTCGAAAGCTCTGTTTATGCCCTTTCAGGGATAGGTACTTGTTTTACGTTCTGGGTCTTATTTAGGCATGAAAATGATCACGTAAACAGCCCTATTTTGGCTAAAAACACCCCGCTGTGCGGTACACATAAATAAACCGCATAGGCCGCTCGTAAGGTGTTAAGTATGTTATTTTCCTCTAAGTGATTTACGAGTCTGTCTCGTATGACCGTTTCTAGCATTTTACATACAACTGAGGTTAAGCTAATTGGACGATAGTTAATTGGTAGGGATTTGCTGCCTTTTTTGAATATCGGTGTTACGTTGGCTAGCTTCCACTGATCAGGCATAGTTCCAGACTGCAAGGATTTATTGAATAGTAATGTCAGTGGTTTGGAGAGCTCATTCTTAGCTTCCTTTAGAACTCTAGGCGAGATTGTATCAGGTCCTGGCGTTTTATTTACCTTGAGTTTATCTAAACAATTCAATACTTCTCTCTCTGTAACGGTGATATTGCTTAGAACATCTGAATTATCAATCTGAATCGGCGATGGTGTAGGGATATCACTGAGGTCTTCTGTTGTAAAAACTGATGCAAAGAAGGTATTGAGGGCATTACTCATTTGTACTTCGTCTTTGGTGTATTCTCCTTTTCATCGACTAACGGTCCAACAGTTGAAGTAACTACTTTTTCTTTCTGATATAACTATAGAATTCTTTCGGGTTTGTTTTACTTTGATTCGCAATATGTAACTCTAAGGTCTTTTTACTTTGCTTAATTAACTTTTTGGCTTTGCGTCGTAGCTCTACAAATTTCACCCGTTCTTCGTCATTTTGTGAGGATTTTAATCTATCATTAGCAAATTTTTTAGCAAGCAGGCAGTTTGAAATATCTTTATTCCACCATTTGGGCTTATTATTATGGCCTGGACGCCGTATTTTCGATGGTATGCAGTCTTGCACTGCTTTTAGGTAAGTGGTTTCGAATAACTTCCAAGATGTATTTATGTCGTTATTGTTAATTAAAAAGCTCCAGTCAGTTTCTTTAACCCATAATTAGCGGCGAGCAACATAAGTCGAGTTAAATAAAGCTGGACTATGTGGCGGCGCTCGACATAACTCGAGTGGCAATTTCAGCACGTAATGTGGCTGAGAGAGAGAGACAAGTGGTGGCAGGAGACTAGCGAGACCACCGCGGCGAACCTACTGACACAAATCTCAGCTCCCTCCTCCCTCTCACTCGCTACATACTCAATTATGTACTGAAAGTACCGAATTACCTGCTTTTTGCACTCGCGTTGCACGGTTATTGCAAGAAAACTATCCATCATACAAGGATCGTTATGGTGTCATTCGAAAGCTCTGTTTATGCCCTTTCAGGGATAGGTACTTGTTTTACGTTCTGGGTCTTATTTAGGCATGAAAATGATCACGTAAACAGCCCTATTTTGGCTAAAAACACCCGCTGTGCGGTACACATAAATAAACCGCATAGGCCGCTCGTAAGGTGTTAAACATAGCTCTAAGTTTATGGAAGTTTGCTTTCTTGAAATTAGGGACTTTTTCGATGCTACTATTTGGTTCGTTACTAGTAAACTTTAAAGTGAAAGTTATCGTACGATGGTCGCTGTTACTGAATTCATCACCAACATTCAAATTCTCTATCAATTCTTCTTTTGTTGCAAGTACAATGTCAAGAACGTTATTACCACGGGTCGGCATTCGAACAAATTGATAAAGCGAACTCTCTTGCAAGTTCGTATACAAGTCATGTCCGGAGTGTGAAGTAAGAGTATCGCCCCACTTGGTCACAGGTAAATTAAAGTCGCCAAAAATTACGGTATCATGTGAGTTACTTACATCTGCAATTTGTTCGTAAATTTCTCGGTCAGTTTGCACTGATTGAGCTGGAGGTCTGTATATTAACGCAAGTATTATTTTTGTACCTTTATTATTCTTTATTAGCACAAAAGATGTGTCGACGTTCACAATTTGAGGTTTTGACACGAGGGTCAGGTTAAGACTTTCTTTGATATAAAATAAAACGCCACCTCCATTTTTATTTATTCGGCTGTTCTCAAACATTACATAACCGGGAAGTGAATACTCTGCTAAAAAGTCTCTATCTTCTGTATTGAGCCAAGATTCTGTTATGCCAATCACATCATAATTTTCTGTAAACACTAGTTCCTCTAAATCTGAAAATTTATTGCGTATGCTACGAGCGTTTGCATAGAAAACCTTTAAAGTTGCGGTTTTAGAACTCGCAGATCGTTCTTTCATCGAATTTTTGGTTCTGGTCGGATCTACATTTACATTCATGGCTGTCCTCGGTCCTCGGTCGTTATCCCTGACGGTTTTGAATTTGGGTCGTGTTGGTGGAGCTTTATCCAAATTCGCGGTTCTTGATGGATTAGTATTTAATTCCTTTGTAGATTGCCGTCCTCGCTGTCTTCGGTCCTCCTTCCTGGTTTTCCTGTGCCGAGTCGATTTCTTCTCCGAAAATCCTTCACCGCATCTTTGAGAAGACGCCCAAAACGCACTGCTCCCACCTGGTTCAGATGAACTCCATCGTCTGAAAACAAATAGTCATCGTAGTAGAAATTGTCCTAGGTGTCGACGAATCCCACGTTCTCCTTCCTGCAGAGGTTTGCTAGACAACGATTTGTGCTGGTGGCTATGTTGTAAAATCGGCTCTCTACACCGAGCCGGGGGACGATTCCTGAGACGATGATCCTTGATGACTTCTCCTTAAACGACTTGATCAGCTGCTGGTACTTTAAAAGCAAATCTTCCACCAGTGCGAGTATATATACAGTTCCTCGCCACTCTCTCCCTCAGATCTGGTTTCTAGAACGCACCCATCTTTTTCCTTTGCTACCTGTACCCCGCTCGCACCTGAGAATCTTTTCCTCTGCCTATCTCTCTCATTTTCCATATCTTTCACCACCTTTTATTAACATTATATCCCCTCTGGTTAACTCTGCAAAATCAGCTTCATGCTGGCCAGTTGTATTGTGCGTTAAGGTCTGATATAACCCATGTATGTTAGTTGTTAAGATAAGTGGATCACGAAACATTGGTTGGCATTTATATTGTTTAAGTACAGCATCCTTTAATTATTAGTGTTGGATTAGATAATGCTAGACTAGGAGTCTGATATTATAAGGTATTGTTTCCTATGAGTGCTGGCTTTAGTTAAAAGCTGCACGACATACCTGAGAACTGGAGTTGATTGAGTAAATTCTAGTCTGTGTGCCATTGAGAATAGAGCATGCACGACTGAGGGCTTTTTGCCTATACCATTCTGCACTGTTCTAGTCTCGATTGTTTGTCTTCGAGGTACGCCAGGAGAACGCTTAATACTTCGGTATTAAGGTTTCTCAAGAGAGCTACCCTTCATTATAACGTAATATTTGACGCACAGACTTGAGATTTGCACTAGGCTATGCGGCATGCCATGCACACCAGTATCTCGTATCATTGACTCTAGCTAGACTTTATCAATCATAGTAGACATTAAGTATATTAACCTAATTACTCTTTTTATGCATACCCGTTTATGATTACACAAGCATTTCGCAGCCTAGTTTGATGTATTGAGACACAAACGACTTAGGCTCTTTTTGTTGATAGGAATACTGCATTGTCGTGGCGATTATTATTATTGTTGTGTTTAGGATATTCTTGGCTCCGACGGCATTATATATTCTGCCTTTTTGTGTGCATAGCCTGCACGAGCATTGTTCCGCTGCCTGCCTTTTTGGGTTCCATTTCCGATACGAGCATCTTTATAGCATCTAACATTTAAAGAAGATTCCTTGTTAGTGTTGAAGGACTTTAGTGCACTTTCTTTCATGCAGGAGTGCCTGACATTTATTGATTAAAGTAACGTAAGCTGTAACTTCTCTTACCACCTTACTTTGCATACCATAACCAAGCACCTTCGGTTATAGGTAGTAATAGGCTGTTTTCACATAACATTAAGCCTAGAGTAGACGCACATTTATTGAGAGTTTGATAGCCTATTATTGCATATAGAACTCTGTAGAGTATTTGTGTTCTTTGTTCACTGGGAATATACTTCAGAGGTTGGAGCTAGCGCTTTCCGTTGTAACATTTATGCCATTACTAGTCCAATGAATAAGAGCCCTGATATATTTGAACCCCAGTCGTAACAAATGGCGACCTTACCTAGGATTTGGTGAACCTACATTTATTAGCAGGGAACATTTGTTGTTTTGGGGAATATTTTGCGGGGATCAGCAAGAATAATTTTTTTTTTGCAACATAGTATAGCCCTTGAGTGTTTCCAAGAATTTTTGTGTGTATATCGAGGTATAAGAGTTTGGGGTGCTTCTTTTCTGAATATTGTGGTGAGAAATTTTTGTGAGCATCATGTCTTATACCGGATCAGAAGAGAATGGAGACACAGTACGTAATGTCGAGACTGAGGAACAGCAGCATGATGAAAGGGTTAATCGGGTGAACTGTGAGGAGGATGCTAGGATATTTTTGCAATGGCCTGTTACTGCCGAGCGGTTGGAGGGTATGGATCGGTACGGTCTTCAATGCCTGGCCACAGCTATCGGTCATGCGGTTACTAGCAGCATGACCAAGGATAACTTGATAACGTGTGTACTGGGCAGGGTGACTGGTGAGCGAGATGGGTTGAGTGCTCAGAGCCCTTCGGCCATGCTTCCCCTACACTCGACTCCCAGCCATCCCAGTAGTTTGCCGACCCCGGGTACGCTTCCACAGGTGGGTGGTGACTGGCAGGGTGGGTTGCCCCTGGGGGGACCACCGGTAATTTCAAACATTGTAGCACCTTCACCTCCTCAAGGGTTAACTCCAGAATTATTGCTTCAGCTAAGATCGAAGAGAGAAAGGCTATCAGGGTATCTGAGCTTCAGCAGCAAATAGAATTAGCCAAGATAGAAGAGAGAAAAACTATCAGTCAGCAGTCTCAGCACATAGAGCTAGCAAAAATCCAAGCGGATTTAGAGTCGACTAGGTACTGTGCCGACATGGACGTAGAGAAGTCGCGAGTAGAGGCAACGGGACAGCGACTTGGGGCTGGTAACCGTGTTCATGAGCAGTCTCTCTCGCACTTATTGAAACTGGTTCCGGTGTTTGATGAGAGTGGTGTAACAGAATTTTTCACACGCTTTGAGAAGAAGTGCCAGGAACACCAGTGGCCAGAGAATAAATGGGCAGCACTTGTACCCTCTAGATTAATAGGCAAGGGTCTTAAAGCCTACGATGCGTTACCTTTGGAGTTATGTATTGTGTATGAGGATCTCAAGGAGGCTGTCCTGAGGGCTTACGAACTGCAACCAGAAACGTACCGTTTGAAGTTCCGGGGTGTAACTAAGGGAAGAGATAGCACCTTTTTGGAACACGCCCGGGACTTGGCCGATGCTATGGGGAACTGGCTCCGATCTGAGAAGGTAACAACATTTGATGAAATTAAGCAGTTAATGATGTTGGAGCAGTTCTTTAAGAGCACGGGCGGTGATCTAACTTTGAACTTAAAGGAGAAAAACCCAAGAACTCTAGTAGAAGCAGCAGAAATGGCTGATCTACGGCTGTCGTTGATTCGGGGTTGCGGGTCCTCACAGAAGTACGATGCAAGTGCTAGGGACCGTAATCTTCCCCCTCCCCGTAGCAATGACACATTTAAACCAAAGAGCAATGAAACTAAAACTGAAGCCAAACCTACCACCACACCGTATGTGAAAAGTCAGAGGCCTTTTACATCACAGTATAAGCCGAAACCGAAATTTATGTGTTTTAGGTGCCACCAGGAGGGTCATAAGGCAAATGAGTGCCCTAGTCGACCTCCTCCGGCAGCCGTGTCTTTTGCTCACGGCATTGGAGTGTTCAAGAGGACATCGGAGTTTGTTAGAGGCATTTCTTCCAAGGTAAATACACTGCCAGTGCAGAAGGATCCGGAAGGCTTATTCCCTGTCCGTGATGCCTTTAGTGACCACAGGGGACTCGGTTGTGTGGAGTGGGTGGGTAGAAGACATGGTGAGAATTTTGCGTGACACTGGGGCATCGCAAACACTGTTGAGAAATTTCACTGGTAAACCTGTCAATACGGCGCGGGTGGTTGTGGTTCAGGGAGTTAATGCGACAGGGTCATACCCGCTTGTAAGAATGAAGGTGGAGGTGGATGGTGTGACTCGTGACCTGGATGTAGGAATTGTGGAGAAGTTACCTGTTGGGGGCGTCGACCTCCTTCTTGGCAACGACTTTGCGGGGCCTACTTCTGAGGCTCCACCCTTAGTCGTTGTCGAAAAGCCGCCCGACGTGAGTAGGGAGGAGCAGGAGTGGGTTGAGAAGTGTCCGGTGCAGCCTATGGCATGTGTTGTCACCGGAGATTCTGCATCCAGGGAGTCACATTCTGGTCAACAATCTTTAGATCAGCGGAGGAAGGGTACCGAGAGGGGGTTGAAAGTTGATGCGGTTGAGAGTTTAGTGTCAACGGACCTTCTCGGGGACTCATTATTAGGACCACATTTCGAGTCTGGAGAAGACCCAGTAACTGTTCCTGAAGGGGCAGGGGATGGGCTTAAAAAGACGAAAGAGTTGAAGGAGGACAGTGATGCACAGTCGGGAGATGTAGCAACAAGGTACCCTGACGCGTACCCTATGAGAAATGGGTCGGCGAAGACGGTGGTCCGAAGCTTGCTAGTGTATTTTTCCCGGTATGGTTACCCGCAGGGGCTTCAGTCAGTCCGGGGACCCAACTTCACTTCTAGCCTCTTTGTACAAGCAATGCCGCAGCATGGGATTGTTGGGGTTGTGTCATCTGCATATCATCCGGAGAGCCAGGGTGTGTTAGAGCGATGGCACTCAGCCTTGAAATCTGTGCTTCGTTGTTGTTGCTTTGAGAGTGGGAGGATTGGGATCTTGGCCTGCCATGTGTTTTGTTTGCTGTGTGGGAGGTACCTGGGGAGAGTTTGGGATTCAGCCCTAATGAGCTCGTCTTTGGCCACCGTGTCAGAGGGCCTCTCCATATGGTTGAAGAAGTATGGGAGGGCGCAGAAAAACCTTGTTCTATGCTCAAGTGTGTCCTCAACAGTCGAGAACGGATGTTGCGCAGTCTGGAGTTGGCTGGCCGTAATTTGACTAGCTCTCAGGCCCTCAGGAAGGACAGGTACGACCTCAAGGTTGAACTCAGGGAGTTTCACGTGGGTCAGGAGGTGTTGATTCTACTGCCCCTTGTAGGTCACCCCTTATCCGCGAAGTACGCTGGTCCTTATAGGGTGGTGGAGGAGCTATCGGACCTGGTTTACTTGGTAGCCACTCCAGACAGACGGAAGCGCAATCAGTTATGTCATGATAATCCCGTGAAGGAGTATGGGAGGCACCCCCCTGAGCCTCTCACTGTGCCTGTGATGACGTTTAGCAGTCAAGGTGGAGAAGGAGAACGGGACAGTCAAGCTCAGGTGGAGGATAACTGGAAGGATAAGAAGTTCAAATGGGCGCCTGAGTGTGAGAAGGTGTTTAGAGAAGTAAAACACCTGTTGTGCACTCACCCGATCCTCAGGGCCCCTGACTTTAGCCTACCTTTCCAACTAGCAACGGAGGCTAGTGGTGTGGGGGCTGGTGCCGTCCTTGTGGAAAAGGACGATGATGGGTGGAGCATCCTGTTAGTTTCTGCTCGGAGAAGTACAATTCGGCCCAGGGGAGCTGCTCTGTTGTCGAGGAGGAGCTGCTGGCGGTTGTACTTGCTCTGAGGCATTTCGAGGTCTATGTTCCAGCCTATGGTCCGGTCGTTGTAGTTTACCCAGATCATCACCCTCTCAAGTTCTTGGACCAGTTTCACAATCGGAATATGAGGCTGACCAGGTGGTCACTAAGGTTATTGGTATATAACCTGGACATACGCCATATTGCCGGTTGTGACAACATGGTTGCAGATGGTCGTTCAAGGGTATATGATCCTGGGTAGATTGACACACGGGTAGCCTCCTGCTTTAGTTTGATTAGTATTTTGCGCTTGGTGCTTTTTGGCTCGCGGTTGTAGCCCAGCGTATTGGGTCGTAAAGAGGGAGTTGAGCGTTTGGTATAGAAGAACAAAATAGGCTTGCCCCTATAGTGCAGCCGAAATAAACAAATTATAAACAAAAAAATCAAATAAAAACTCTTTCTTTGATAGTTGAATTGTTTTAGTATGTTATAGCAGTAATTCTGAGTTGCACTCCTCTCAGAATGCTGGGCTAGAGAAGCTCGCTCTTGAGGAGCATAACTACATATAATTTAACCTATGGTGTTGGGGAGGGTTATAATTTTGAAAAATGTTTTGTTGAAGAACTGTGCCAGATATTTTACTGCCACTGGGTGATGGGAAGTGGAGATATAGCATGGGTTCTAACCATCAGATTTTTGTGAGCCTTGGGGCCTCTGAGAAAAATCTTGGGGGGGGTGTGACGTTAACCACTCCGTTAGAACCGCATGGCTTGTCCTACAGTGACTCGCTAGGATCGCCAGGGCAGTGGATGGGGCTACAGTTTGTGTATTAGAGTGTGCTTTATTTCATATGAAAGCTCGTGTCATGGACAGTCCAGAAAGGCTCTTTGTTTCGCCCATGTCAAGGCTTTATATATTTAATTGTAAAGTATATATTTTATCATTAACTAGTAATGATAGGATCTGGGAGAGAGAGAGGGAGTAGAACAGAGTGAGAGGGGGCGCGCAGTGTTTTTTGTCCCGCTCGATGACGTCACGGCTGGCTGCCTCGCGGGGGTTGGTGGAGAGAGGCCCTTACCATGCTGTAAGCTTTGCTAGTGGTTAGATGACTTGTAACCGCTGTTTTCCCACGCGGCTCGAGCTAGTGCGAGTATATATACAGTTCCTCGCCACTCTCTCCCTCAGATCTGGTTTCTAGAACGCACCCATCTTTTTCCTTTGCTACCTGTACCCCGCTCGCACCTGAGAATCTTTTCCTCTGCCTATCTCTCTCATTTTCTATATCTTTCACCACCTTTTATCAACATTATATCCCCTCTGGTTAACTCTGCAAAATCAGCTTCATGCTGGCCAGTTGTATTGTGCGTTAAGGTCTGACATAACCCATGTATGTTAGTTGTTAAGATAAGTGGATCACGAAACATTGGTTGGCATTTATATTGTTTAAGTACTGCATCCTTTAATTATTAGTGTTCTGCTGGATTAGATAATGCTAGACTAGGAGTCTGATATTATAAGGTATTGTTTCCTATGAGTGCTGGCTTTAGTTAAAAGCGGCACGACATACCTGAGAACTGGAGTTGATTGAGTAAATTCTAGTCTGTGTGCCATTGAGAATAGAGCATGCACGACTGAGGGCTTTTTGCCTATACCATTCTGCACTGTTCTAGTCTCGATTGTTTGTCTTTGAGGTACGCCAGGAGAACGCTTAATACTTCGGTATTAAGGTTTCTCAAGAGAGCTACCCTTCATTATAACGTAATATTTGACGCACAGACTTGAGATTTGCACTAGGCTATGCGGCATTCCATGCGCACCAGTATCTCGTATCATTGACTCTAGCTAGACTTTATCAATCATAGTAGACATTAAGTATATTAACCTAATTACTCTTTTTATGCATACCCGTTTATGATTACACAAGCATTTCGCAGCCTAGTTTGATGTATTGAGACACAAACAACTTAGGCTCTTTTTGTTGATAGGAATACTGCATTGTCGTGGCGATTATTATTATTGTTGTTGTGTTTAGGATATTCTTGGCTCCGACGGCATTATATATTCTGCCTTTTTGTGTGCATAGCCTGCACGAGCATTGTTCCGCTGCCTGCCTTTCTGGGTTCCATTTCCGATACGAGCATCTTTATAGCATCTAACATTTAAAGAAGATTCCTTGTTAGTGTTGAAGGACTTTAGTGCACTTTCTTTCATGCAGGAGTGCCTGACATTTATTGATTAAAGTAACGTAAGCTGTAACTTCTCTTACCACCTTACTTTGCATACCATAACCAAGCACCTTCGGTTATAGGTAGTAATAGGCTGTTTTCACATAACATTAAGCCTAGAGTAGACGCACATTTATTGAGAGTTTGATAGCCTATTATTGCATATAGAACTCTGTAGAGTATTTGTGTTCTTTGTTCACTGGGAATATACTTCAGAGGTTGGAGCTAGCGCTTTCCGTTGTAACATTTATGCCATTACTAGTCCAATGAATAAGAGCCCTGATATATTTGAACCCCAGTCGTAACACTAATGGGACGATAGTTACTGGGTAGAGATTTGCTGCCTTTTTTTTAATATCGGTGTTACGTTGGCTAGCTTCCACTGATCAGGCATAGTTCCAGACTGCAAGGATTTATTGAATAGTAATGTCAGTGGTTTGGAGAGCTCATCCTTAGCTTCCTTTATAACTCTAGGCGAGCTTGTATCAGGTCCAGGCGTTTTATTTACCTTGAGTTTATCTAAACAATTCAATACTTCTCTCTCTGTAACGGTGATATTGCTTAGAACATCTGAATTATCAATCTGAATCGGCGATGGTGTAGGGATATCACTGAGGTCTTCTGTTGTGAAAACTGATGCAAAGAAGGTATTGAGGGCATTACTCATTAATTTTGTACTTCGTCTTTGGTGTATTCTCCATTTTCATCGACTAACGGTCCAACAGTTGAAGTAACTACTTTTTTCTTTCTGATATAACTATAGAATTCTTTCGGGTTTGTTTTACATTGATTCGCAATATGTAACTCTAAGGTCTTTTTACTTTGCTCAATTAACTTTTTGTCTTTGCGTCGTAGCTCTACAAATTTCACCCGTTCTTCGTCATTTTGTGAGGATTTTAATCTATCATTAGCAAATTTTTTAGCAAGCAGGCAATTTGAAATATCTTTATTCCACCATTTGGGCTTATTATTATGGCCTGGACGCCGTATTTTCGATGGTATGCAGTCTTGCACTGCTTTTAGGTAAGTGGTTTCGAATAACTTCCAAGATGTATTTATGTCGTTATTGTTAATTAAAAAGCTCCAGTCAGTTTCTTTAAACATAGCTCTAAGTTTATGGAAGTTTGCTTTCTTGAAATTAGGGACTTTTTCGATGCTACTATTTGGTTCGTTACTAGCAAACTTTAAAGTGAAAGTTATCATACGATGGTCGCTGTTACTGAATTCATCACCAACATTCAAATTCTCTATTTATTCTTCTTTTTGTTGCAAGTACAATGTCAAGAACGTTATTACCACGGGTCGGCGTTCGAACAAATTGATAAAGCGAACTCTCTTGCAAGTTCGTATACAAATCATGTCCGGAGTGTGAAGTAAGAGTATCTCCCCACTTGGTCACAGGTAAATTAAAGTCGACAAAAATTACGGTATCTTGTGAGTTACTTACATCTGCAATTTGTTCGTAAATTTCTCGGTCAGGTTGCACTGATTGAGCTGGAGGTCTGTATATTAACGCAAGTATTATTGTTGTACCTTTGTTATTCTTTATTAGCACAAAAGATGTGTCGACGTTCAGAATTTGAGATTTGACAAGAGGGTAGGGTTAAGACTTTCTTTGATATACAATAAAACGCCACCTCCATTTTGATTTATTCGGCTTTTCTCAAACATTACATAACCCGGGAAATGAATACTCTGCTAAAAAGTCTCTATCTTCTGTATTGAGCCAAGATTCTGTTATGCCAATCACATCATAATTTCTGTAAACACTAGCTCCTCTAAATCTGAAAATTGATTGTGTATACTACGAGCGTTTGCATAGAAAACCTTTAAATTTGTTATTTTAGAACTCACGGAATGCTCTTTAATAATATTTTTGGTTCTTGTCGGATCTACATTTATGTTCATGGCTGTCCTCGGTGTCTTCGGTCCTTATCGCTGGTGGTCCTCGGTTGCCTCTGTTTGTTGCTTGGTGTTGGATGATTTATGTCATTGCTGCTTCTTCTCGGATGGCGGTTTTTGATCCATGGCTGAGGACTGCTTTGTGTAGGAGACGACCCATGCGTGCTGAACTCACAGGGTTAGATGAGTGCCATCCTTGCGGAAGAGAGTAGGCTGGTTATAGAAATTGTCCCAGAGGTTGATGAATTCAACTTCTTCCTTCAGACACAAATATTTTAGTCGGCTATTTGTACTGAAGGCATTGTCGTAGAATTTGTCAGGTGCGTCGATCTTGGGGAGAATGCCTGAGATGATGATATTCCTTGACTTGTTATTGTAGTGCTGGATCATCTTGTGATATTTCTCCATCAACTCTTCGGATCTGGTGTGCATGACGTCATTTGAACCAGCATGGATGACAAAAAGGGTATTTTCGTTTGCATCCTTTGTGGTATCTTCGAAGGCTTCCACAATGTCGTCCAGTCCAGCTCCTGGGATGCAAAATCTTTTTCGTCGATTTGGGACTCTGTCTGTGTGGGGAGGTTCCTCTCACACCACACTCCTAGATAAAGTAGAAAGGAAAGCCTTTCGTATCATTAACTCCCGTCCACTCACCAACTCTCTGCAATCTCTCTCTCTTCGCCGCAATGTTGCATCTCTCTCGCTATTCTATCGCTACTACAATAATTAGTGTTCCTCGGAGTTTTCCCAGTGTATACCACCTCATCTACGTAGGGTACGTAGTACCCACCTTGCAACACAATCCCACCCCTAATCTGTGCAACTCTCCAACCCAAGAGTGAAACGCTATTCTCAGACTTTCTTCTATTCAACTGCTGAGCTCTGGAACTCTCTCCAAGAATCAGTCTTTCCTACTTCCTATGACTTAAATTGCTTCAAACTCTGTGTGTCCAGGCATTTTAGCTCGAACGTCCTTTGATTTCGGCCCTGTCATTCTTTGAAATCTGTAGGAGGCACTCGCAGTTATGCCTTTTGCCTCCCTCATTCACATAGAAAAAAAAAATGCACACTGAATAGCCTAATGCTTAAGTGAAAGGAAAGGACATTTTTTCGGGCTCAGATCTCTAAAGACCGACCTCACTATGAAATGTTCCTGAATCTATAGGAATAATATAATTTATTAATTTCACTCCCAACACCAAACACTTCCAATTAAATTAATGAAAGCATGTGATCCTATCAGGATTCGAACTTGGGTTACCACATACAGATCTTAACCCTTAACTCGCGGCAACCGTCATATGACGGGAGAGAGAATACTGGCCATCTGCACGGTGCCTGTCATATGATGGACGCTATTTTTAGGCTATTATGAGTATTATGCCCTTATTTTATTCAGGTTTAACGTATTGGTAAAGGTGAGTTCTTTCAAGACTGGGATGTCAGAGTTCATACAATACATGCAAGGACACAATAGAGGATATACTGCATATAACACCAACATAATATTTAAGAACAGTTTATTTATCTTAAACTCTATGAATATAGACACAAGTAAATACTGAGAACATAAAACCATAAGAATGGATACAATAAGGTAACCAAATCTTCTAGCACGAGCGAGGATCTAGATGGAGCTCAGGTATAATATCAGATCCGATTTCCCTTTAAACTTTTTTCCAGTTGCTTATATGATTCAAACGTTTCTACAGAATTAATCAGTGTATAGTATGGTTCACAGTTACAGGTATGATCACTTGTCACCGGATGCACTGGTGTATTAGATTATAACAATTTGTAGGCAACTTAAGTGTTTTGAATCAATTGGTATTTATGTATGAATAACAATGGTAAGATAGCGAACTTCACAGAGTCATGATCATAGACTCTCCTATCTAACACTTTTAGAAGTTGGCACAGAGTCGTTACTTTGGACTCTACTATCTAACACTTGTATAGCTTTGTACAGAGCCAGTATGGTGGACTCTAACTGTTAACACTTGTATGGATTGCCTATATAACACTTATGGTTTGGTACAGAGTCGTTATTATGGACTCTTAACATTTAACACTTTTATGAATTGTATAGAGTCGTTATTGTGGACTCTAACGTTTAACACTTGTATGAATTGCCTATATAACACTTTTGGTTTGGCACAGAGTTGTTATTATGGACTCTTCACATTTAACACTTTTATGAATTTGCATAGAGTCGTTATTGTGGACTCTAAATGTTAACACTTGTATGAATTGCCTATATAAAACTTTTACACTGAGTGAACCGAGGGTGCTTGGTAATATTATCCACTATGATTTCTTTACCCTTATCTCTGGCTTATTTCTGTAGATTTTCTAGTATATTCTTATAAGGGGTTGCACTGGGAATAGTAGCTGGTCTCTGGTATCTTGTAGTCTTCTGGGTCTCTGTGGGCCGTCTAGGTTGGCCTGTCGTGTGAAGTGGTACGTTTACAGATGGACTAATAACTTAGATCTTGAATGAAGTTACACAGTTAGAACTCATACGTTATGTGCTTCATCGAACTAACGCGAGTATATCCTATGGTAGTTTTAAGGATTCTCGTCTATTCTGACCTTTAGTCGTTGGTGAAGTGTTGTTCAGGTACTCTTGTTCTAGGGTCTTAAATCTACTGCCTCTCTTATGACGGATGAGCAATAGATCGGACTAACACGAGAATAGTAATACGGTGTTGGCCAATATTACCATAACTCGTCTGTCTCTGACCTTTATAAGTGGTTCAAAACACCTGTTCGTTGTTCGTGACAGTGTACAGATCAACACTGATTCCTCCACAGAACAGTAACTCCACCAGGATATGGCAGTACAGTCTAGCTATCCTTCACTAGAATTTGAGCTTAGTGTAATGCAGGACTCCGGGATGCCGGAAGTCAAATCATAGGACTTGGGCACTGTTTAGACTAGTTGGGTAAGTCGGCTCTGGCCGTAATACCGTCCCTAGAATAGAATTAAAGTCTAAGGCAGGGCTTCGGGATGCCGAAAGCCAAGATCATAGAGACTCTCTTAGCTCTTTAGACTAGTGGGAATAGTTCGGCTATGGCCGTAGTCCCTATCTAGGATAGAGTTATTGTTTATGCAGAACTTCGGGATGCCGAAAGCAAAGTCATAGGTCTTAACCTTGCTTTCTATTAAGGTGGTCGGACATGCCCGTAATACCTCTCTAGAATAGAGTGTTTTGCTTATGCTTCCAAATCAAAGAGTTTCCAGCAGGTCCAAAGTGAGCTAATGTGTCTGTAATAATTCTCAGACTTACAGAAGTATAGTATCTTGATATTAACATGGTAAAATAGATGCAGTTAGATGGGGGTGCGGTAGGCTCTAGAACAGCTTATGGGGAAATACTGAAGAAAATACAATTTTCAACAAGCCATATCTCTGTAACAAGTACAATGTGGAATTTTGCATATAGAAGATTTTATGTTTAGAATATTTGTTCTTAACCTAATCCTGAAGTTTGACACGTCTATTTCGGGACACCCTGTATATATACATATACAGTATATA
Organism: Paralithodes platypus; assembly: GCA_032716605.1. NCBI lineage: Eukaryota > Metazoa > Arthropoda > Malacostraca > Decapoda > Lithodidae > Paralithodes > Paralithodes platypus. Next base: position 41,451,897 of record CM064572.1, read on the forward strand.
CCGGTATATATATATCAAGGTTGCGTGCCCTATAAAACACTGATGGTGTCCATACAGTGCTTTAGAGTGGGTAAGGGAAAATTGGGAAGGGAAGTACTGCACTGGGACTAATGTCCGTGGCAGGATTAGGACATGTTAGTTGAGGACAGTTGGGCTAGTAACATAACGGTTAAAAGAGAGAGAGAGATAGAGGGTGGGTGGAGAGATAGGGGGAGGGGGAGGAGGTAGAGATAACAGATACAGACAGGAAAAGGCCCCCAATTAGCATGTTAAATAATGAAGAGATAAATATGATGGGTGGCCAAAAATGAGAGCTGGCTTCCTCTCTCTTGATAATTAGTAAAACAGATCCTGTTTCTCCGATTGGGGTGTCTAGTTTACAGTGACGGTGAGGATAGGGAGGAGGTGTGAAAACGTGAGAGATTTTAGAGAAGTAGTAATCAGAATACTCAAAGAACAAGCAGACAAAAACTAGAATAAAAAGAAGAAACTCCCCAAGACATACAGTAGAACATAACTGTAAGAGACAAAACGATACTACAAATGCAAGACAAACGTTATTCATATGCCACCATGAACCCAACTCGAGTACAGCCAAAATGCTGAAACAAGTTCATAAGGAAACTGATTCAAGTGCTGTCAAAATGCTGGAACCAAAACTCCCAGAAGAAACCAGCCAAGATGACACCCCGATCATGGAACCACAACATCAAGAACAAACTCATTCAAGCATTACAAAAAAGTTGGAACTACAAGAACAAGAAGGAACCCACTCAAGAGCTTCCATAATGCTGAAACTCCAACATCAAGAAAAATACAGCCCAGATGAAACCTCAAGCCCTGATTCAAGCGTTACCAAAAAGCCGAAACTCCAAGAACGAAAAGGAGCCATTTCAACCGCTTCCAAGACGCTGAAACTCCAACACCAAGAGCAACAGACCCCCAGCACTGAACCACAACTGCAAGAACAAACCGGCCAAAGTGCTGCAAAGATACTGAAACAAACATTTCAAGAAGAAACCAGTCCAACCGACACCCAAATCATGGATCCGCAACTGCAAGATCAAACTGACACAAACGAGACCAAAGAGCTGAACGTACAAGAACAAGAAGAAACTGGCCCAAGCGCTTTCAAGATGCTGAAACCAAAACTCCAAGAAGAGACCAGGCCAGACGACACCAAGAGCACTGAATCACAACTGAAAAAACAAACTGATTCATGCTCTGCCATAAAGCTAAAACTACAAGTGCAAGAAACAAACAAACTAAACCCTGCCAATATGCTGAAACCAAAACTCCAAGAAGAGACCAGCCCAGACGACACCCAAATTATGGAGCCACAAATGCAAAAACAAACTGACTCATGTGCCGCCAAAAAGCTGAAATTACAAGAACAAGAAGAAAATGGTCAAAATTCTGTGAAAATGCTGGAACTAGAACTCCAAGATAAAATTATTGCAGACGCCGCCCAAGTCAAGGATCCACAACTGTCCGAAGAACAGACTATGAAGATGAAACAAACTGCCAAACCCTCCAATTCCAAGCAGAAACACGGCAGTGATCCAGTACTGCCGAAGATTGAGGAAGGTGAAAAGAATGTCCGTTTTTGTGTTTCTTACATCATCGAGAAGCAGGATATACAGGACAGTGAGCAGCAGACACACAGCAGACATCCAGTGCTGCAGAAGAGTGAGAAAGGCAGCGAGAGCGCCTGTTTCTGCGTTCATCCCATCATCGAAAAGCAGGATGCAAAGCTCAGCAGAGAACTAAATTGCAGCAGAGATTCGGGACAACAGCAGATTGAGGAAGGAGGAGAGCAGGGCTGCTGCAGCGTTTATCTGATCATTGAAAAGCAAAAGGCAAAACTAAGAAGCGAGCAGACGCATCCGATACTGCTGAAGATTAGGGAAGGTGATACAAATTTCTGCTGCTGCATTTGTTCCACCATCGAGAAGCAGAGGACAGGAATATGCAGAGAGCAGAAAAACATAGATTCAGAACTGATGATTAAAGTTATAGAGACTGTCTGCTGTTGTGGCCATCCAGTCAAAAAGCAGGAAGGGACACTGAGCAAAGAGCAAATACGCAGAGATCCAGAGCAGCAGCAGACTGAACGAAAAGAGATCGTCTGCTGTGACAACTGCATCGAGAAACAGGGGAAACTTCACAAAAAGCTGACACACAGCGATCCGGAACAGCCTTCAAAGCAGAGCAGAGACCAGAAGTGCCTCAGCAGAGATTCAGAGCAGCTGAAGGAGCAGGAGAAGGAGGATGTCTGCTGTGACCACTCCTACCAGAAGCAGAAGAGGGGGAAAGAGAGCAGAGAGAGAGGACCGAGGAGCAGACACAAGCACAGAATGTATGTATCATTAACCCTTTCAAGACCCGATCATGCATTTGTTTCTGGCTCTTAAGGGGAGACTGACCGTTTGTTTGGTCTATTAATTAATGTATTCATAAATTTGTTTAGTTTCTTCCCTAGACCTCCATCAAGCTTAGAAAAACATCCCCTAGATAAATTTGTACATTTTTCGGTAGAAAAATTTCCCGGCCGAAGGCCGGTTCCTCTTAAAATTGCAGGCTCGCTTTCGCTCGCCAGGAAACAATCGACACCTAAATGGCACGAAAGGTCTTAAAATTTACAATGAAATGGGGTAAAAGGTGTTAAAATTGCCAAACTAATGGACCGAACGTCTTATAATCTCAAAACTAGTTGGGCTAAACATTATGGAGAAGGGGGTCCAGAAAACGGTCTGCCTCCCCTTTATAAACTATTTTATTCAGATTAGGAAAGGTATGTGGAAGTAAGCGGGTTAACTGAGACAGACTTTACCCTTATAAATTCCACAACTCCTGCCTTAACTGTATAACTGGCTATTATTAGACGATTTTATTCAGATTAAGAAGGGTATATGGAAATTAAAGGGTTCTTTACCCTTATTAGTAGCACAAATTCTTCCTAAACTGTGTAAAATCGTTTAATGTATTGTATGTATGTATATACACAGGCTCATACCCCATATCTGGGGGTGGCCGACTCGAGACAAACCCCGACCAGGGACAACACAACACAGCATTAAAAACAAAATATATATTCACACACATCTAGGTCGTCAAAACCGCCTAATGATAGCCAGAATAAACTAAACATGCGTTGTATCCTTCAAAAGGGTTAAACAGCTGGGCTCTACCCTAACCGTTTTATTCGCTCAAGTATTGAATTTAGTATATTGTCACACTCTATGGGAAACCACAGCAAAAAACAAACTAAGGGAGAGTTATTTTACTTTATATTTCTTTATTATTGGATGAATGTATGTATGTATATACTCAGGCACATACCTCATAGCTGGGGGTGGCCAACTCGAGACAGAGCCCTAACAGAAACATTTAAAGTTCCCATTCCTAGGGTCCGGGACCACTTTCGCGTTCCCTCCCCTCTTTCTCTGTCTCGTCTAGCAGGCGAATTGTACAACGGGAGGAAGATTCCTAGCCTCCCGCCTCCGAAGTAGGAACAGTATTACAGGAAAGGAGACACAAAAATGGCTAAAGTTGGGTAGAGGAAGCCAAACCTCACTCTGGACAGGACCTGACCTCACCATTACTATATATGTATGTATATATATATATATATATATATATATATTGTATAAATATATTCTTAGTTTGCTCCCTAGACCTTTATCAAGCTTAAAAATACACCTCTAAGACTCCCATTGTGTGGGGAGATTGTAGGTACTAATCGAGCAGGGCAACACCCAGCGCAGGACACATAGGCATATGATAAGGACTTGCTGGAATTCCTTTGTAATTTGTGTGGCTTTCCTCACTGTTTCTATTTGTGTCTCATCAACACAGAGAGTAATTCATCTAACTCGCACAAACATCTCCACCTCCTATTCATTTCACTACTCTTAGGGGAGACAGACCGTTTGTTTGGTCTATTAATTCATTTATTCATATATTTTTTTAGTTTCCTCCCTAGACCTCCATCAAGCTTAGAAAAACATCCCCTAGAACCCCCTTCAAGATAAATTTGTACATTTTTCGGTAGAGAATTTTCCGGCCGAAATTGCAGGCTCGCTATCGCTCGCCAGCAAATAATTGATACCTAAATGGCACGAAAGGTCTTAAAATTGACAACAAAATGGTGCGAAAGGTGTTAAAATCGCCAAACTAATGGGCCGAACGTCATATAATTTCAAAACTAGTGGGGCTAAACATTAGGGAGAAGGGGGTCCAGAAAAACGGTCTTCCTCCCATGTGCAATTTTGGAGCAATAATGGCTCTGAGAGAAAGACGAGCGGGTGGAGGAACGTAGGTTGGCTCATGACCGCTCGGCACGGTTCCCGCGCGACTACTGACGTTTACTCCACACACACCCACACTCACTGCCTCGCTACACAGAGAATTATGTAAGGAAATTACCGTATTTTAGGGATTTTGCACGATCGTTGCAAGAGAACGCGTGGTCGTAGAAGGATAGTTCTGGTGTAATTGGAAAGCTCAATCTACGCCCTTTCAGAAATACATAATTGTATTACGCTCTGGCTCTTGTTTATGCATGAAAAAGAGCACGGAAACAAGGTTGTTTAGGGTAAAACCACCCGTTTGGCGGGTAGTAGAAGTTACTGACGGGCCCGCTCGTAAGGCGTTAATGTTGGCTCTCTATCACTGGGGAGGGGGGAGGGTGTAACTTGTTATTGACAGTTTTGCCTTTTGTATCCTTCACACGAATAGAACAAAAATCTAGATGAATGTGTACATATTTTGGTAGAAAAATATGCTGGCCTTTTTACTAAATAACAGGATCGCAATCACTAAATAACAGGATCGCAATCACTAAATAACAGGATCGCAATCACTAAATAACAGGATTGCAATCACTAAGTAACAGGATCGCAATCACTAAATAACAGGATTGCAATCACTCGCCAGGAAAACATCGATACTTAAATGGCCTGAGAGGCCTAAATATCGACAGAAATGGGGCGGAGAGTCTTAAAATCGCCAAACGAATGGGGCGAACGTCTAAAAATCTCAAAACAAATCATGTTTAACATAATGGAGAAGGGTGTCCATAAAAAACACCCCTTAAGTTAAATTCTACCCTTAAGTAGAGTTTTCTCTCAAAAGGCTCAGTCTGTTAAATTGAACTATACACTATCATAATTATAAATTGTAAACTAATGTATTTGGCTAAGTAAATGTTATAGAGTTTTCTCTCAAAAAGGGTCAGCCAATTAGATTAAACTATGTACAGTTGGCCACATAAGTTCTGTTCCTCTCCGTGATCTAATACATAGATATATAATGCACATGATTAACATCCAAGTGTAGTTTAGACATTCTATCCATTTCTCCTTTCTCAGAAATTTCCATCTTAGGAGATTTTAACGTTCACCACCGCCAATGGCTCTCCTCTCACACTACTGACCAACCTGGTGAACAAGCCTACGTCTTTTCTATCCTAAATGACCTAGATCAGTTAGTTCAGCAACCCACCCGTATGCCGGATCGCCTCGGAGATCGGCCCTACATTCTTGACTTGTTTCTAACTTCTAACCCTTCTTCTTATACTGTCGATCTTTTCTTTCCTTTGGGCACCTCCGACCGTAAACTTATCTCGGTGACCTGTCCTATCTCTCCAGTACAGCCACCCAATCCTCCTAGCTGGCGGCGCTTGTGGCACTTTGGCGCTGCCGACTGGGAGGCTCTCCGGCAGTACTTCTTTGATTTCCCATTGAATGATTTCTGCTTTCGTGGCCGGGGACCCTCGGAGAGTGCTGAACGCATTATCCAGGTAATCCTATCGGGCATGGAAGCATACATTCCATTCTCTTTCTCTCAGACTAATGCAAACAAATCTTGGTTTACTCACGCCTGTTCTACTGCTGTCCGCAATAAGGAGGAAGCATTCAAAGGGTACCGATGCCTTAAAACTCAAGACTCTCATTCTTCCTATGTTTCTGGCCGGAATCAAGCCAAATCTGTTCTTCGACTTGCCAAACACTCTTTCATCAATAATAAATACACTGAACTATCCAACTCTAGCTCTTCCCAAGCTTTCTAGCATCTAGCCAAATACCTCTCCAACAATTTCTCTTCCTCATCTTTCCCTCCCCTTTCCCACTCTGATGGCACAACGATCACTTCTACCTCTGACAAAGCTAAACTCTTTGCTCAAACTTTTGCTAGAAACTCTACCTTGGATGATTCCGGTGCTATTCCTCCCTCTCCACCACCCGCTCTCCTACTTATGCCTAATATCCTAATCTCTTCTAAAGGGTTCCATGTCATCTCAACCAGTAGACCATTTCAACCAGTAGCTCTCAACCAGTGCCAAATTAACCCAGATCAACCAAACCAGTGCCAAAATATAGTACTAACCTAACCTAACCTAACCGTATTGGTTGATTTGGTACTGGTTGAGAGCTACTGGTTGAAATGGTCTACTGGTTGAGTTGACCGGTCACCCTTCTAAAGATGTACTTTCTACCCTCTCTGGGCTTAATACTAAGAAGGCGTACGGTCCGGACGGTGATCCTCCTGTTGTACTCAAAATCTGTGCTTCCGTGCTGACTCCCTGCTTAGGCAAACTCTTTCGTCTCTGTCTATCTTCTAACGTCTTCCCTTCTTGCTGGAAGTTTGCTCTCATTCAACCTGTCCCAAAGAAGGGTGACCGCTCTCAACCCTCCAACTATCGTCCAATTACTCTCATCTCTTGTATTTCTGAAGTTTTTGAAACTATTCTTGCTTCCAAATTTCTTAAGCATTTCTCTTCTCATAATCTGCTCTCAGACTGCCAGTATAGCCTCCTTAACCCTTAACTGGAGGTGCCTGCCTATAGTCGAGTGAAATAAATGTGGCCTATGTGGCGGGGCCCGGCTATAGTCGCATGCAATTTTGAACACGTAATGTGCTCTGAGAGAAAGCGGAGTGGTGGGAGAAGCGTAGGTTGCCTCATGACCGCTCGCCATGGTGGCCGTGGAGCTACTGAGATGTACTCCACCCTACTCCACCCTCCATCACTCGCTACACACGTAATTATGTAACGAAATGACCGTATTTTATCGATTTTGCCCTTCGGTTGCACGATCGTTGCAAGACAACCAGTGATCGTAGAAGGATGGTTCAGGTGTCATTGGAAAACCCAATTAACGCTCTTTCAGGGATACATAAGTATATTACGCTCTGGCTCTTGTTTATGCATGAAAAAGAGCACGGAAACAAGGCCATTTATGGTAATAAAAAAAAAACGCTGGGCGGTACATAAAAAGTTACCGCCTAGCCGCTCTTAGGGTGTTAAGGGTCGCTCTACTGGTGATCTTCTTTCATATCTTACTAACTCTTGGTCATCCTCTTTTCGGGACTTCGGTGAGACTTTTTCTATTGCACTAGACATATCGAAAGCCTTCGATAGAGTCTGGCACAAATCTTTAATTTCTAAAATACCCTCTTTCAGTTTCTATCCCTCCTTCTGTGCCTTTGTCTCTAATTTAAATTCCAGCCGTTCCATAGCTGCGGTTGTGGACGGCCATCGCTCACTTTCTCACCCTGTCAACTCCGGTGTTCCTCAGGGCTCTGTCCTATCTCCTATTAGCTTTCTAATTTTCATAAATGATCTTCTCAACTGTACCTTAAGTCCCATCCATTCTTACACAGACGACTCAACCATACACTACTCAATTAGTTTTTCAGAATGCCCCAGCCAGCAATCCCTCAATGACAAACGTAATGAAGCCATAGAACATTTAAATTCTGATCTAATTACTATCTCCAATTGGGGCAGAGAAAACCTTGTTACCTTTAATGCTTCCTAAACGCAATTTCTCCATCTATCTACCCGTCCGGAACTCCCAGCGGACTATCCCTGATTCTTCAACAATACAAAAATCCATCCTTCATCGTCTATCAATATTCTTGGTGACTCTTTTTCTCCTGCTCTCATTTGGAAGGACCATATTTACCAGTCTTGCTAAGGCAGCCTCCCAGAAGCTGGGTGTGCTCAACCGCCTCAGGGGGTTCTTTACCCCTACACAGCTTCTTGCTCTGTTGTACGGGAGCACAGTGCGTCCTTTTATTAAGTATTGTTCACATGTGTGGGGAGGTTCCTCTCACACCGCTCTCCTAGACAAAGTTAAAAGGAAGGCCTTTTGTATCATTAACTACTATCCACTCACCAACTCTCTGCAATCTCTCTCTCTCCGCCGCAATGTTGCATCTCTCTCGCTATTCTATCGCTACTATAATAATCAGTGTTCCTCAGAGCTTTCCCAGTGTATACCACCTCCTTTACGTAGGGCACGTGGTACCCGTCATGCAACACAATCCCACCCCTACTCTGTGCAACTCTCCAACCCAAAAGTAAAACGTTACTCTCAAACTTTCTTCTATTCAACAGCTGAGCTCTGGAACTCTCTCCCAGAATCAGTCTTTCCCTCTTCCTATGATTTAAGTTGCTTCAAACTCCGTGTGTCTAGGTATTTTGGCTCGAAAGTCCCTTGATTTTGGCCCTGTCACTCTTTCAACTATGGGGGAGGCACTCTCTGTGGGAAGTTCTGCCTTTTGCCTGCCTCACTCACATTAAAAAAATAAAAATAAATAAAATAAAATGTGCTCACCATATAGAGTATATGTAAAAATAATAATGTATAATTATGCCTAAATTAAGCGTTTAAGTTTTCCCTCTTTCAGAATGACGGGAGATTGTCGGCTGCTCGTGAGACCAATGTTCCTACTTATCTTGGCCATTATGGTGGCCTATGTCTATGCTAAGCAGGTGAGCTGTACAGTTGCCCAGATATGTTATGTTCATCGTCGTCATCTTAAGGGGAGACTGACCGTTTGTTTGGTCTATTAATTAATGTATTCATATTTTGTTTTAGTTTCCTCCCTAGACCTCCATCAAGCTAAGAAAAACACCCCCTAGACCCCCCTTCAAGATAAATTTGTACATTTTTCGGTAGAAAAATGTCCTGACCGAAGACCGGTTCCTTTTAAAATTGCAGGCTCGCTATCGCTCGCCAGGAAATAATCGCCACCTAAATGGCACGAAAGGTCTTAAAATTAACAACGAAATGGGTAGAAAAGTGTTAAAATCGCCAAACTAATGGGCCGAACGTCTTATAATCTCAAAACTAGTGGGGCTAAACATTAGGGAGAAGGGGGTCCATAAAAACAGTCTGCCTCGCCTTAACCCTATCTGGTGCAGGGGGGGGGGGGGGGTCTCTTTGGAACCATCCTGTTTCACTCCATTGGTTTGGAGCCTTTTAAGGGGCGATGAGTCGTATGGAAGTACAATAATTAGTATGAATGAATTGCGAGTGTGTTTTTTTTTGTTATTATCAGTTGAGTAATTAGATGAGTTAAGGGGGCAGGCTATATTGTTTATTTGTTTATTCATTTAATTATATATTTTTGTTTGAGTTGGCTCCTTAGAACTATATCAAGCTTTTAAAAAATCACCCCTATGGCCCCCTTCAAGTTAAATTTGTACATTAATCGGTAGAAAAATGTCCCGGCCAAATGCCGATTCCTTCAAAATTACAGGCTCGGTATCGTTTTCCAGGACACCTAAATGGCACGAAAGATCTACATATTGATAAAGATATTGGACGAAAAATATTAAAATCGACAAAATAATGAAGCGCACGTCTATAAATCTCAAAACTAACGGGGCTAAACATAAGGAGTACAAAGGAGTACAAAGGAAATCAAGCAACAACAGGTCTAGTGACCCTTCTAGGCTGCTTGTCCTCCAAAACACTGAGGATCAAGTGTCCAAACAGTGATTTAGAGTGGGTAAGGGAAAATTGGAAAGGGAACTACTGCCCTGAAACTAATGTCCGTGGCAGGATTAGGAAGTTAGTAGGGGCCAGATGGGTTAGTAACATAACACAGTTATAAGAAGCTTTCGTATACCTGGGAAAAAGAGAATAACGCCTTAGTAATATATATATACGCATATAATCCTTGATGAATCTGAGGGGGAAATAAAATAAAGTTATTCATTTACAAACGCAGTCAGTCGCGGGTTTGATGCAAGATATTTGTCTAAGCGAAGTTTAAAAGAATCAACGATGCTGCAGTCAATAACGTCTCGGGGAAGCCCATTCCACAAGTTGACAACTCAATTGAAGAAGAAATTCTTAGATTCGTGTGAGTTAAAAGATTTACCAATAATTTTGCAACCGTTTCCCCGCGTGTAATTAGATTGGTCGATAGTGAAGTACTTACTACAGTTCATATTGTCGATGCCTTTGATGATTTTGAACACTTGAATTAAATCGCCTCTTAATCTGCGCTGGGTTAAAGGAAATAGATTTAATTCTCCAAGACGTTCCTCGTATGATTTCTTCTTTTGGCTAGGCATAATTTTGGTAACTCTAGGTATAATTTTGGTACATTGAACTCGTTCTAGCTTGTCTATATCTTTTTGGTAATAAGGGCACCAGGATTGAACGCAGTATTCCAGAAGAGGGCTGAATAAGGAATTGTAAAGAGTTAGGATAATTTATTTAGATTTATGCTCAAATGACCTGCGTATAAAGCCAATTATTTTGTTTGCCTTCTTAACGACTTCTGAACATTGTTGACTCGGTTTTAGGTTACTCGATATTGTTACTCCCAGATCGGTTTCTCTGTCTACAGACTCTACACTCTTCAGCTGTGTGCCATTCACCGAATAGTTTGCTTTCTCATTTCGGTATCTAATATGTAGTACTTTACATTTATCCGCATTGAAACTCATTTGCCAAATTTGGGCCCAACATGACAACTTATCTAGATTGTGTTGCATATCGTCAACTTGTTCTTTTGAGAGTTTGCAATTTTTGTATCATCAGCAAACTTTGAGATTGTACAGGTGAGACCCTTATCTATGGCGTTGATGTAAATTAGAAAGAGAATTGGTCCTAGTACCGATCACTGGTGGTACCCCGCTACTTACATTGGTCCAATTAGATGCCTTACCGTTTATGACTACTCTTTGCTTTCTGTCGCTGAGCCAATTTGCTATCCATTTCAACACATCATCTTGTATTCCATGCGCTTTTAGTTTTAGCAGTAAACGTTTGTGAGGAACTTTATCAAAGGCATTTTGAAAATCAAGGTATATAATATCTACAGCTTTACTCTAATCATAGAGGTTGAGGATATCTTGGAAGAAGTCTAAGAGGTTTGTTAAGCAGGAACGTTTGTTACGAAAGCCGAAAGCCGTGTTGAGTATTTTTAAGTATGTTATTTTCCTCTATGTGATTTACGAGTCTGTTTCTTATGAGCGTTTCTAGCATTTTACATACACCTGAGGTTAAGCTAATTGGACGATAGTTACTGGGTAGGGATTTGCTACCTCTTTTTTAATCGGTGTTACGTTACCTAGCTTCCACTGATCAGGCATAGTTCCAGACTGCAAGGATTTATTGAATAGCAATGTCAGTGGTTTGGAGAGCTCATCCTTAGCTTCCTTTAGAACTCTAGGTGAGATTGTATCAGGTCCGGGCAATTTATTTACTTGGAGTTTATCTAAACATTTCAATACTTCTCTCTCTGTAATGGTGATATTGCTTAGAACATCAGAATTATCTATCTGAATCGGCGACGCTGTAGGGATATCAATGAGGTCTTCTGTTCTAGAAACTGATGCAAAGAAGGTATTGAGGGCATTACTCATTTGTACTTCGTCTTTGGTATATTCTCCATGTTCATCGACTAACGGTCCAACAGTTGAAGAAACTACCTTCTTTCTAATATAACTATATAATTATTTTTGGTTTGTTTTACTTTGATTCGCAATCTGTAACTCCAGGTTCTTTTTACTTAGCTTAATTAACTTTTTGGCTTTGAGTCGTAGTTCTACACATTTCACCCGTGAGGGAGAAGGGGGTCCAGCAAAAGCAACACATACCTCCCCCTTAACCCCTGCATAAGACATTCATAACTCAATCACGCTGACTAGGTGAGTTGCATTGTTTATAGCTTACTAGAAATTAAGGGGGGGAGGGGGGGGATGTTCTGGTGCCCCTTCTCCCTCATGTTTAGCCTCAATAGTTTGGCGATGTTAAGACTTTTTGCCCCTTTTCTTTGTCAATGTTAAGATCTTTCGTGCCATTTAGGAGTCGATATTTTTCCTGGCGAACGATAGCAAGCCTATATTTTAGGAGGAATTGGCCTTCGGCTCGGATACTTTTCTACAACAAAATTTACAAATTTATCTAGAAGGGGGATCTTGGCGATGTTGCTTTAAGCTTAATGGAGGTCTCGGGAGGAAACTAAAATAATATTTACAAAATAATCGACCAATAAATAAACCTTATGACAAGTTCTTTATTTAGTGACATATATATAACTGCTAGGGGTCAGATTCAAACAGGCAGGAAGTCCAGCCACCTATACCACCAAGAAGGTTAAGGCAAGGCAGACCGTTTTTCTGGACCCCTTTCTCCCTAATGTTTAGCCCCACTAGTTTTGAGATTATAAGACGTTCAGCCTATTAGTTTGGCGATTTTAACACCTTTCGCCCCATTTCGTTGTCAATTTTAAGACCTTTCAAGCCACTTAGGTGTCTATTTTTTCCTGGCGAGCGATAGCGAGACTGCAATTTCAAGAGGAATCGGCCTTCAGCCGGGCCATTTTTCTACAAAAAAATTTACAAATTTATCTTGAAGGGGGGTCTAAAGGGTGTTTTTATAAGCTTGATGGAGGTCTAGGGAGGAAACTAAAAAATGTTTTATAAATAAATTAATTAATAGACTAAACAAACGGTTTGGCTAAAAGGAGACATCTGATACTTCTACCAGTATTTCTCCCCAACCTCAACTATGGTGGGTGACAGACAGTCTTTTCATCGAATTCAGGCACCCCTAATCATCACAAGTTGTTTTATTTAGTGACAAATATAACTTCTACGGCTCAGATTCATATATGTAACCTTCTTGGTGGTATAGGTGGTTGGACCTCCTGTCTATAGTTCGAATCTGAGCCCTAGAAGTTATATATATATATATATATATATATATATGTATATATATATTGTTACGGCCTAGTCGGGCCTCAACTGTCAGTAGACACACATGTCCACGCAGCTATCAACCAGGTGTAACAGTTAACTTATTTGATTCACTTTAAAATACTTAACCCTTGTCTATCGGGGCCCGACTTAAGTCCGTATCTAAAAAGCTGGACAATGCGGCGGGGCCCGACTTAAAATTCTGTGTGCAATTTGGCGCAAAATTGGCTCTGAGAGAGAGCCGAGCGGTGGGAGGAGCATAGGTTACCTCATGACCGCTCGCCACGACCGTCGTGGGCCCACTGACATTTACTCCACTCTACTCCACCCTCTCTCACTCGCTACACACGTAATTATGTAACAAAATGACCGTATTTTAGCGATTTTGCCCTTCGGTTGCACGATCATTGCAAGACAACCAGTGATCGTAGAAGGATGGTTCGGGTGTCATTGGAAAGCTCACTTTACGCCCTTTCAGGGATACATACTTGTATTACGCTCTGGTTCTTATTTATGCATGAAAAAGAGCACGGAAACAACCCCATTTATGGTAAAAAAAAACCCGCTGGGATGCACGGTCAAATATACCGCCTAGGCCGCTCATTGAGTGTTAAAACCCGATTTGAGTTCCCAAGAATAAGTAGTAATAATTAGGCTATGTATACAAGTTATTTAAATGCAATAGACAAACTTTATTAACTATAAAAAGGTACATAATATAAACTTTAAACAACTGTGCAAAACTCAATGATCACTAATAACCATCAACTCATTCACACACTCCAGATTAACAGGATTTCGAGAACGGGATTTCAGGATTAAACTCTCAGTGCTCAGTCCCGCAATATCAGGGTTAAGTGTTTAGTCACCCCAGTCCCGCAATATAAAGGTTAAATCCAGCCAGCCAGGACCTAAGCAGAACTACACTTCTTCTTCTCAATAGACTTCATTTAATATAAATAGTCAATACCAGTATGTTAAGCAAACTATCAAAACTATATAAATCTCTATCATATACTCATTATAATTCTATAATAAACTTCAGATAAATTGTAGTGTACTACTGTATGGTTATTAAATCTGTATGAGAGATTAAAGACGAACTATTTATTAACAGTGTGCAGAGTATTGTATTCAGACAGAGTTACAATTAAGCTACCCATTAACGGATACCCTACCAGGAACTAACACTCTAATATAAGCACCGGAAATGGAAGCTAGTCGGTTCCCGTTTAGGACAATTAAACAGCTGTTAAGCACTCTTAACTATCCCGGCCTCCAGGAACCCATCGTCTAATCACAATAGCTCAAACGTTAACTAAAAGGGAAAGATCGCACAACTCACATTTACCCTATGTTATGACAACTGCTTATCTCGTTTCCACGGTTTAACAATGGTGTGTCGGCCTTAGTCACGTAACCACCACCACAAAGCTCCACACTCCACCACGCCAAAACTTCCACTGACTAAGCAGTCTCGCTTACCCCTCACCTCACCTTCGCTCACAATCTCCAATACCCCGTCATTCACACTCACAGCCAATGGACAGGCAGCTTACAGTTCCACGCGAAATCCACGCTATTCTCTCAAACAGTCATTCTAAACTAGGAGTGAGTATAGGGTTTCAGAAGTCTTCGTCATGTCTTGCAAACATCGGTGAGGGTGGCGAGTGATAAGGTGTTCCAGAGGGCTTCGTTCGAACCAGGCATCTTGTGGATGACGAACGCCGAGGAGACAGTGAAGCAGTTTCAGTCAGCTTCGGGGAGACCCTTCAAACATCGGTGAGGGTGGCGAGTGATCAGGTGTTCCAGAGGGCTTCGTTTGAACCAGGCACCTTGTGGATGACGAACGCCGAAGAGACAGCGAAGCAGTTTCAGACAGCTTCGGGGAGACCCGTAATAATATATATATATATATATATATATATATATATATATATATATATATATATATATATATATATACAGTATATATATACTGTATTTATATATATATATAATATATATATATATAATTATATTTACTATAGGTTTGATTCCCGGAGGGAAGTAAAGAAAACCTAATATTTAGTAGGGCCCCGTAATCATTGACGATATGCCTATTAGTATAATAGTCTCCCATCAAACGCTGGGTCGCTAGTTTTGAATCTACCGCGCGGGAGGACAGGAGTACAACTTCATAAGTGCAACGCGTATTCTCTTATGGAATCATCTTTATGATTGGGTACTCGCTACGAAAAAACTTTGTAAAAACTAAAAAAGGAAAAATTAACATAATAATTGCTATACTCAAGCTTCCCAATGCGTGGATTTCATGCGTGTGGCTTCCTGACGCTGGCCCTCCAGCGTCCAAACTTCCTTCACCGACATATCAAGATTCACTCAGAAATCCAGCGAATGGGAAGGGGATGGCAGGGAGGGCACTAACATCGTCAATGATTATGGGGCCCTACTAAATATTAGGTTTTCTTTACTTCCCTCCGGGAATCAAACTTATAATTTAATAGTGGCCCCTCCATCATTGACGATATGCCTGATATATAAGACTGGAGGGGGACATTCGTGACAAATATCAAAACCACCAACCCAAATACCATAGGTAACAGAGAATCCGTATAACATTTTAAGTTTTTTATTGCGTTCATACAATATAAAAATATAAAAATATAAAAGAAAGTAAGCAGTTCGTTACTTCGAAGAAGAGCTGCTTGGACATGACTGGACCTTCACTTGAGATCTATTGCATGTTTAGTGAGAACATTCTTGTACTCTAGAACCCTAATCCTTAGGATCATATTCTGGCCTTAAAATTGTTTGTACAATAAAATCTGTTAGTACATTTTGTTAATACTATATAGATACAACTATGATAGATTTCTTAAAATAAAATTTGATTAACTGTATAACTAGTTCTATTCATATCACAGCTCGTGATTTATCACAATCTCCGGCGGAAGGGTTCTAGTGAGTCTTAGGGCTGTTTTGCACATACCTCCCCCCCCCTTTTCGCCTGAAAAAGAAACATAAAAACAATTAGCACATGGACTGCTAGACCCATTGCCGTAATGCTCCACAGGTCCGCTTTGGCTTGTCCAGGGCGACCGATAGGTATCGCGTAAGGAATGTGTGATTAGACGCCCACAACTGAGTGTCGGCTATGCCGTTAATGGACATTTTTTGCATAAACCGGAGGGAGACAGCCCACTTTCTAATATCGTGGGCTCTGCCTACCACGCCGCCGGGACTACTTTCCTTAATTACATCTACGAGTAAAGAAGCTAATTTCCTTCTCGTGACGCGAGTACCTGTCTGGTTAACCAATTGGAAGCCTGGTTGTAGAGGTTGTGCAATCCTCATAAACTTAACTAAAGCTTGTACCGGGCATAAAATGTGATGCGTATGTCCATGTTTGAGCGCCGGGACTGAGAATTCTGAGAAAACATGATCACAATGTTTGTTTTTGGCAATAAATGTAGGAGACGGCACGATCTGCACATGTTCGTACAGTCTCCCAAACCGGAGACAATTTGGCTACTTGCTCATCGCCGCCAGCTCTGACACTCTGTTACCTGTCGCCAAAGCCATAAGGAACACAGCCTTTTTTTAATACCGACTCAAAATCCGGCGCATGGTTAAACTTGCGCGACTGAAGTAATGATAACGCTTTGTCTAGCGACCAGGTAGGCATGAGCTGACGTGGTGGTGGGCATAGTTTAAAACATGCTCTCATGAACCCTTACTCTTCCGCCAGTGGTATGGATAGACCAGTTAGGACGAAAAAGGGGTTTCTAATGGCAGATAAGTGATTCTTTAAAGTAACAACTGAGAAGCGCTTCTGTTCAAACAAATAATCTAAGTATTTAAAAATTAGAGCCACTGAGGCATCAGATTGCTCTGTTTCTACTATCCAGGTTGTGAAAGTTTTCCAATGTGATTGGTACTGTCTCCTGGTTGACAGAGTATATTGATTCAGAAATTTACTAGTGACACTTTGCCCATATCGAGTAAGCCATTTTGCATTGTAAATGTCCATAAGGCAAAAGTTAGCGAGGTCTGAAGGTTGCCAATTGTCTCCAAGTGGAATGCAGAGACCGGGAGTGACACCAGGTTCCTGCACCACATTTGCAATTGGTGATACCACACTTGAGCCGGCCACATTGGCGCGATCATCGAGACTATGCCCCGGTAACCCCGTAGTTTGTGAACTACTTGACACATGAGTGAAGCGTCTGGAGCCAGAAAAAGATAGATTGAATTCCACCTGTTCCAGTCCTCCAGTAAAGCGTCTGGACACCACGCCGGAGTTCTTGCCCTGCGGGTCAGATAGACAGGAAGTCTGTGATTCCCCTCGGCCGCAAAGATCTCCACTTGTGGACGGTATGGCTCTGAAATCATCTTGTCGAAGACGGTTTGCTTGAAAGCCCATTCTACTAAGGTGCTCTGTCTCTGAGACAAGGCGTCCGCCCAGATGCTCGCTATCCCCGGGAGGTAAGATGCGTGTAGATGAATGCTCAGCGATTCGGCCAGAGCAAAAATCTGTTCTGATAACCCCATCAACTCTCGAGACCTCGTTGACCCTTGCTTCTGAATGCAGTGAACTGCAGTCAAGTTGTCCAATCTGAATGCAATTGACTTCCCTTGTAGGGAAGCACCGTGAGCTTGAAGGAAAAATAATGGGACTAGAAGCTCTTGTTTGTTGATGTGAAAAGTTACGTCCTGGGACCAGAGACCTTGAGCTTGGTGACCTAGATTGGACTGATAACCTCAACCTAATACCCCTGAAGTGTCTGTGTCTACCCATACTGTAGGTGGAGGAGAACTCATGTCATTATCGAGTACAATATTTCGGTCTTTGCCCAGACCGACAGTAAGTTGTGAATTAATCGAGGAATCGGCCATAGTTTTCCCGCCGGCAATAGTGGGAAAAATTTGTTGCCTTCCATGATTAATCTCTTGACTTTCAGTCGGCCCAACTTCACAGTTAATTGGATCCAGTTGAGTGAACCGACTAGGGACTCCCACGTTTTCCTCGTCGTATTCAGACTGTGGAGAAAAAGAAACAGTTTCCTGCGAAATCTGTTGCGATTGTCCACACTCTGAGTAAGAGTCAGATTGGCAGTGTTCCAAACCAGTCCTATCCACTGAATTTCTCTTGTGGGAACAAGGAGCGACTTTGCCAAGTTGACCTTGAATCCTAGAGTTTTTACATGATTTAATACTGGCTTGACATGAAATTGACATAACTCCTCTGACTCCGCCACTACTAGCCAGTCGTCTAGATACCACCACACCTTGATACCTTGGGCTAGCAAGGGCATGAGGGCCTGCCGGACTAATTTTGTAAAGATTCTTGGTGCCAGGTTCAAACCGAAAGGCATTCTCTGAAAGACGTAAGTCTCTTGCCTGATCCTCAAGGCGAGCATTTTTTGGAACCTTTTGTTTATGGGGACATGCCAATATGCTTCTTTCAGGTCTAATGAGCACATCCAGCCTTGCGGCGGGAGTGCGAGCCTGATTTGATTCACTGTAAGCATCCTGAAGGGTGAATTGTGAATATGTGTGTTCAGACGCGAGAGATCGACTACTGGTCGCATCTGCACACTGTCCCTCTTTGGCACTAGAAATAGTCTGGAGGTGAAAACATGGCAAGTTGGATCTACTCGGACAATGATTTGTTTGTTGATCATTTCCTGAACAAGTGACTCCACCTCTAAAAAAACATTGTTGACTTCTAGAGTTTGACGTAAACGAGGTCGCCGGAGCCACTTCCAAGATATGCCTTTGCTTATCACTGTCCTGGCCCATGACCGCTGGGGCCAAGCCCTGCGACATGCTCGGAATGACCCAGTTTCTGTACTGGGTCTGTCCTGTAGGACAACTCTCGAGTCCAACTCGCCTGAGATAGGCCCTGGGAGGGAGACTAGTTGTTTGGTGGTGGCGGCGGAGTGGAGTTAGACGGCTGGCTAGGTTTGGCATGCGTCTGACCTTGAGTAGGCTTCTGGTATGACTTACCCCTATAGCTTGACTGTTTCCCCTGCTTAGGTCTGTGCTGAGTACCTCCCTGCTGTTGAGAAGGCTTTGGTTCTCGAAATAACTGTTTAGTTTGAGTAGGATGGGGTTTCCCGCCGCTCTTAGGTTTTGAGTAAGGTTTCTTTAAAGGCCTCTTTCTTTGACTGGGAGGTACCCTGCTTCCACAAATCTACCAAATTGAAAACAATACTCCATGTTTCTGGGGGAAGAAGTGGTGCAGTTAATACCGGGGAAAGAGTTACTCGCCGGGCTATGTCCTCCGGCAACTTCTTTACCAAGTACACCCTTAGATCCTGTCTTGCTCTAACCGCCTCCATGATCGCTATTCTAATATCACCTAAGGATTGAATAGAATTTTGTAGAAGGAGCCTTCGTGACAAGTCCGTGCCTTTCCTTACATGTTGGTCTGATATGGCTGTAATAGTTCTCGTGAGTGACTGGGCAACCTGGCGACTGACGAGGTATTGAGAGAACAGTCTATACGCTTTATTGGGTAATTTAAAGTCTCTGTCTTAGTGAGCCGGAGGGGGTGTGGCAAAAGGTTCATGCAGGTCGTAAAGAGATAGTTTGGGAGCTGCCAGGAATTCAAATAAAGCAGGTGAAACTCCGTCCGCTTTGTTAACCGGTAAAGAAAACCATGAGTGAACTTCCTGAGGTACCTGATGGGAGGATTTAGTGGTAATAGTAGATGCAAACACCTGCGCCTCTAGTTCCCAGTCCACCCACGGACCTACACCTACCTGCCCCACCTGCAAGACTGGTGTGTTCGTCTGATCTAGTACCGGGACTATCCAGTTCCGGTGTAAGTGCATGTAGAGCTTTTATATCATTGACGCCGTCATTCCTAGACCAGTCGGCAAAAAGTTTTGCAGATGAGGCCGGAGGTATCGCCGGGGAGCCCGAATACACAAAGAAATCAGCGCCATAAACAGATGGAATGGCCTTAATGGTAACACCTAGTAACCTTCCTTGGACATCCTTAGCTCTTAGTTTTCTACTCTTGTTAACCTCAATGGTCCATTCACTAGGTACCGGTAGTTCCCCCGATACGGTAACTTGTGCCAGGTGCGGTTTCTGAGGTATTGACTGAACCCATGAGCAATCCGGTCCATAAAGAAGAGAGATAGGGCCATTTCTCTGTGGAGGCTTATCAAGGGGGGGAGGAGTAACGTCTGTAACAACACAGACGTTATTGGTAGTCAATGAGGCCGGCACTGTCGTGCTACTAGCCGTGGCAGTCGCCGGAGTAACGTTAACCGAAGGCAAAGAGGAATGGGGATGTGAGACACCTGAGGGCTCTAACGGCCTTACCGTAGACTCAAGTGGGGGAACTACTGCTGTGCTACTGGAAGGAGCCTGACAAGAAGATATTTGATACTGTTGCATTACTCTGTGGAGAATATCATGTAGTTCCCCAGTAGCTACACACTTACTGTGGGATCCCCGAGAGGAATGAGACCCACCTCAGTGGGAATGAGACCCACTGACTCTCATTCAATATTAATAGGTTGAGCTGAAGACAGATCTATGTCTTCCGGCTCTTCTGGTAGTTCTATCACTTCCGGTGTTGGCAGCCGGGGGGTAGTAAATGGGGCCGGCGGTGGCCACACCAAATCTGGAATTAACGAGGGTATGATATCTACTTGGTCAATTTTCCTGTCCTGAACATAAACTTGTGAAGGTTCCGATTGTCTCCAGATCCCCCGGCTTAGTGCCGCAGGTGGCTGGGAGTCCAGTATCACCTGAGAGTTATCAAAATATTTATATGAGCAAGACTGAGAACCCCTATACTGATCCGCTAACACTCTGTTAACCGGGGGACCTTTATGTGGCACATAACTTAACTTAGGAATGACGAATGTAAACTCTTGTGGCTCACTCAATGATTGTTCATCCCTGGGATTAGACTCCATCCCCTCCGCCCCTACCTCTGAGCCGCCAGATTGGACGTTAGACATTAAAGAGGTAGGAGTGGAGGGAGGTGGCCGCGACCCCGGCAATAGCTGGGGAAGCTGTTGTGAAATAACCGTACGGGCACTTAACCCACTGAGCACCAGCTAATTAATAATAAATGTACACCCCAGGACCAGCAGGTTGTAAAAAATTGTTTTTTTCCAGAAAACACCAGGAATGGGTTAGAAATGAAGGAAAACTCACAAAAAACGATCCCCTAGGTCATTATGGGGTCCTACGGTGCGCACGAAAGTCGAAATTAACATGGGGAAATGGGTAGGCAAAAACAGGCAAAAACAGGTTTTTGCACGCTCACACGCACGCGGTTGGACTTTGAGAGTTTTCAACCATCGGCATTGTTGCGTGGGATTTTTACACAGTTCCCATACAAATCTAAGCCCTCTAGGTGCCATAGGACGGGAGTAATTAACCAGGACGCACCTTATGCGTCGCTGGGGTTTAGCGTTACATACATTTTGGACGCAAACGCTGCGTCGCTGGGGTTCTGTGGGTTAATTGACTTGAAGTGGACGGCGTTGGGGAAGCTGAACCCTCCTTCCGGCGTTTCGTCGACTTCAAAGACTCGGCGGAAGAATGTCGGGACTGGTAAGGACAGGTAATGGACAGGTAATGATTAGAAAAAGTATTTATCCTTATTCTAATCATTACCTATCCATTCCCTGAAGATGCAAGATGTTTACTTGTGAAACGTTGGATCCACCATGAATTTTGCTAACCTGTTGTACCTCATCTCTGAACCCCAGAGGAAAATTGTTAGAACTATTGAAAGCTGTAACAATAAAATCCTGAATGCTGAAACTGCTATTGCCTTTAACCTCGTCTGTTTAAAAAGAATATATATATATAAATATATATATATATATATATATATATATATATATATATATATATATATATAACACGCACGCGGTTGGACTTTGAGAGTTTTCAACCATCGGCATTGTTGCGTGGGATTTTTACACAGTTCCCATACAAATCTGAGCCCTCTAGGTGCCATAGGACGGGAGTAATTAACCAGGACGCACCTTATGCGTCGCTGGGGTTTAGCGTTACATATATATATATATATATATATATATATATATATATGTGTGTGTGTGTGTATTGAACCCCTTAAGCACTTCGACGCCTTTTTACCTTTGATTCAGGCTAAAATTATATTTGATGCAGTTTATAAAAAGACCTATTTTAGTAAGCGGGTTTATTTCGATCATATTTGCCCATTTGAGTCTTATAGAATTATTTTCCTATGTTTATGAAGGAGACAAAAGGCAGAAATGCCTGTAACAAGTGTCTCCCCCAAGTCAAACGAGTACTAGTTACTATTTTAAACCTTTGTTATGTGTTGTATTGGAAATATGTGTGGTGTGATTGTTTAGTGTAGTGAAATGAAAAGGAGGAGGAGGTATTTGTGAGAGCTAACTGAATTACTCTGTGTAGGTGAGACACAAACATAAACAGTGAGGGAAGCCAGACAAATGAAACAAGAGTTCCAGCAACTCCGTATCACATACCTATGAGGCCTTCCCTGGGTGAGGTAGATTGAAAACTAAAGAAAATTGTCATATGGGAACCAGAATATGATGAACAATACGTAATGGTGGTGAAGGAGTTAACTAGGACTATGACCTTATTGGATTATTAAGGGGGTAGGTGTTATCTATATATGTTTCTATATATGGTGGTGAAGGAGTTAACTAGGACTATGACCTTATTGGATTATTAAGGGGGTAGGTGTTATCTATATATGTTTCTATATATGGTGGTGAAGGAGTTAACTAGGACTATGACCTTATTGGATTATTAAGGGGGTAGGTGTTCTATCTATATGTTTCTATATATGGTGGTGAAGGAGTTAACTAGGACTATGGACCTTATTGGATTATTAAGGGGGTAGGTGTTATCTATATATGTTTCTATATATGGTGGTGAAGGAGTTAACTAGGACTATGGACCTTATTGGATTATTAAGGGGGTAGGTGTTATCTATATATGTTTCTATATATGGTGGTGAAGGAGTTAACTAGGACTATGGACCTTATTGGATTATTAAGGGGGTAGGTGTTATCTATATATGTTTCTATATATGGTGGTGAAGGAGTTAACTAGGACTATGGACCTTATTGGATTATTAAGGGGGTAGGTGTTATCTATATATGTTTCTATATATGGTGGTGAAGGAGTTAACTAGGACTATGGACCTTATTGGATTATTAAGGGGGTAGGTGTTATCTATATATGTTTCTATATATGGTGGTGAAGGAGTTAACTAGGACTATGGACCTTATTGGATTATTAAGGGGGTAGGTGTTATCTATATATGTTTCTATATATGGTGGTGAAGGAGTTAACTAGGACTATGGACCTTATTGGATTATTAAGGGGGTAGGTGTTATCTATATATGTTTCTATATATGGTGGTGAAGGAGTTAACTAGGACTATCACCTTATTGGATTATTAAGGGGGTAGGTGTTATCTATATATGTTTCTATATATGGTGGTGAAGGAGTTAACTAGGACTATGGACCTTATTGGATTATTAAGGGGGTAGGTGTTATCTATATATGTTTCTATATATGGTGGTGAAGGAGTTAACTAGGACTATGACCTTATTGGATTATTAAGGGGGTAGGTGTTATCTATATATGTTTCTATATATGGTGGTGAAGGAGTTAACTAGGACTATGGACCTTATTGGATTATTAAGGGGGTAGGTGTTATCTATATATGTTTCTATATATGGTGGTGAAGGAGTTAACTAGGACTATGGACCTTATTGGATTATTAAGGGGGTAGGTGTTATCTATATATGTTTCTATATATGGTGGTGAAGGAGTTAACTAGGACTATCACCTTATTGGATTATTAAGGGGGTAGGTGTTATCTATATATGTTTCTATATATGGTGGTGAAGGAGTTAACTAGGACTATGGACCTTATTGGATTATTAAGGGGGTAGGTGTTATCTATATATGTTTCTATATATGGTGGTGAAGGAGTTAACTAGGACTATGGACCTTATTGGATTATTAAGGGGGTAGGTGTTATCTATATATGTTTCTATATATGGTGGTGAAGGAGTTAACTAGGACTATGGACCTTATTGGATTATTAAGGGGGTAGGTGTTATCTATATATGTTTCTATATATGGTGGTGAAGGAGTTAACTAGGACTATGGACCTTATTGGATTATTAAGGGGGTAGGTGTTATCTATATATGTTTCTATATATGGTGGTGAAGGAGTTAACTAGGACTATGGACCTTATTGGATTATTAAGGGGGTAGGTGTTATCTATATGTTTCTATATATGGTGGTGAAGGAGTTAACTAGGACTATGGACCTTATTGGATTATTAAGGGGGTAGGTGTTATCTATATATGTTTCTATATATGGTGGTGAAGGAGTTAACTAGGACTATGGACCTTATTGGATTATTAAGGGGGTAGGTGTTATCTATATATGTTTCTATATATGGTGGTGAAGGAGTTAACTAGGACTATGGACCTTATTGGATTATTAAGGGGGTAGGTGTTATCTATATATGTTTCTATATATGGTGGTGAAGGAGTTAACTAGGACTATGGACCTTATTGGATTATTAAGGGGGTAGGTGTTATCTATATATGTTTCTATATATGGTGGTGAAGGAGTTAACTAGGACTATGGACCTTATTGGATTATTAAGGGGGTAGGTGTTATCTATATATGTTTCTATATATGGTGGTGAAGGAGTTAACTAGGACTATGGACCTTATTGGATTATTAAGGGGTAGGTGTTATCTATATATGTTTCTATATATGGTGGTGAAGGAGTTAACTAGGACTATGGACCTTATTGGATTATTAAGGGGGTAGGTGTTATCTATATATGTTTCTATATATGGTGGTGAAGGAGTTAACTAGGACTATGGACCTTATTGGATTATTAAGGGGGTAGGTGTTATCTATATATGTTTCTATATATGGTGGTGAAGGAGTTAACTAGGACTATGGACCTTATTGGATTATTAAGGGGGTAGGTGTTATCTATATATGTTTCTATATATGGTGGTGAAGGAGTTAACTAGGACTATGGACCTTATTGGATTATTAAGGGGGTAGGTGTTATCTATATATGTTTCTATATATGGTGGTGAAGGAGTTAACTAGGACTATGGACCTTATTGGATTATTAAGGGGGTAGGTGTTATCTATATATGTTTCTATATATGGTGGTGAAGGAGTTAACTAGGACTATGGACCTTATTGGATTATTAAGGGGGTAGGTGTTATCTATATATGTTTCTATATATGGTGGTGAAGGAGTTAACTAGGACTATGGACCTTATTGGATTATTAAGGGGGTAGGTGTTATCTATATATGTTTCTATATATGGTGGTGAAGGAGTTAACTAGGACTATGGACCTTATTGGATTATTAAGGGGGTAGGTGTTATCTATATATGTTTCTATATATGGTGGTGAAGGAGTTAACTAGGACTATGGACCTTATTGGATTATTAAGGGGGTAGGTGTTATCTATATATGTTTCTATATATGGTGGTGAAGGAGTTAACTAGGACTATGGACCTTATTGGATTATTAAGGGGGTAGGTGTTATCTATATATGTTTCTATATTTATTATGTTTAGTTTAGTTTCCTCCCTAGACCTCCATCAAGCTTAAGATAACATCCCCAAGACCCCTTTTCGAGATGATTTTGTTGCATTTTTCGGTTGAAAAATGTCCCAGCCTAAGGCTAGTTCCTCCTAAATTATGAGCTCGTTATCGCTCGCCAGGAAAGAATCGACACCTATATGGCACAGAAAGTCTTAATATTGACAAAGAAATGGGTCAAAAAGTCTTAAGATAGCCAAACAAATGGGCCTAACGTCTTAAACCATGATATTTAATAAGACTAAACACGGGGGAGAAGGATTTCCAGAATCCCCCCCCCCCCCTTAAATATGTGTAATATGCCAGATCATTATTTCGGAAAAGCGTCGAGGGGAAAAATACTCGTTCGATACAAGTTCATCTTTCTTTTTCAGGACACGACCGAACCTTGGATAGCCAGAGATCACCCACCAACCACCACCACATCTGCCACACCTATGACACCTAATTCACCCCTGTCTAGAGTGTGTAGTGGTAGGTTTGCTGATCCTTTCCTTACCGCTGACGTCCTTTTTCATTTGATTTCAGCAGCTTTCAGACGGCTTTATGAAGCTTTGAAAGGATAAATGTCTAGAATTTGCCATTTTTCTGTACCGCTGACGTCTTTTTCATTTAATTTCAGCAGTATTTAGACGGTTTTATGAAGCTTAGAAAGGATAAATGTCAAAACAATTTTTTTTTTAGACGGTTTTATGAAGCTTATGAAGGATATATGTGTAGAATTTGCAATGCTATGTTGACTAACCCTTTCTGTACCTTTTCAGTTTCCTCCCTAGACCTCCATCAAGCTTAGAAAAACACTCCCTAGACCCCCCTTCAAGATAAATTTGTACATTTTTCGGTAGAAAAATTTCCCGGCCAAAGGCCGGTTTCTCTTAAAATTGCAGGCTTGCTATCACTCACCATGAAATAATCGACACCTAACTGGCACGAAAGGTCATAAAATTGACAACGCCCCATTTCGTTGTCAATTTTAAGACCTTTCGTGCCATTTAGGTGTCTATTATTTCCCGGTAGCGAGCCTGTAATTTTAAGAGGAACCGGCCTTCAGCCGGAACATTTGTTCTACCGATTTTTTTTTAAATCTATCTTGAAGGGGGGTCTAGGGGGTGAATTTCTAAGCTTGATGGAGGTCTAGGGAGGAAACTAAAACAAAAAATATGAATAAATTAATTAATAGACCAAACAAATGGTCAGTCTCCCCTTAAAGGTGAATGTTTTTTTTGTTTTTGTTTTTTTACATATACTGTATAATTATTATATATACTGTATAGTGTATACAGTATATGTACTGTATTTATCTGTTTATTATTATATATACTGTATAGGGTATACAGTATATGTACTGTATTTATCTGTTTATTATTATATATACTGTATAGTGTATACAGTATATGTACTGTATTTATCTGTTTATTATTATATATACTGTATAGGGTATACAGTATATGTACTGTATTTATCTGTTTATTATTATATATACTGTATAGTGTATACAGTATATGTACTGTATTTATCTGTTTATTATTATATATACTGTATAGTGTATACAGTATATGTACTGTATTTATCTGTTTATTATTATATATACTGTATAGTGTATACAGTATATGTACTGTATTTATCTGTTTATTATTATATATACTGTATAGTGTATACAGTATATGTACTGTATTTATCTGTTTAATATTATTTATTTATTTTCTACCTACACTCCCATCAAGCTTAATAAAATACTCCAAAAACCCTCCTATAAGATGAATTTGTGCATTTTTCAATAGAGAAATGCCCCGGCCAAAGCCTGGCTCTTCCAAAATTGCAGGATCGCTATGACTCGTCAGGAATAAATCGACACCTAAATGGCACGAAAATATTGATTTGTTTCCAAAGAAATGGGGCGAAAAGTATTGATATTGCTAAACTAATGGGTCGAACGTCTTAAAATGTCCTAACTAATGACACTAAATATAGGGAGAAGGGGGTCCAGAAAATACAAATACATCCCCATTACAAAAAATAAAAGTAAATCTAAATGATGGAAATGGATAACTCAAAGTATTAATATATTTGTCATTAATTTCACCACAACACCAAACACCTCCAATGAAATTAATGAAAGCATATATGTGATCCACCGGGATTCGAACTCGGGTTATCACACACAGATTTTTAGACACCTTAACCATTACACCACCAAGACGGTTAAAGGTTTATGCACACGCCTACGACTTATTATCCATTCTCGAATACTGGATATTTATCTAATCATGTTCCTATTCCCACCGCACTATGGTAGCCTAATGTTTAAGTGAGAGGAAAGAATACTCATGGTAATAACTAAGGACAATACAGTTAGGTACAGTTGCCCACATAAGTTCTGCTCCTCGTCGTGATCTTATGTATGACAGTATGAGTATGGCTATTTATATTTATCAGTAGACTAACCAAATGAGTTAATCATTGCATAAGAAACTACAATAATCTTGACCCCTTCTTATAACTCGAAATTAATTAAAGCAATCGGGTTGACGTTTCTATCATTTGGGAAGAGTCCACCAGGAATAGGTGTGGATATGTACAGTAAGTTTGTGCTAGGCCCTTTTGAGTTACAGAGAGGTCAGGGATCACAATTATTGTCAAGTTCGTTGGCGCTACCTATGTGTAGGAACATGTTTGCATATTTTACTCGATATGAAGAAATGAAGCTTAGATATTGCTGATACCACTGCTTGATCAACATATACTTGCTGCCGAGCCATCACTTATTGGCGGGACTGTACGCCAATCATGAGCATTATATTTCCTTACATTAAGCCGGAGTCACAAGAGCCGTTTTTCGAGCAATTTTTACGGGCAATTATGGTCTGGTAACTTCAAAAATTACACTCAATCAGAATTCAACTGCCTAACATACTCTACCTTCAGTGTAGTTACCGATTCCAGTGCAAAAAAGTACCAAAATATAACGAGAAAAAACTTGCTCATGGAAAATTGACGGAAAAATCGCTCGTGTGACAGCGGCTTAATTAGGACCACGGAGAGGAACACCACTTCTAGGGGGCAACTGTACATTGTGATCTTAAGGGGAAGCAGAGAGTTTTTCTCGGCCCCCTTCTCCCTCATGTTTAGCCCCATTAGTTTTGAGATTCTAGGGCGTTCCGACCATGAGTTTGGCTATTTTACCACTTTCGTCCCATTTCCTAGTCAATTTTAAGAACTTTCGTGCCATTTAAGTGTCGATTTTTTTCCTGGCGAGCGATAGCGACCCTGTATTTTTAAGAAGACCCAGCCTTCGGCCGGGACATTTTTCTATCGAAAAATGTACACATTTATCTGTCTAGGGAGTGTTTTATTAAGCTTGATGGAGGGCTAGCGAGGACACTAAACAAAATATATGAATTAATACAAAAATAGACTAAAAACTAACCACTGCCCCCCCTTAAGGCTTATAACACCCATACAAACAAAACCTCCCCCTTGTTATAGTCCCTGTCCGCCCATACAAACAAAACCTCCCCTTGTTATAGTACCTGTCCGCCCATACAAACAAAACCTCCCCTTGTTATAGTACCTGTCCGCCCATACAAACAAAACCTCCCCTTGTTATAGTACCTGTCCGCCCATACAAACAAAACCTCCCCCTTGTTATAGTACCTGTCCGCCCATACAAACAAAACCTCCCCTTGTTATAGTACCTGTCCGCCCATACAAACAAAACCTACCCCTTGTTATAGTACCTGTCCGCCCATACAAACAAAACCTACCCCTTGTTATAGTACCTGTCCGCCCATACAAACAAAACCTCCCCCTTGTTATAGTACCTGTCCACCCATACAAACAAAACCTACCCCTTGTTATTGTACCTGTCCGTCCATACAAACAAAACCTCCCCTTGTTATAGTACCTGTCCGCCCATACAAACAAAACCTACCCCTTGTTATTGTACCTGTCCGTCCATACAAACAAAACCTCCCCCTTGTTGTTTCCGTACACTTTGAGTTATAGTACCTGTCCACCCATACAAACAAAACCTCCCCCTTGTTGTTTCCGTACACTTTGAGTTATAGTACCTGTGCACCCATACAAACAAAACCTCCCCCTTGTTATAGTCCCTGTCCGCCCATACAAACAAAACCTACCCCTTGTTATAGTCCCTGTCCACCCATACAAACAAAACCTACCCCTTGTTATAGTCCCTGTCCGCCCATACAAACAAAACCTCCCCTTGTTATAGTACCTGTCCGCCCATACAAACAAAACCTACCCCTTGTTATAGTCCCTGTCCGCCCATACAAACAAAACCTCCCCTTGTTATAGTACCTGTCCGCCCATACAAACAAAACCTACCCCTTGTTATAGTCCCTGTCCGCCCATACAAACAAAACCTCCCCTTGTTATAGTACCTGTCCGCCCATACAAACAAAACCTACCCCTTGTTATAGTACCTGTCCGCCCATACAAACAAAACCTCCCCCTTGTTATAGTACCTGTCCGCCCATACAAACAAAACCTCCCCCTTGTTATAGTCCCTGTCCGCCCATACAAACAAAACCTCCCCTTGTTATAGTACCTGTCCGCCCATACAAACAAAACCTCCCCCTTGTTATAGTACCTGTCCGCCCATACAAACAAAACCTCCCCTTGTTATAGTACCTGTCCGCCCATACAAACAAAACCTACCCCTTGTTATAGTACCTGTCCGCCCATACAAACAAACCCTACCCCTTGTTATTGTACCTGTCCGTCCATACAAACAAAACCTCCCCCTTGTTGTTTCCGTACACTTTGAGTTATAGTACCTGTCCACCCATACAAACAAAACCTCCCCCTTGTTATAGTACCTGTCCGCCCATACAAACAAAACCTCCCCATTGTTATAGTACCTGTCCGCCCATACAAACAAAACCTTCCCCTTGTTATAGTACCTGTCCGCCCATACAAACAAAACCTCCCCCTTGTTGTTCCCGTACACTCTGAGTTATAGTACCTGTCCGCCCATACAAACAAAACCTCCCCTTGTTATAGTACCTGTCCGCCCATACAAACAAAACCTCCCCTTGTTATAGTACCTGTCCGCCCATACAAACAAAACCTCCCCTTGTTATAGTACCTGTCCGCCCATACAAACAAAACCTCCCCTTGTTATAGTACCTGTCCGCCCATACAAACAAAACCTCCCCCATGTTGTTCCCGTACACTCTGAGCTATAGTACCTGTCCGCCCATACAAACAAAACCTCCCCCTTGTTATAGTACCTGTCCGCCCATAAAAACAAAACCTCCCCCTTGTTGTTCCCGTACACTCTGAGCTAAAGTATCTGTCCGTCCTTCCTCTCCCCCAGCCAGGACCTACACCTTCTTCGATCCGGAAATATCGCCTCCAAGTTACACAGGTGAGAACGGCCGCAACACCAAGATCAAGTGGAAGTTCAAGACCAGCGTCTACACCACCAACGCGTACGCCTACAACAAAAAACTCACCAGACATCCGTTAGTTTTCATCGAGCGCCATAACCTGGACAAGAACACCACGATGTTCTCTAGGTGCTTGACGTTTGCGGGTAAAGAGAGGTTTTATTGTTATTACCGCTAGACCTCCTTCAAACTTTAAAAAAAACATCCATTTGATCCCCCTTTTATATTAATTTGTACATTTTTCGTAAGAAAATTGTCCCGGCCGAAGGCCGGTCCTTATAAAATTACAGGCTCACTATCGCTCGCCAGGGAAAATATCGACACCTAAATATCACGAAAGGTCTTAATATTGACAAAGAAATGGGGCGAAAAGTCTTAATATCGACAAACTAATGGGGCAAACGGTTCCTGGACATCTCAACCATTAGACCATTTCAACCAGTAGCTCTCAACCAGTACCAAATTAACCAAGACCAACCAAACCAGTGGCAAAATACTGACCTAACCTAACCTAACCGTATTGGTTGATTTGGTACTGGTTGAGAGCTACTGGTTGAAATGGTCTACTGGTTGAGTTGTCCGGTCACCCTATTGTTGGTGTTGTAAATTGATTATTATTATAACCAGCCAAAACTGTGTTATTAGTATTTATTGACTTTGTCTACTTAGGGCAAGAACAGACTCTTTTACTCTAGTGGTAGTACACTCGCGCTAATAAGTGATGTCTCGGCACCAAGTATGTTTTGATCAATAATTGGTATCAGAAATATCTAAGCTTCATTTATTCATATTGAGAGAAATATACAAACATATTCCTACACTTACCCACCCTATTCAACATCTGACAGTCATAAATACAGTGCAAAGGAAGCCAAACGTAATGACAGCTGGGACATGACTTATTAGAAGAAAGATTAAGAGTATCGTTTCACTCTTGACTAGGAAAGTTGCACTGAGTAGGGGTGGGATTGTGTTGCAAGATGGGTACAACGTACCCTACGTAGAGGAGGTGGTATACACTGAGAGAGCTCTGAGGAACACTGATTATTGTAGTAGCGATAGAATAGCGAGAGAGATGCAACATTGCGGCGAAGAGATATATTGCAGAAAATCGGTGAGTGGACG
Organism: Paralithodes platypus; assembly: GCA_032716605.1. Taxonomy (NCBI): domain Eukaryota; kingdom Metazoa; phylum Arthropoda; class Malacostraca; order Decapoda; family Lithodidae; genus Paralithodes; species Paralithodes platypus. The sequence goes on from CM064572.1 coordinate 41,484,109, forward strand.
GTAGTTAATGATACGAAAGGTTTTCTTTCTAATTTGTCTAGAAGTGCTGTGTGAGAGGATCCTCCCCACACATGTGAACAATACTCAATACAAGGACACACTGTGCCCCTGTACAGAGCAAGAAGCTGTGCAGTGGTAAAGAACCTCTTGAGGCGGTTGAGCACTCTCAGCTTCTGGGAGGCCGTCTAAGCAAGACTGGTAAAATTATTCTTCCAAGAGAGAACAGAAGAGAAATGCCCCTCTCCCACTGATGCGATTTCATACGATTTTCATCGCAGACACCAAGAAATGGGCACATTCGTGACATGTCGCAACAAAATCTTGAACCCTCGCATGATAATCGTTTGAGTCGCAAGGCCTCGCAAGGGCCCTCGCGGGTCATCGCAAATGTTCGGATTATTCAAAATTTGGGACGAGCACTTGCGAGGGGTCCGAACCCTCTCAAGCATCGCCGAACATTGCCGAGAGATCGGCGAGGCCATCGGAGATCCTCGGCGACATCATCAACGAGGGTGTCGCACGAAAAAAAAGCGTCGCTGAGAGTATACCCGCCACGGGTATACTTCGCAGAGGCGTGCGAAGGGCTGTGCGACGTAGATGAAAGCTCCGAAGACACCTCGCAGAGGCCAAAGAGCACCTTCGGCGAGGTGGGTAAATAAAAATGATTAGGCCTATAGTGAACCTGTCAACCCATTTTTCTATGCACCTCTCGTAAGGGGGTTCACCTGTTTTTTTTTCTCTTTCTCTCCTTTTCTCTCTTTCTCTGGCTTGTATCCATTCGGCCCCATTCAGCCAACTGTTTTAAGAAGTTTATCCCCATCCAAGTATCGATATCTTCCTGGCGAGCAATAGCGAGCCAGCATTGTATGGACAAATCCGGCTTCGCCGGAGAAATTTTTCTATCAAAAAATGAAAAAAATTTGCTTGCTCTCAAAACAAAAATATATATATGTTGGCTCGCTACCGCTCACCAGGAAAACATTGAAACCTGGATGGGAGTAAATGTCTTAAAACAGTAGGCTGAATGGAGCCGAACGGATACAAGTCAAAGAGAGAGGGAGAGAAAGAGAAAACAAAAAAAGCGAGGTGGGCTCAATTAGCCGTAACGTAAACATACGGCACGGACATTGCCAATCTCCGAATGAGGGAAAACCGTACTAAAAATCCAGATGGCGCTGGGGGTCTTATTCAAATGACTATCGTGTGTGATACACCATTGAGGTGTTTTGATGGTTTTCGTGATTTAAGAGGTTTAATACAGTTCTCAACTATCTATGACACATAGTTGTGTAGTATATTTTTACTAGATTCATAATATGATGGTTATATACTCGTTAATGCAGTGAATATATAATAATTAACATAATTTGATACATAAATATCAGCTTATTGAACAAGAAATTTAGTTTCATCTAATGTGGTGTAATAGGCTGGGCGAAATTTTAATACTCATTGAAGTATTGTATTTACTTCCTTTTTAGTTACTAACAAATACGTGTTTCAGTAGAAATTGGCTGAACATACGGTATTATATTCTGAAGCTGTAGAATTTGGCAGGTTGAATGTCTGCGCCTGCGCACTATAGTTTCTTTCCTACAAAACAAGCTATCGTGTGCTTTTAAGTTACCAATATATAATCCACTATCAAACCGGGCACCTAAATATGTTACCGACAATATTTCTTATTAGACCAGTGACAGGAAATCAATCAATGTGAATCAGAATGTCATAGAACACAGCGGCAGCAAATTACATACGTGGAGATTGGAGATGCAGGAAATTCGAAAAAGATGATGACAATTTTTTTTACAACACTGCCTTTTCCACGGGCGACTGTTTAGGTCGTCAGCTGACCGCGACGGGATATACGTACACAGTGTTGCCAAGGTCTTCTTTTGTTCGCACCATTGGGCTAGTTAGGATTCGTTCAGAAGCGTAGATTTGCGAGTTTCCATTTCAAACGATATTATATTCTTGATTTACAGTGTGATGGGGTGGATAGCCTCTGAAGTATTACCCTAACTAACTAACATTGAGGAAAGCGGAATTGGGCTGGTTCTATATACCATTAAAGTTGTAGAGGTGTAGAGTGTTGAGTAGCCTATAGCTAGGCTACATTTCATAGTAACGTTCATCATGGCTTTCTGTTGGTTGTGCTATACATGTATGGTAGCCTATGTGGTGGTGACTGAATAGCCTAATTAAGTGATTGTTTGTGAGGGGGGATTGGGACATTGATGCAGATTTGATGAGTGCATGATTGTGATAATAATGTATGTGGTATTTCATTAATATTTAAATGATGTGACACGTAGGCCACTACACATACAGTAGGCTATATAGTGAAGCAGATAAGTGAAACAATCGTTCAAATGGTGATGCAAGCATGAAATTTGGTACAGGTATTCTTCAAAGCTCACTTTCAAAGCACATACCGCTGGCCACGCAAAAAATCAATATGGCGACCATTTTTCAAGATGGCCGAAACATCTGACTGAGCCCTACTGTTATGGGTCAGTTAATTGAAAGAAAAAAAGACATGAATACTGTCCAATCCATTTTTTTTTTTTGGCTCTAACGTGGTAAGTGAAGGTAATTTTGTCCAAAGCAGTTGCATATTAGACTTTAACTAAGATGGCGTCCAAGATGGCCGCCATTAACCCGAGGAGGCCGGATTTTTTTGTCGATTTTCGGTAGTGTTTATGGCTTAATAGCAAATCAAAGAATAAAGATAGAGAAATGAGTCATAAACCACGTGAGAGAGGTCACTTTCAGCTTTTGTCTCGTAAAAAAATTCAGCTCCATAGGCCCAGTAGTTACTGCTTGTTTTCGTGAGGTAACTTTTCCGTGATTTTCCGTGTTTACGCATCTTTGCCATAGTGAAATGTCCTTAAACCCATTGTGTTGACATCACGGTAGTTTCGGTGATATTGGAACTCAGTGCTCAAAGCTCAAAGCTCAATGTCTCTTCTTTGTGATCTGGTAGCTCTGCACAGTGATCCACATATGCAGCATTCAGGAGCTTGTACAGGCTGCATGCTGTAACCTGATGCATTTGATGTGTCCTGGTAACACTTGCAGCTGACAGGAAAGATTCTGCAGTGCCTGATGAAGCCACACCTGCTTCCACCAAGGCTCCTGTCCACCCGCTGTCTTTGAGGAGAGTGCCCAAGGACTTTAGCGCTGCCATCTCAATGTGCAGACCTCCAAACATGACCAGGTACTTGTCCTCTCCATATTGGTCAGGCCATTGCCACTGCACCTGTTGTGCAAGGGCATAGATTGGCTGATCAGCTGCGATAACAGGTACCTGACCAGGGTTCAGATAAGCTACTACATCCTGTACTTTCTTCATCACATGTTTGACAGTAGCAACAGAGTGAGCTTGGTCCCGCAGAAGAAGAAGCAATGAAGTAATGCTTACTTCAAATTCTGGGCCTCTCTTCATTGAAGCATGATGTGCTGACCAATTGACCATGTCAAGTTCACTGCACCATCTACTTCCTCAGTCACTATTACTTTCTCTAGCCACTGGTACTCCATGGCCAGTTGTGGGCCGAAGACATCTGTGGCTGGCTTTGGCAGTGGAAGTTTTGGTGGCAGGGGGTTCTTTGCTTTGAAGGATGCAGGAGTAATGTTTGTGAATGTGTCAGGAAGTTCTGGAACGGCCTTGACTTTCTTAGGTCCAAGCCTGAGTTTTTTACACTCCTGGCCACCATTTACCTTGGTGGGATGTTGAAATACAGAAATGCTAGTCCCATGGAAGGAGGTTGTGGCAGTTGTTGCGGAAGGGTTGTGGTCGATGTTGTCCATCACGGCAGTGGTAAACAACTCTTTACGCAGTACTGGTGGACAGACCACACCCTCCTCGACATACTTGTTGACTGTGGCATCTCCTAATTCAGCTGAGACCTCCAACACCCTGTCATATGAGATGCTGAGGCCATGCTCATGCAGCATTTCGACCAGGTTTCTTTTCCGGGTTTTGGCATAGACTGAGAGTCCCATGTAGACTGGGAATGGTGTTTCTCAGTCTTTTGAGTGCCTATGTGTAGCAGCTCCCTCTTTGTATCGGGAGTAGCAGTTAAACTGCATCAATTGGGCAATGGCCTGATCAGACTTTGAAACTCCAAATCTCAGTTGAGACTTGATGTCAGCTCCATGTTCAACCATCCCCACAAACTGAAGCAGAAGGGGAGGTATGGCATTTTGCACACAACCAGCTGGAAATGTGCCATCAAATTTTGATTGATGTTCAAGCATGCATTTTCTTAGAATCTTTGCTGCTTTAGCAGTGATGAGTGCATCTGAAAAATCAGAAATTTGGGTAATTGCTTTGCCCACATCTTTCTGAAATGCAAGAAGTACATCTCTTCCACTTCTATGAGCTTCAAGTTCTGGAATTTCATCCAGAAGTTTATCCTTCAGTCTGGTGGAATTTACACGTGGTAAATCCACACCAAGTTGTGCCAGACGCTGTTGGTAAAGGTGGCATATACCTGCCAGGCGAAATGTGACTGGCTCTTCTGAGCATAGGTTGCTTTCAACAATGTATATCACCAGCTCTGATAAAATTAATGGATAAACATCTGGCTCCAGATCAGTGGCACTTGAGCTTTTCTCAAGGTTTCTCAGGTGGGACCTTTCCCTGTTGTAGAGGGCACTGAGACACACTCTGTGGTACTTTAGCTCCTGTGCAATAGCATCTCCACCACTCAATTTAGCAAGAAGCTTGCCATCATTAAGTGCCTCTGCACACTCTTGTAGCCTCTTGTTAAGGTTCATGGTCATTACCTGCCTGAGATCAGATGCAGGTGCCATTTTCTCACAAAAAATATAAGTTTGACCATCATAGCTAGTTCGACGTTGCTTTGCATGATTGTCTTCAGACTCACTACTTTGACGATTAGATCGGCGTTTCCTTGCGCGATTCAGCTTGCTGTTGTTAAACAACAACCGGCAGTTGACATGGTATTTTGCCTGATTTCTTCTCAGTGACATCTATGCCGTCACCTTCATCAAGCCTTGTTGGATCCACGATCAATGGCATTTCCTGGATTTCATGAAACATCGGTATGTTGGTAGCCAGCATGGCATAACCGTCATGTTCAAGGGAATAATGGGTTCTAGGTGATGTTAAATCTTCACCTATTTTGTCTTTCTGACAAAGACAACATTTTGACCAGTCAGTTTGTCTTATGGGAAAAATGGATTTTGAATCTGCCATTTTGCTTTCTGATTAAGGCCGAGGGTTTATCCTTTTACCACCTTAACGAAATTACACACACATTACTTTATGGCATACAACTAGGTTCGGGTGATCTACACCTGGCCCGATCATTCATCCAGTGCCATTTAAGTCCTGTGTGATCTGTACACCATCCAGGTAAGTACATGAGCAAGTCATGTATAGCCCCCTTACCCTTGGCTCGGCTCTCCCGCGCTGGCACACCCTGTCAATTCAGGTGCGGCTATCTAACTCTATCTACTAACTACCAACTACTGTCTAGTAGCTAATTGATATGGGGCTGTTAGAAAGCATTTGGGACAATAAATTAAACTACACTACAACTTATAGTATAGTACAGTAAAATAAGCTGACACTGAACCCCATGCTGAGTTGCACAGCAGCGATGTTACCAGTGTGCCCTGGTTGTGTGTTGACATCACTCTATTATATTTGCAAGATCTCATCACTGCCTCAGTCCTTACTAACAAATGTGAAAATGGCTCCATTGGATTATCTGACCTAAAGAATGTATGTGCACACCAAAAATCATCTATATATGTTCAGTAGTTGCTTAGATATGAACATATGAAATTAATGGACGCCATCTTGGATGCCATTCTAAAATTCCAATTATAGACTATGACAATGATTAAAACAGTGCTTCTCATTAATCTGGTTAGCAAGAAACAGTTTTCTCTTAAAATGTTCACCAGGTAATAATTAAAAAAAAAATAAAAAATATATGGTCAGGCACGGCAGCTGTCTTGAAAAATGACCGCCATCTTGGATTTTCGCGTGGCCAGCGGTATTTCTGAGAAGAATGGACCTTGAAGGGTACATGTACCAAATTTCATGCTCGCATCACCATTTGAACGATTCTCCTGAAATTTGCAGTTATCTGCTCCACTAATATGGGACTAGGCCTAGTTATATTTGGGGAACTCATAGTATCATGCATGCATGGCTGTTAAAGATAAACATATCAGAAAATGTGTGTGATAGGATTAAAATAGCTGAAATTGTCTGTTGTGCTGTATTAAGTGATTGGGCTACTTTTGGGCGAGTTTGGAGATGTGATTTGCGCTGGCAACCTTGGAATACACACACACACACACACACACACACACACACACGCACGCACGCACGACACAATCTATAACTGAACATTTTACCTTTATTAACCCCTAAGTGTCGGGGCGCAACATAAGTCGAGTATAATAAATCTGGACTATCTGGCGGCACTCGACATAGGTCGTGTGGCAATTTCAGCACGTAATGTTGCTGAGAGAGAGAGACAAGTGGTGGCAGGAGAGTAGCGAGCGTATGACTGCTCCAGACCACCGTGGCGAACCTACTGACACGAATCCCACCTCCTCCCTCCCTCTCTCACTCGCTATATACGGAATTGTATGGGAAAAGTGCCGAATTACATGCTTTTTGCACTCGCATTGCGCGGTTGTTGCAAGAAAACTAGCCATCATAAAAGGATCGTTATGGTGTCATTGGAAAGCTCTGTTTATGCCCTTTCAGGGATAGATACTTGTTTTACGCTCTGGGTCTTATTTAGGCATGAAAATGATCACGTAAACAGCCCTATTTTGGCTAAAAACACCCCGCTGGGCGGTACATATAAATAAACCGCCTAGCCCGCTAATAAGGTGTTAAGACTATAATCCACATTATATTAAGATTTCCATCTGTGAGAAACAAATATCTACCACCATTACTGCTAATGTGCACATAGATGCACAACTAATGTCAAATTTAACAAAGTAAGTTAAGTGGGGAAGAGATGTTTACTGTCCGAGAAGTTTCGTATAATGACTATTATGGGTAGCGAACACTGGCATCAATTTATTATGCGCTTGCCAGATCTGAAACTAGTTTATAATTGTATAATCTAATATCCAGTAAAGTGGCTAATGACGATTATTTTATAAGTTCATCTCGAGTTTTTATACATATCATTTTAATTTTAGGACATGGATACCTATCTATTAAAATATTAACAGGACTATTTTTCGAATGACTGCCATGTGTTTTTGTGGGCCTAATCAAATATGTTTTATTAATCATAAATACTTTGTATATTGGACAATGTACTGAATAGAATGTTAGAGTAATATGTCTGTAACATTCATGACTATTGAAATCCAGTGATATTTTGATGACTGCGAATTCAATTCACTCGATGGCAACAAATTTAGGTTGGTGCGAACCAAAGGCGGGAAAAATAGCAGACGAATTTTGTATTGTCCCCCATTAAGGGGAGATGGTTAGTTTTTCTGGTCCCCTTTCTTCCTCATAGTTAACCCCATTAGTTTTCATATTTTATGACGTTCGGCCCATTAGTTTGGCGATTTTAAGACATTTCACCCCATTTCGTTGTCAATATTAAGACTTTTCGTGTCATTTAGGCGTCGAGTTTTTCCTGGCTAGCGATAGCGAGCCTATACTTTTTGAGGAACCGGCCTTAGGCCAGGATATTTTTCTTTCGAAAAATGTACAAATTGATCTTGAAGGAGGGTGTTGGGGGGTGCTTTATATGCTTGATGGAGGTCTAGGGATGAAACTAAATAATAATAATAAACAAATATATAAATGAACAAATATTACGATATAAGGGGGGTGACCTGCTTTTTGTTATTTCTGTCCTTGTCTCTCTTTCTCTGGCTTGTATCCATTCGGCCACATTCAGCCTACTATTTTAAGGGGAGATTTCCACCTGGAGGATTTTTTTCTGGACCCCTTTCTCCCTCATGTTTAACCCCATTGCTTTTGAGATTTTAAGACGTTTGCCCTATTAGTTTGGCGATTTTAAGAACCCTCGCTCCATTTCTGTAAATTTTAAGACCATCCGTGACATTAAGGTGTCGATTTATTCCTGGCGAGCGATAGCGAGCCTGTAATTTAAGGGGAACCGGCCTTCGGCCGGGAAATTTTTCTACCGAAAAATTTACAAATTTATCTTGAAAGGGGGTCAAGGGGTAATAATTTTAAGCTTGATGGAAGTCTAGGGAATCAACTAAAAACCTCCCCTTAAGACGTTTACCCCCATCTAGGTGTCGATTTCTTCCTGGCGAGCGATAGCGAGCCAGCATTATATGAAGAAATCCGGCTTCGCCGGGGATATTTTTCTATCGAAAAATGTACAAATTTAGCCTGCTATCTAACAGAAATAAAAAATATAGTGGCTCGCTACCGCTCACCAGTAAGAAATTGACATTTGGATGGGGATAAAAGTCTTAAAACAGTAGGCTGAATGGGGCCAAATGGATACAAGCCAGAGAAAGATAGAAAAGGACAGAACAAAAACAGGTCACCCCCCTTAAGGGGAAACGGACCGTTTGTTTGATCATTCATTCCTTTATTTCTTAGTTTCCTCACTAGACCTCCATCAAACTTAAAACAAAACACTCTAGACCCCCTTCAAGATAAATCTGTACATTTTCGACGAGATGGGTTGGGTATGAGGGGGGTTCTGCTTGGTGTGGGCCAATCGGCGCTCTGCAGACCCCCGTAATCTTGTATTGATCTCTGACTGTTTTGGTGAGGTCAGGCCTCAAGGCATTGGTGAGTTGGGTCTATAATTAGGCCTTGAAATTGGGGTTGGGTGTGACAGGGATGTGCCTTGTGTGGGCCGATCGGCTTTCTGCAGACTCCTGTTTTCTTATGTTCATGTTTGTGCCATGAAATAATAATATGCAAAAAGTTTTCTGATAATCTTGCCGAGGTATCCGCCGAACCATTGCTTAATTCGCCGAAGATGTCGCAGAACATACGCCGAGGATTCGTTCATCCTTTGCATTATTTCGCAATATTTTATTCAAATGTGACAGTTCTCGCCGAGGTCATCGGCGAACCATCGCTCAATTTGCCGATGCCTTCGCATAATGCCGCCGATTATGTCATAATCATCGGCGACATCGTCGCCGAGTGTAAACTTGTCAACGTTTTTTAACGGTCAAAATCGTTGACGTCGCACAAATTTGTTGCGAATTGAAACTTGTCAACGTTTTTTAACGGTCAAAATCGTTGACGTCGCACAAATTTGTTGCGAATTGACAAGACTAAGTCCTTGGCGACGAAAATCGTATGAAATCGCATCAGTGGGAAAGGGGCAATAGAGACACCGAGAATACTGAGAGAAGGTGAAGGGTTGATTTTTGTATTGTTGAAGTATAAGGGACATTCCTCTGGGAATTCACGACGGGTGGATAGATGAAGAAATTGGGTTTTGGAAGCATTAAAGGCAACAAGATTTTCGGTGCCCCTATCTCTCCAGTATGGCCATCCGATCCCCCCAGCTGGCTGCGCTTGTGGTACTTTGGCGCTGCCGACTGGGAGGCTCTCGGCAGTAGATCTTTGATTTCCCATGGAATTATTTTTGCCTCCGTGCCATGGGACCCTCGGAGAGTGCTGAACTCATTACTGAGGTAATCCTATCGGGTATGGAGGCATCCATTCCATTTTATTTTTCTCAGACTAAGGCTTGTTCTACTGCTGCCTGCAATAAGGAGGAAATATTCAAATGATACCGACGCTTTAAAACTCAAGAATCTCATTCTTCCTATGTTTCTGTCCGGAATCAAGCTAAGTCTGTTCTTCGACTTGCCAAACACTCTTTCATCAATAATTAATGCACTGAACTATCCAACTCTAGCTGTTCCCAAGCTTTCTGCCATCTAGCCAAAAACCTCTCCAACAATTTTTCTTCCACGTCTTTCCCTCCCCTTTTCCACTCTAATGGCACAACCATCACTTCTTCCTCTGACAAAGCTGAACTCTTCGCTCAAACTTTAGCTAGAAGCTCCACCTTGGATGATACCAGTGCTATTCTTCCCTCTCCACTCCCCTCTCTCCTACTTATGCCTAATATCATAATGTTTCTAAAAATGTACTTTTTACCCTCTCTGGGCTTAACCCTTTCACGCACATATGACACAGAGGTTGCCAGATTAGCAATAAGAAATAGAGTTCTCTCACTCTTATTATTACCTCTCCAAAATTAATGTTCTGCCCACAGCTAACTCAAAGACAACTGCAGAGGTTGAAGTAACTAAACTAAAGGTTTCTAAATACCCCTGATGGTAACAAAGGCTTTAAAGTATCCCTAATAGGCTCAAAATCGCATCATATGTCGGAGAGGGTTAATACTAAGAAGGCGTACGGTCGGCTTGTGTTTCTCCTGTTGTACTCAAAACTGTGCTTCCGTGCTGACTCCCTGCCTAGGCAAACTCTTTCGTCTCTGTCTCTCCTCTAACGTCTTCCCTTCTTGCTGGAAGTTTGCTCTCATTCAACCTGTCCCAAAGAAGGGTGACCTCTCTTAACCCACCAACTATCGTTCAATTGCTCTCATCTCCTGAATCTCTAAATTTTTTGAAACTATTCTTACTTACAAATTTCTTAAGCATTTATCTTCTCATAACCTACTCTCAGATCGCCAGCATGGCTTCCTTCAGGGTTGCTCTACCGGTGATCTTCTTTTATATCTTACTAACTCTTGGTCATCCTCTTTTCGGGACTTCGGTGAGACCTTTGGTATTGCGCTAGGCCTTTGATAGAGTCTGGCACAAATCTTTAATTTCTAAACTACCCTCCTTCGGTTTCTATCCCTCCATCTTTGCCTTTTACTTTAATTTCCTTTCCGGCCATTCCATAGCTGCGGTTGTGGATGGCTATCGTTCACTTCCTCATTCTATCAACTCCGTTGTTCCTCAAGGTTCTGTCCTATATAATAATAAATAATAATAATAATAATCGTCTGGTTACTTATATAGCGCCCGTTCTCCTCCTTCGAGGATTCACAAGCGCTTGGCTTTCTTCAGTCTACCAGAGGCCATTACCCATCCCCCTTGCTCATGGGGAGATGGTAACTGCAGGCTATATCCCAGAAAAACTTTTCAATCTGAGCGGGGATTGAACGCTAGACCTTCAAGATGGGATTCAGGCACGCTATCAACTGAGCCAGCCGGACGGCTGGCTATCTTTCTAATTTTCATAAATAATCTTCTCAACTGTGCCTCCAGTCCTATCCATTCATATGCAGACGATTCCACCTTACACTATTCAATTAGTTTCCCAGAACGCCCCAGTAAGCAATCCCTCAAAAAACAAACATAATGAAGTCATGCAATACTTATCTTCTGATCTAGCTACCATTTCCAATTGGGACAGAGAAAACCTTGTTTCCTTTCATGCTTCCAAAACCCATTTTCATAATCTATCTCACTGTCCGGAACTCCCAGCGGACTATCCCTTATACTTCAACAATACAAAAATCAATCCTTCATCGTCTCTCAATATTCTTGGTGTCTCTTTTTCTTCTGCCCTTACTTGGAAGGATCATATTACCAGTCTTGCTAAGGGGGTCTCCCGGAAGCTGGGTATGCTCAACTACCTCAAGGGGTTCTTTACCCCTGCACAGCTTCTTGTTCTGAACAGGGGCAAAGTGCGTCCTTGTATTGAGTATTGTTCACATGTGTGGAGAGGATCCTCTCACAAAGCACTTCTAGACAATGTAGAAAGGAAAGCCTTTCGTATTATCCACTCGATCATCGACTTTCTGCAATCTCTTTCTCTTTGCCGCAGTGTTGCATCTCTCTTGCTATTATACCGCTACTACAAAAATCAGTGTTCCTCAGTGTTCTCTCAGCGTATACCACCCTCTCAACATAGGGTACGTAGTACCCATCTTGCAACACAACCCCACCCCTACTCTGTGCAACTCTCTAACTCAGGAGGAGTAAAACGATACTCCCAATCTTTCTTCTATTCAACAGCTGAGCTCTGGGACTTTCTTCCTGAATACATCATTCCCTTATCCTACGATTTAAATTGCTTCAAACTCCGTGTGTCCAGACATTTTGGCTTGAACTTTCCTTGATTTTGGCCCTGTCACTCTTTCAACTCTGGGGGAGGCACTCGCTACAGGCAGTTCTGTCTTTTGCCTCCCTCACTCACATAGAAAACCAAAAAGAGTATGGGTCAACCATTGTGGGTACCAGTACTGTACAGGTCAACCATTGTTGGTACCGCTACTGTACAGGTCAATCATTGTGGGTACCGGTACTGCATAGGTCAACCATTGTGGGGTACCGGTATTGTACAGGCCAACCATTGTTGGTACCGGTATATACTGTACAGGTCAACCATTGTGGGTACCAGTACTGTACAGGTCAACCATTGTTGGTACCGCTACTGTACAGGTCAACCATTGTGGGTACCGGTACTGCATAGGTCAACCATTGTGGGTACCGGTACTGTACAGGTCAACCATTGTTGGTACCGGTACTGTACAGGTCAACCATTGTTGGTACCGATACTGTACAGGTCAACCATTGTTGGTACCGGTATATACTGTACAGGTCAACCATTGTTGGTACCGGTACTGTACAGGTCAACCATTGTTGGTACCGGTACTGTACAGGTCAACCATTGTTGGTACCGGTACTGTACGGATCAACCATTGTGGGTACCGGTACTGTACAGGTCAACCATTGTTGGTACCGGTACTGTACGGATCAACCATTGTTGGTACCGGTACTGTACAGGTCAATCATTGTGGGTACCGGTACTGTACAGGTCAACCATTGTTGGTACCGGTACTGTACAGGTCAACCATTGTTGGTACCGGTACTGTACGGATCAACCATTGTGGGTACCGGTACTGTACAGGTCAATCATTGTGGGTACCGGTACTGTACAGGTCAACCATTGTTGGTACCGGTACTGTACAGGTCAATCATTGTGGGTACCGGTACTGTACAGGTCAACCATTGTTGGTACCGGTACTGTACGGATCAACCATTGTGGGTACCGGTACTGTACAGGTCAATCATTGTGGGTACCGGTACTGTACAGGTCAACCATTGTTGGTACCGGTACTGTACGGATCAACCATTGTGGGTACCGGTACTGTACAGGTCAACCATTGTTGGTACCGGTACTGTACGGATCAACCATTGTGGGTACCGGTACTGTACAGGTCAATCATTGTGGGTACCGGTACTGTACAGGTCAACCATTGTTGGTACCGGTACTGTACGGATCAACCATTGTGGGTACCGGTACTGTACAGGTCAACCATTGTTGGTACCGGTACTGTAGGGATCAACCATTGTGGGTACCGGTACTGTACAGGTCAATCACCGATAATATGCCTTGGACATTTTCGGCTAACACGGATTATTTTTTAGGGGGTAGGCTTTCTTAATGTTTGTATTTATCTATGTATTTGTTATTGTTTTAGTTTCCTCCCTAGACCTCCATCAAGCATAATATATGATTCTCAAGATCCGCCTTCGAGATAAATATGGCCATTTGGATTGGATGGAATGGACCTTCGGCTGGGACATTTTTCTGTTGAAAAATGTACAAATTTATCTTGATGGGGGGTCTTGGGGCTATTTGTTTAAGTTTGGTGGAAGTCTTGGGAGGAAACTAAAGAAAAAATACAATCATCCCACCCACTTTGGAGATTGGTCGTTTTTCTGGTCCCCTTTCTTCCACATGTTTAGCCCCATTAGTTTTCAGATTTTAAGATGTTCGGTCCATTAGTTTGGCGATTTTAATACCTATCGCCCCGTTGCGTTGTCATGTTTAAGACCTTTCGTTCCATTTAGGTGTCGATTTTTTCATGGCGAGTGATAGCGAGCATGTAATTTAAGAGGAACCGGCCTTTGGCCGAGACATTTTCCTACCGAAAAATTTCCACCTTTAACTTGAAAGGATCTAGGGGGTGTACCGGCGGCGTCTTTTTTGTTTTATTCTAGCTATATCTAGATGATTTTGTGCAGTTTAAGAAGGATCTGTGGCAGACAAAAGGGTTAAGTCTGATAGTTCAAAGCCTGTTATTTGCTGGAGGACCTTTAAAATCGTCTAACAGTAGCCAGAGTAAAGTCAAAATAGACTACGTAGCCGGTACAGAAGGGTGTTAAGGGGCTAGTGGTCGGGTGTTTTGGTCTATTAATTCATGAATTAATTTGTTTAATAGTTTCCTCGCTTGATCTCCCTCAAACTTAGAACAAAAAAACTAGACCCCCCTTCAAGATATATCTGTACATTTTTCGGTAGAATTTTTTTTCGGCCAAAGTCAGGTTATTCTTAAAATTAAAGGCTCGCTTTCGCTCGCCAGGAAAAAATCGACACCTAAATGGCAGGAATGGTCTTAAAATTGACAATGGAATGGGGAAAAAGGTATTCAAATCACCAAACTAATGGGCTGAACGTAACGTCATCAAATGTGAAAACTAATGGGGCTAAGCATTAGGAAGAAGGGTGACCAGAAGAACGGGCCATGTCCCCTTAACCCTTTGAGTACCAGCGACGAATGTTATCTTCTAGCTATATTTAGACAACATTATGCAGCTTAGGAAGGATCTGCAGTCGTTAAAAGGGTTGGTTGAGATAGTTTGAAACCTTATTATTGCTAGAGATCCTTCCTAATCTGAATAAAATCGTCTAAAAGTTGCCAAAATATAATGAAAACGACGTCACCGGTACTGTATGGGTTAAGGGGAGTAGTGGAGCAGAAAACTGCAAATTTCAGGAGAATCGTTCATTTCCGGAAACAAGCACCAAATTTGGCACACATACTCCTTGGGGATTGCTCTTTTGATAAAACCCGCTAGCCACCTAAAAATTCAAGATGGCGGCCATTTTTCAAGATGGCCGCCATTGAATATACAGAAATATTGCATTTCGCAATAAAATCGCAAAGACTTGTCCTATTTGAATGATCTTGGTGTCAAATCATACATTTTTCACTATGTAGAATCCGAATTTGGAACCATGGACTTACTTACTAGCTTCCTTGTACCATAATATCAGTCCCGGAATCCTAATATTCTGCTAAATTAGAGGTTCATGTTACGTCTGACTCGGCTAAAATGCATGGTAGTGTATATCGTAGTAGTGTTAGAGGTTTAGTATGAGTAGCATCTTCCTGTACAAGGCTTCCAAACTGGACATGACACGATGCGATGCGGTGGGGGGGGGGGGGGGGGGGGGGAGGGACGTTGAGAGACTTGCAGCGGAAGGTGTAGAGTAGTAGCTCAACAGAGCGGATGTCAACGCACAGCCAGGGCACACTGGTGGCACTGCTGCTGTGAAACTCAGCATGGGGTTCAGTATCAGCTGAATAATTAGTTTAGTGTAGCTAAATAATTAGTTTAGTGTCCCAAATGCTGTCTAATAAGCCCCGCATCAGTTAGCTACTGTAGATTACATGTAGTTTAACATAGATGTTTAGTTAGATAGCCGCGCCTGAATTGACAGGGTGTGCCAGCGCGGGAGAGCCGAGCCAAGGGTAACGGGGCTTTACATTGCTTTGCATGTAGTTACCTGGATGGTGTCCAGATCGCACGGGACTTAAATGATACTGGATAAACGATCGGGCTAGGTGTAGGTCATATATTTTTATTCCCGAACCTAGTCGTATCCCATACCTTATTGTGCATGATTGTGATCAAGGTGGTAAAAGGATAACCCCTCGGCCTTGATTCACTGAATACAGATAATTATCATACTGTGATTATCTGTTATATCTGTTATCATATAACATACTGTGTTATATCATACTGTGATTATCTGTTATATACTGTGATTATCTGTTATCTATTATATCTGTGTTACAGATAATTATCATACTGTATTCACCAAGATGGCAAATACAGATCCAGGACTGTCTAAATTCCGGACTGACTGGAGCAA
The DNA here is from genome assembly GCA_032716605.1 of Paralithodes platypus. Taxonomy (NCBI): domain Eukaryota; kingdom Metazoa; phylum Arthropoda; class Malacostraca; order Decapoda; family Lithodidae; genus Paralithodes; species Paralithodes platypus. The sequence continues at coordinate 41,500,052 of CM064572.1, forward strand.
GTGTTGTCTTTGCCAGAAGAAGAAGAGCGAAGAGCTCAAGTAACCACGTGCACAACAACCACAAGAACATGATGGCTACACTATGATTGCGACTACTATTCCCCTCTTTCACGCAATTAATGAGATGCCTATTGTTCTGGATCCAGCCAGACTTGATAATGGTGGTGGCATTAAAGAAACTCTGAGGAGGAACAAGGCGCAGTATCACCAAAATTGTCGCCTTATGTTCAACAACACGAAACTGGAGAGAGCCAGAAAAAGAAGAGCAGAGAGTGCTCAGCCAGTAGAATGCCAGACCAAGCTGCGTAGAACCAGCCTTGAAGGCCAAACGTGTTTCATATGTGACAAAGAAGCCCCATCCTCTGAACTCAGACAAGTTATGACGATGAACCTCAATAACAGACTTAATGAATGTGCCCAAACTTTAAATGACGGAAAACTCAGCGGTGGAGATGCTATTGCACAGGAGCTCAAATACCATTTTGCATGCTTGACAGACCTGTACAATAGAGAGAGGACGTACCTCAGAGCCACCAAGAGACTGGAACAGGAACGTGCACCCGAAGAGGATGCCCACCCACAGGCATTCTCAGAGCTAGTCACATATATAGTGGAGACCACCAGATCTGGCGAGGGTCCTACAGTCTTCCGACTTGCAGACATAGTTCACCTGTATGCCCAGCGCCTGGAACAGCTGGGTGTTGATGCACCTGCTGTCAACTCCACAAGACTGTACAAAGATCCGCGTGTCAGCTTCTTCATGACTGCACGGTGCCACCCCAGCCAGATTGATAGTGCGGTTGCTGACAGCAACTTCTTCCTTGGTCACAATGACCACATTTGGTGTGGCCACACGTGCAATCTATCAATTGCTAGATCTGTCTTTGATGCGCCAAACCTCAGTTGAGATTTGATGTCCGCTCCGTGTTCAAGCATGGCCACAAACTGAAGATCATATTACATCATTAGTCTCATTTATTTTTCCTTTATCACGACAATCTCTAAGCGTGAGTCACCATAGACAAGGACATTGCATATATTTTTCAATGAACTCCACCCAAAAATCCTTATCCGTGGACGTAGCCCAACAAATGTTACTATGGAACTAAAGTACATCGTACGACGACGCCATAAACATGTAGATCTTCGGGCGCCTGATCTGAAACGGAAGCCAAGAACCTGAAGGTGGCAGGCTGTGAGAGGTCCGACTGACTCCCCCCACTTTTGGTCGGAAGAGAACCCCAGACACAATACAATTAGTTTACGATTCCGGCGAACGGATCCAGCGATCGTATCGTCTATAGGGGCCTTTAATAGTGGTAGAATAGCGAGAGAGATGCAACACTTCAGTGAAGAGAGAGAGATTGCAAAGAGTCAGTGAGTGGACGTGAGTAAATAAGACAAAAGGCTGTCTTTTCTATTTTGTCAAGAGGTGCTGTGTGAGAGGATCCTCCCCCCACAAACACATACATATATATATACTGTATATATATATAAAAAGTATATATATATACAGTATATATATATATAAAAAGTATATATTTATATACCGGTATATATATATATATATATATATATATATATATATATATATATACTGTATATATATAATATATATATATATATATACCGGTATATATTTACAGTATATACAGGGTGTCCCGCGAGTTTGGTCAAATACTTCCAGAGATGAAAGATTAAGTAATTCTAAGTAAAAACTGTTTTATACACATAGGCTTTTTGGGGCATTGTTTTGTAGTTATGGACCCTTAAAGTCGACATATTGGTGTTTTTTGTAGTTGCTAACCCTGTTTTTCTTCAATAAGATGAGGATAGGAAAAAAAACTATAAAGTGTATTATGAAGCATGATATCAACACTTCAAACTAACACCAAAAACTTGCCTACATCGTACTTCATATTCCGTTGGCATGGAGTTGAATATTACAAGAAACCATCAAAACTTAATGTTAAGCTTATCATCACGGAAAGAAGAAAGTAGCTACAGAGGATTGTTTGTTGTGTTCATGAAGTATTGATACCATGCACCATCATACAGCATTTAACATTATCGCTATTTATTTTCATTACTCGGAAAATGGGTTTAAACTGACAGAAAACACCAAAACAATCCTATGTAGCTCCTTTCTTCTTTCTGCTGATGATGAGCTTAAAATTAAGTTTTGTTGGATTCTTGTAATATTCAGTTTGAAGTATTGATATCATGCTTCATAATACACTTTATAGTTTTTTCCCATCCTCATCTTATTGAAGAAAAACAGGGTTAGCAACTACTAAAAACACCAAAATGCCGATTTTAAGGGTCCATAGCTACAAAGGAATGCCCCAAAAAGCCTATGTGTATATAACAGTTTTTGCTTAGAATTACCTAATCTTTCTTCTCTGGAAGTATTTGACAAAACTCGCGGGACACCCTGTATATATATATATATATATATATATACAGTATATATATATATTCAGTACACTCAAAAACTATGCTTCCGTGCTGACTCCCTGCCTAGGCAAACTCTTTCGTCTCTGTCTATCCTCTAATGTCTTCTCTTCATGCTGGAAGTTTGCTGTCATTCAACCTGTCCCAAAGAAGGGTGGCCGCTCTCAACCCTCCAACTATCGTCCAATTGCTCTCATCTCTTGTATTTCTAAAGTTTTTGAAACTATTCTTGCTTCCAAATTTCTTAAGCATTTCTCTTCTCATAATCTGCTCTCAGATCGCCAGTATGGCTTCCTTAAGGGTCGCTCTACTGGTGATCTTCTTTCATATCTTACTAACTCTTGGTCATCCTCCTTTCGGGACTTCGGTGAGACTTTTTCTATTGCACTAGACATATCGAAAGCCTTCGATAAAGTCTGGCACAAATCTTTAATTTCTAAACTACCCTCCTTCGGTTTCTATCCCTCCATCTGTGCCTTTGTCTCTAATTTCCTCTCCGGCCGTTCCATATTTGCGGTTGTGGACGGCCATCGCTCACTTCCTCACCCTATAAACTCCGGTGTTCCTCAGGGCTCTGTCCTATCTCCTACTCTCTTTCTAATTTTTATTTATGACCCTCTCAACTGTACCTCAACTCCCATCCATTCATACGCAGATGACTCAACCTTACACTACTACATTAGTTTTTCAGAACGCCCAAGCCAGTAATTCCTCAACGACAAATGGAATGAAGCAATAGAACACTTAAATTCTGATCTAACTACTTTCTCCAATTGGGGCAGAGAAAACCTTGTTCCCTTTAATGCTTCCAAAACCCAATTTCTCCATCTATCTACCTGTAAGGAACTCCCTGCGGACTGTCCCTTATTCTTCAACAATACAAAAATCAATCCGTCATCTTCTTTCAATATTCTTGGTGTCTCTTTTTCTTCTGCTCTCAGTTGGAAAGACCATATTACCAGTCTTGCTAAGGCAGCCTCCCAGAAGCTGGGTGTGCTCAACTGCCTTAGGGGGTTCTTTACCCCTGCACAGCTTCTTGCTCTGTACAGGGGCATAGTGCGTCCTTGTATTGAGTATTGTTCACATGTGTGGGGAGGTTCCTCTCACATCGCTCTCCTAGACAAAATTGAAAGGAAGGCCTTTCGTATCATTAACTCCCGTCCACTCACCAACTCTCTGCAATCTCTCTCTCTTCGCCGCAATGTTGCATCTCTCTCGCTATTCTATCGCTACTATAATAATCAGTGTTCCTCAGAGCTTTCCCAGTGTATACCACCTCCTTTATGTAGGGCACATGGTACCCGTCTTGTAACACAATCCCACTAATACTCTGTGCAACTCTCCAACCCAAGAGTGGAATGTTACTCTCAGACTTTCTTCTATTCAACAGCTGAGCTCTGAAACTCTCTCCCAGAATAAGTTTTTCCCTCTTCCTATGACTTAAATTGCTTCAAACTCCGTGTGTCCAGGCATTTTGGCTCGAACGTCCCTTGATTTTGGCCCTGACACTCTTTCAACTTTGGAAAAGGCACTCGCTATAGGCAGTTCTGCCTTTTGCCTCCCTCACTCACATAGAAAAAATATATATATACATATATATATATATATATATATATATATATATATATATATATATATATATATATATATATATATATACAGTATATAGGCCTATATATATATATATATATATATATATATATATATATATATATATATATATTATATATATGTATATATATATATACATATATATATATATATACTGTATATATATACAGTATATATATATATATATATATATATATATATATATATATATATATATATATATACCGGTATATATATATAAACCTCACACATACACGAGAGCCACTAAATGTTTATAAATGTTTATATGTACATGCTCTCAGCCTATGCCCGAGAGGGTAGTTGGAATATAGAACAAGAAAAAAAAAAAAAAACCGGACTCGAACCGCCAAACAGTACTCGAACCAACACGCACACAAGCTAGCGTAATGAGAAACAACCCACACATAGGATATGGGGCACATCCAAAATTTTAGACCTATTTATCACAAACAACATCTCTTTGATAACAAGGACACGAACAGTACCTGACTTGAGCGATCATGGCATGATACTAGTTGACACAAACATAAAACCTACCATACAAAAACAATTGCCCAGAAACATTTACCTATACAACAGAGAGGACATTGGTCAAGGGTGCCATCTCGTTGGACTTAGCTCAATACAGAGACACCTTCTTTGACAACGATGATATGGACAATTCTGTTCAAACGAATTGGACCAGAATCTGTGACTGAATTCAATACATCATGGACAAGTACATCCCCAAGAAAACTGTAACACGTAACCAGTCACACATTATGTTTTCTATGTGGATGAGGGAGACAAAAGGCAAAACTGTTTTTGACAAGTGCCTCTCCCAGAGTAAAGAGCGTGACAGGGCCAAAATCAAGGAACGTTCGAGCCAAAATGTCTGGACACACAGAGTTTGAAGCAATTTAAATCATAGGGAAAGATGGATTCAGGGAGAGCGTTCCAGTGCTCAGCTGTTGAACAGAAGACAGATTGTGAGCGTTATTTCACTCTTGAGTTGGAGAGTTGCACAGAGTAGGGGTGGGATTGTGTTGCAAGACGGGTGCTACGTATGTAGGGGAGGTGGTATACACTGAGAGAGCTCTGAGGAACACTAGTTATTGTAATAGCGATAGAATAACAAGAGAGATGCAACATTGCAGCGAAGAGAGAGAGAGAAGAGAGATTGTAGTGAATCAGTGATGAGATGAAAGGCTTTAATTTCTACTTTGTCTAGAAGTGCTGTGTGAGAGGATCCTTCCCACACATGCGAACAATACTCAATGCATGGACGCACTGTGCACTTGTACAGAGCAAGAAGTTGAGCAGGGGTAAAGAACCCCCTGAGGCAGTTGAGCACACCCATCTTCTGAGAAGCCATTTTAATAAGAGTTGTAATATGGTTTTTCCAAGAGAGATCAGAAGAAAATGAGACACCTAGAATAATAAGAGAGGATGAAGGGTTGATTTTTGCATTTGAAATTCAAATTGAAATATTTTATTTTGCCTTTAGTATACAATACAATTTTGCTTACAAATTATTTGTTAAAAATATAATGATAATAATACAAAAACAAGGCTGAGCCTTTTGAGAGATATCTCTCGTAAAGGCACCTGGCTATAACTCGATCTATCAAAATTTAAGTGTATATAATATATTCAGTCACAGTTATGTGCCCTGGGAACTACGTGTTGTAAAAAATGTTAAATTCGAAAAGGTACTGTTACGACTGAGGTTCAAATATATCAGGGCTCTTATTCATTGGACTAGTAATGGCATAAATGCTACAACGGAAAGCGCTAGATCCAACCTCTGATGTATATTCCCAGTGAACAAAGAACAAAAATACTCTCCAGAGTTCTATATGCAATAATAGGTTATTAAACTTTCAATAAATGTGCATCTACTCTAGGCTTAATGTTATATGAAAACAGCCTATTACTACCTATAACCGAAGGTGCTTGGTTATGGTATGCAAAGTAAGGTGGTAAGAGAAGTACAGCTTACGTTACTTTAATCAATAAATGTCAGGCACTCCTGCATGAAAGAAAGTGCACTAAAGTCCTTCAACACCAACAAGGAATCTTCTTTAAATGTTAGATGCTATCAAGATGCTCGAATCGGAAATGGAACCCAAAAAGGCAGGCAGCGGAACAATGCTCGTGCAGGCTATGCACACAAAAAGGCAGGAGATATAATGCAGTCGGAGCCAAGAATATCCTAAACGCCACAACAATAATAATAATCGCCACGACAATGCAGTATTCCTATCAACAAAAAGAGCCTAAGTCGTTTGTGTCTCAATACATCAAACTAGGCTGCGAAATGCTTGTGTAATCATAAACGGGTATGCATAAAAAGAGTAATTGGTTTAATATACTTAATGTCTACTGTGACTGATAAAGTCTAGCTAGAGTCAATGATACGAGATACTGGTGCGCATGGCATGCCGCATAGCCTAGTGCAAATCTCAAGTCTGTGCGTCAAATATTACGTTATAGGAAAGGGTAGCTCTCTTGAGAAACCTTAATACCGAAGTATTAAGCGTTCTCCTGGTGTACCTCAAAGACAAACAACGAGCTTAGAACAGTGCAGAATGGTATAGGCAAAAAGCCCTCATTCGTGCATGCTCTACTCTCAATGGCACACAGACTAGAATTTACCCAATCAACTCCAGTTCTCAGGTATGTCGTGCAGCTTTTAACTAAAGCCAGCACCCATCGGAAACAATACCTTATAGTATCAGACTCCTAGTCTAGCATTATCTAATCCAGCAGAACACTAATAATTATAGGAAGCGGTACTGAACAATATGAATGCCAACCAATGCTTCGTGATCAACTTATCTTAACAACTAAACATACATGGGTTATATCAGACCTTAAAGCACAATACAACTGGCCAGCATGATGCTGATTATGCAGAGTTAACCAGAGGGGATATAATATTAATAAAAGTTGGTGAAAGGTATGGAAAATGAGAGAGATAGGCAGAGGAAAAGGTTCTCAGGTGCAGAGAGGGTGACAGGTATCAAAGGGATAAGAGGGATGCGTTCTAGAAACCAGATCTGAGGGAGAGAGTGGCGAGGGAGCTGTATATATACTAGCACTAGCTCGAGCCGCGTGGGAAAAAGCGGTAACAAGTCCTCCAGCCAATACTAAAGAAGCCAGCCAAACGTGACGTCACAAAGCATGGTAAAAACTCCCTCAACGAATCCCCACGAGGCCAGCCAGCTATGACGTCATCGATTATAGCAAAACACTGCGTGCCTCCTCTCAGTCTGTTCTACTCTCTCTCTCTCTCTCTCTCTCTCAATTCCTATCATTACTACTTAATGATAAAACATATACTTTGCAATAAAATATATAAAGCCTTGACATGGGTGAAAACAAAGAGCCATTCTGGACTGCCCATGACACGAGCTTTCATATGATATAAAGCACACAACAATACACCAACTGTAGCCACATCCACTGCCCTGGCGATCCTAGCGAGTCACTGTAGGACAAGCCATGCGGTTCTAACGGAGTGGTTAACGTCACACCCCCCCAAGATTTTTCTCAGAGGCCCAAGGCTCACAAAAATCTGATTGTTAGAACCCATGCTATATCTCTACTTCCCATCACCCAGCGGCAGTAAAATATCTGGCCCAGTTCTCAACAAAACATTTCACAAAATTATAACCCTCCCCAACACAATAGGTTAAATCATATGTAGTTATGCTCCTCAAGAGCGAGCTTCTCTAGCCCAGCATTCTGAGAGGAGTGCAACTCAGAATTACTGCTATAACATACTGACAAAATTCAACTATCAAAGAAAGAGTTTTTATTTAATTTTTATGTTTTTAATTTGTTTATTTCGGCTGCACTATAGGGGCAAGCCTAGTTTTTCTTCTATACCAAATGCTCAACTCCTGCTTTACGACCCAATACGCTGGGCTACAACCGCGAGCCAACAAGCACCAAGCGCAAAATACTATTCAAACTAAAGCAGGAGGCTACCCGTGTGTCAATCTACCCAGGATCATATACCCTTGAAAGACAATCTGCAACCACGTTGTCACAACCGGCAATATGGCGTATGTCCAGGTTATATACCAATAACCTTAGTGACCACCTGGTCAGCCTCATATTCCGATTGTGAAACTGGTCCAAGAACTTGAGAGGGTGATGATCTGTGTAAACTACAACGACCGGACCATAGGCTGGAACATAGACCCCGAAATGCCCCAGCGCAAGCACAACTGCCCGCAGCTCCTCCTCGACAACAGAGCAGCTCTCCTGGGCCGAATTGAACTTCTCCGAGCAGAAACTAACAGGATGCTCCAGCCCATCATCGTCCTTTTTCACAAGGACGGCACCAGCCCCCACACCACTAGAATCCGTTGCTAGTTGGAAAGGTAGGCTAAAGTCAGGGGCCCTGAGGATCGGGTGAGTGCACAACAGGTGTTTTACTACTCTAAACGCCTTCTCACACTCAGGCGCCCATTTGACTTTCTTATCCTTCCAGTTATCCTCCACCTGAGCTTGACTGTCCCGTTCTCCTTCTCCACCTTGACTGCTAAACGTCATCACAGGCACAGTGAGAGGCTCAGGGGGGTGCCTCACATACTCCTTCATGAGATTAACGTGACATAACTGATTGCGCATACGTCTGTCTGGAGCGGCCACCAAGCAGTCCAGGTCCGATAGCCTCTCACCCACCCTATAAGGACCAGTGTACTTCGCGGATAAGGGATGACCTACAAGGGGCAGTAGAATCAACACCTCCTGACCCACGTGAAACTCCCTGAGTTTAACCTGGAGGTCGTACCTGTCCTTCATGAGGGCCTGAGAGCTAGTCTAATTACGGGCAGCCAACTCCAGACTGCGCAACATCCGTTCTCGACTGTCGGGGACATACTTGAGCATAGAACAAGGTTTATCTGCACCCTCCCATACTTCTTTAACCATATGGAGAGGCCCTCTGACACGTCCAAAAGACGAGCTCATTAGGGCTGAATCCCAAACTTTCCCCAGGTACCTCCCGTGCAGCAAACAAAACATATGGCAGGCCAAGATCCCAACCTTTCCCACTCTCAAAGCAACAATAACGAAGCACAGATTCCAAGGCTGAGTGCCATCGCTCTAACACACCCTGGCTCTCCGGATGATACACAGATGACACAACCGTAACAATCCCATGCTGCGGCATTGCTCGAACAAAGAGGCTAGAAGTGAAGTTGGATCCTTGGTCTAACTGAATCCTCTGCGGGTAACCATACCGGGAAAAATACTCTAGCAAGTTTCGGGAACCGTCTTCGCTGACCCATTTCTCATAGGGTACGCGTCAGGGTACCTTGTTGATACCTCCATGATGGTCAGGGGATACTTGGAAAAATCTCCCGACTGTGCATCACTGTCCTCCTTCAACTCGACAGCACCGGTACCACATTCAAGAACCTCCGGGTCTTCTAATTGCAATTTACAAATGTCCGAAGGATCAAGCCTATCTAAGTGTTTGCGAAACAACTCATGCCCCCCTCCTACATTGAATTTAGCCTCCCGTTGCTCTCTCTCTCTGTGTATCGTTGCTGTCTCTTCGTCTTTTTAAGCTCATCTTCTGCCTTCTTACTAACAGTTAATGGGTCTTCTCCAGACTCGAAAATTGGTCCTAATAATGAGTCCCCGAGAATATCCGTTGATACTAAACTCTCAACCGCATCAACTTTCAACACCTTCTCGGTACCTTTCCTCCGCTTGTCTAAAGACTGTTGACCAGAATGTGACTCCCTGGACGCAAGAGATCTGGTGACAACACACGCCATAGGTTGCACCTGACACTTCTCAACCCACTCCTGCTCCTCCCTACTCACGTCGGCCGGCTTCTCGGCAACGACCCAGGGTGGAGCCTCAGAAGTAGGCCCTGCAAAGTCGTTGCCGAGAAGAAGGTCGACGCCCCCAACAGGTAACTTCTCCACAATTCCTACATCCAGGTCACGAGTCACACCATCAACTTCCATCTTCATTCTTACAAGCGGGTATGACCTTGTTGCATTAACCCCTGAACCACAACCACCCGCGCCGTATTTACAGGTTTACCAGTGAAATTTCTCAACAATGTTTGCGATGCCCCAGTGTCACGCAAAATTCTCACCTCATGTCTTCTACTCCCCCACTCCACACAACCGAGTCCCTTGTGGTCACTAAAGGCATCACGGACAGGGAATAAGCCTTCCGGATCCTTCTGCACTGGCAGTGTATTTACCTCGGAAGAATTGCCTTTAACAAACTCCGTTGTCCTCTTGAACATTCCAATGCCGTGAGCAAAAGACACGGCTGCCGGAGGAGGTCGACTAGGGCACTCATTTGCCTTATGACCCTCCTGGTGGCACTTAAAACACATAAATTTCGGTCTCGGCTTATACTGTGATGTAAAAGGCCCCTGACTTTTCTCATACGGCGTGGTGTAAGGTTTGGATTCAGTTTTAGTTTCATTGCTCTTTTGTTTAAATGTGTCATTGCTACGGGGAGGGGGAGGATAACGGTCCCTAGCACTTGCATCGTACTTCTGTGAGGACCCGCAACCCCGAATCAACGACAGCCGTCGATCAGCCATTTCTGCTGCTTCGACTAGAGTTCTTGGGTTTTTCTCCTTTAAGTTCAAAGTTAGATCACCGCCCGTGCTCTTAAAGAACTGCTCCAACATCATTAACTGCTTAACTCCATCAAACGTTGTTACCTTCTCAGATCGGAGCCAGTTCCCCATAGCATCGGACAAGTCCCGGGCGTGTTCCAAAAAGGTGCTATCTCTTCCCTTAGTTACACCCCGGAACTTCAAACGGTACGTTTCTGGTTGCAGTTCGTAAGCCCTCAGGACAGCCTCCTTGAGATCCTCATACACAATACATGACTCCAAAGGTAACGCATCGTAGGCTTTAACCCGTACAGCCCCAGCGACATGTCTGACGCGTCGGCGATGTATGTAACGCATAGCCCCAGCGACGCGTCTGACGAGTCACCCTAATTGCTCCGACCGTAACCTCAGGTGTAGCCACTCGAGAGGGCTCAGATTTGTATGGGAACTGTGTACGTATCCCACGCAACCGTGCCAATGGTTGAAAACTCTCAAAGTTAACGTGCGTGCGCGTGAGCGCGCAATAACCTAGTTTTTTGGGGTAATTGCCTTCAATTTTTTACTCTTGTAAAATACGTTTTCGGGGGCTCTGTAGGACCATTCTTTAAGCTTTTTGAGCGGTTTTTCGTAGATTTTCCTTCATTCCTAACCCATTCGCTATTGTTTCTGGAATAAAACCATTTTTTGAAAACCGGCCGGGTTCTGGTGAACAAACAGTACAAAACTAGCCGGGGCTCCACGGGTTAAGACCCTTGCCTATTAATCTAGAGGATACAAGTGCTGCCCATTTATTCTCTGGCCACTGGTGTTCCTGGCACTTCTTCTCAAAACGTGCGAAAAATTCTGTTACCCCACTCTCATCAAATACCGGAACCAGTTTCAATAAGTGCGAGAGAGATTGATCATGAACACGGTTACCAGCCCCAAGTCGCTATCCCGTCGTCTCTACTCGCGACTTCTCTACGTCCATGTCGGCACAGTACCTACTCGACTCAGCTTGGATTTTTCCTAGCTCTATGTGCTCATGACTGATAGTTTTCTCTCTTCTATCTTGGCTAATTCTATTTGCTGCTGAAGCTCACATGCCCTTTGTTGCTGTTGATGCTGAAGCTTAGCTAATTCGAGCTGAAGCAATAATTCTGGAGTTAACCCTTGAGGAGGTGAAGGTGCTACAATGTTTGAAATTACCGGTGGTCCCCCCAGGGGCAACCCACCCTGCCAGTCACCACCCAACTGTGGACGCGTACTCAGGGTCGGCAAACTACTGGGATGGCTGGGAGTCGAGTGTAGGGGAAGCATGGCCGAAGGGCTCTGAGCACTCAACCCATCTCGCTCACCAGTCACCCTGCCCAGTACACACGTTATCAAGTTATCCCTGGTCATGCTGCTAGTACCCGCATGACCTATAGCTGTGGCCAGGCATTGAAGACTGTACCGATCCATACCCTCCAACCGCTCGGCAGTAACAGGCCATTGCAAAAATATCCTAGCATCCTCCTCACAGTTCACCTGATTAACCATTTCATCATACTGCTGTTCCTCAGTTTCGACATTACGTACTGTGTCTCCATTCTCCTCTGATCCGGTATAAGACATGATGCTCACAAAAATTTCCCACCTCAATATTCAGAAAAGAAGCACCCCAAACTCTTATACCTCAATATACACACAACAATTCTCGGAAATACTCAAGGGCTATACTATGTTGCAAAAAAAAAATATTCTTGCTGATCCCCGCAAAATATTCCCCAAAACAACAAATGTTCCCTGCTAATAAATGTAGGTTCACCAAATCCTAGGTAAGGTCGCCATTTGTTACGACTGAGGTTCAAATATATCAGGGCTCTTATTCATTGGACTAGTAATGGCATAAATGCTACAACGGAAAGCACTAGATCCAACCTCTGATGTATATTCCCAGTGAACAAAGAACACAAATACTCTCCAGAGTTCTATATGCAATAATAGGTTATTAAACTCTCAATAAATGTGCATCTACTCTAGGCTTAATGTTATATGAAAACAGCCTATTACTACCTATAACCGAAGGTGCTTGGTTATGGTATGCAAAGTAAGGTGGTAAGAGAAGTACAGCTTACGTTACTTTAATCAATAAATGTCAGGCACTCCTGCATGAAAGAAAGTGCACTAAAGTCCTTCAACACCAACAAGGAATCTTCTTTAAATGTTAGATGCTATCAAGATGCTCGAATCGGAAATGGAACCCAAAAAGGCAGGCAGCGGAACAATGCTCGTGCAGGCTATGCACACAAAAAGGCAGAAGATATAATGCAGTCGGAGCCAAGAATATCCTAAACGCCACAACAATAATAATAATCGCCACAACAATGCAGTATTCCTATCAACAAAAAGAGCCTAAGTCGTTTGTGTCTCAATACATCAAACTAGGCTGCGAAATGCTTGTGTAATCATAAACGGGTATGCATAAAAAGAGTAATTGGTTTAATATACTTAATGTCTACTGTGACTGATAAAGTCTAGCTAGAGTCAATGATACGAGATACTGGTGCGCATAGCATGCCGCATAGCCTAGTGCAAATCTCAAGTCTGTGCATCAAATATTACGTTATAGGGAAGGGTAGCTCTCTTGAGAAACCTTAATACCGAAGTATTAAGCGTTCTCCTGGAGTACCTCAAAGACAAACAACGAGCTTAGAACAGTGCAGAATGGTATAGGCAAATGCCCTCATTTGTGCATGCTCTACTCTCAATGGCACACAGACTAGAATTTACCCAATCAACTCCAGTTCTCAGGTATGTCGTGCAGCTTTTAACTAAAGCCAGCACCCATCGGAAACAATACCTTATAGTATCAGACTCCTAGTCTAGCATTATCTAATCCAGCAGAACACTAATAATTATAGGAAGCGGTACTGAACAATATGAATGCCAACCAATGCTTCGTGATCAACTTATCTTAACAACTAAACATACATGGGTTATATCAGACCTTAACGCACAATTCAACTGGCCAGCATGAAGCTGATTATGCAGAGTTAACCAGAGGGGATATAATATTAATAAAAGATGGTGAAAGGTATGGAAAATGAGAGAGATAGGCAGAGGAAAAGGTTCTCAGGTGCAGAGAGGGTGACAGGTATCAAACGGATAAGAGGGATGCGTTCTAGAAACCAGATCTGAGGGAGAGAGTGGCGAGGGAGCTGTATATATACTAGCACTAGCTCGAGCCGCGTGGGAAAAAAGCGGTAACAAGTCCTCCAGCCAATACTAAAGAAGCCAGCCAAACATGACGTCACAAAGCATTGTAAAAAACTCCCTCAACGAATCCCCAGGAGGCCAGCCAGCTATGACGTCATCGAGTATAGCAAAACACTGCGCGCCTCCTCTCACTCTTGTTCTACTCTCTCTCTCTCTCTCTCAATTCCTATCATTACTACTTAATGATAAAACATATACTTTGCAATAAAATATATAAAGCCTTGACATGAGTGAAAACAAAGAGCCTTTCTGGACTGCCCATGACACGAGCTTTCATATGAAATAAAGCACACAACAATACACCAACTGTAGCCACATCCACTGCCCTGGCGATCCTAGCGAGTCACTGTAGGAAAAGCCATGCGGTTCTAACGGAGTGGTTAACGTCACAGTATATATATGTGGTCAAAATAAAATGCAATACAATAACATACAATAGTGGTGATTATCATTGAGTATGCATTCACTTCCCAGAGCTCAATGGCTGAGTGTTTTTATCACAATTACCTATTTAATGCCATTTATGAAATTGAATATATATAATATACATTGGACAACTATTGACTTGATATTCAAAGGCTACACTTGTAATTATACCCATAATTCGACACAAAGACACATACGCTTCCCTAACAGTATATGCCTAATTAGTAAAAGACAGACATTTTTTGAATGGAGTACACACTTACACCATTCATTTAGACCTCTATATGAGAACATGGTGAATCATTTACTGTAGACTACATAATTATCCATTTCTATAAAAACATTATTTTACAAATGCTAACTACACATACAGTATATACACCTTTACAAACAAAAATAGAAGCATGTTTATTACAATATAGTGTTCAAACTCATCCAACCCTTTGCATGACTCTACACATATATACACGCACAGTCAGCGTAAATATTAAAGGTAATATATTTTTCGATCTAGGTAATAGGGATGTTGTAATTATTGGTAGATATATTGGTTATATACCTATTTTTAGTAGTCACTGTTGATAATGTGATAATAGATTTTTTTTTAATTGTCTTACCGATATATTTCCTGTATATTTCTTAAATTTTTGGGAAATCCGTTCCATACCTTAACTCCATGATATTTTATACATGTCTGAGCTTGACTTGTTGAAGTATAAGGGATAGTCCTCAGGGAGTTCTTGATAGGTAGATAATTGGAGAAATTGGGTTTCTCTCTCTCTCTCTCTCTCTCTCTCTCTCTCTCTCTCTCTCCTTTTTATCCTTAACATCTTTCCATCCACTTTCAATCACCGCACTTAACCCGGGAACTGCGGGGAGACTCTTAAGAGTTCCCCCGGCGGACTGCGGGGAGACTCTTATGAGTGAGTGAAAAAAAAAATCAACTTTTGACATCGATTTTTTTGTTTGTTTTTTTTTTTTTTTTGGCCCCTGGGCCATGCAAATTCTCAGTCCTCTACCTCCCCTCCTTCCCCACTTTCCTCCTCTCCTTCAGTTATCACCTATTTTCCCTGTTATTCCCTTATTCTGAGGTATATTTTCGTGCTAACATTAGCGAGTTGCAAGCAGGGTGTTGTCATCACTGATGGCAAGCGAGTGCAAGAGAGAGAGAGAGAGTATCGATCGACTGTGTCTCAGTGGCCTTGGGGGAAATTGGCGGGAAAGCAGGTTGCCTCACCCATACATTATACAACTCGCGGGCTATATCTCCGATTTTGACCATCCAAACGCTGTTTTCACTCGTTTTATTGTTGTTTCAGGTTAATACCTTTATAATCAACCCATAATAGGCGCATATGGATAAGTATTAATGCTATTAATGGCACAATTAATATTTTAGTGACGGAAACACCTCAAATACGTCAGCACAGGGGGACGTTTTCAATTACCCCCATGAGCACTTCAGAGGTTAACCGCCTCATTGCTATTATTTTTTTGGTTATCTATAACTTCAGATCGCTTTTTATCATTTTAGTTATTTGTTTTCCTCTAACATCTTTCATACCCAACCAGGCCAGCCCCCTCTCCAGCTCTCTCTCTCTCTCTCTCTCTCTCTCTCTCTCTCTCTCTCTCTCTGTCTCTCTCTCTCCTATTTATCCTTAACATCTTTCCATCCACTTTCAATCACCGCACTTAACCGCCTCATTGCCATTATTTTTTTGGTTATCTATAACTTCAGATCGCTTTTTATCATTTTAGTTATTTGTTTTCCTCTAACATCTTTCATACCCAACCAGGCCAGCCCCCTCTCCAGCTCGCTTTCTTTCTCCCTCGTCCCCGCCCCTGCTCTCTCTCTCTCTCTCTCTCTCTTAACATTTTGTACAATTTAATAATTTTTCCATAACTGCTGCCCTAGATCCGGTTACCCACTCAGATCCTGGCTCTCGCTCACTCTCTGGCTCTCTCCCTATCTTGATGTTGACAGCATTATTAATATCCTAAGCATTCATTAATACTCAACATCAGGGTGGCGTCGCCAGTGTAAGTAATCATAGGATATAATTGGCGTGCTTCCTTTCAATCAGTTAGATCTTTTAGTTGTACCGGTGCCCAATGCCGAGGATTTATACATTTAACCACTTAGCTTTAGGAAGTTTAGGAGAAGCAGGCCAATTGCCCATCAGAAAGGTTGACTATGATATGTGATGTTTTTTGTTTTTGTTTTTGTTTTTACATATTCCATCAGAAAGGTCGACTATGATAAGTGAATTGTTATGCATCCAGCCAATTATACATTAATAACAACAGCAATAATCTAGATATGTGCCAGGAGAGATTTCCCGGGGTTTCTGAAACAAGGGAGACATGGTAGAGATGGAAGCACCACGGGAAGATCAGGAGGACGGCTTGGTAGAGGCAGAGGAACGGATAATCTTGGAAGACTATGGCCTAGCAGATACTAAGTGTCTTAAGTGCGGAACAACCAATGCAAGAAAGAATTCGCGAAAATGTTCCGGCTGTCTTAGATCTATTCATTTATCTTGTGCTAAGCTGACAAAGAAAACATCAGGAGAACAACCAAACTGGAAATGTCTCGCATGCCCAGGGCCCACTGCAGAGCCAACCGGGGCAACACCGGCAACACCGGTCGCCGACTTGACCCAACTGGTGACCAAATGGAAAGCGCGGATCCAGGTCCTTGCCCGGGTACCTAAAGGAGCCAGAATCCAAGTGGCGGAGGCCCTTACAACCATCATAAAGCAGGCCCTACAGCTCAAGACACCCCTCGCATGGGCACGGCACCTGGGTTTCTCCTATGGGGCCCTCCGAAAACCACCCAGAACCAACATACAAGACCATCTTCAGGTTTCACTAGCCACCAGAGTGAAACGTCAAGTAGCACAGTATATGGATGGAAACAAACTGGTGGAACCCCCCGAACAGCAACCAAACAGGGCCCAGAAGCACCAGCAGAAGGAAGAGGAAGAGGCTGAACAGCTACGTAAGAGGGTCGCTGCGAAGCTGGCGGATAGTGACATCAAAGGGGCCGTCAGACTGTTGTCCTCTTCAGAAGGTTTTGCTGGTCAAGGCACCGAAGTTGTTGAAGCCCTACAAGAAAAGCACCCACCTACACCTAGGGACCTAAACCTCCCCCCTGCCCCAAATGACCAGATGCGCCAACCCTTAGTTGTCACGAAGGAGCAGGTGGTCGCCGCAGTGACTTCATTCCCAGCAGGCTCAGCCGCGGGCCCAGATGGTATCCGACCCGCCCACCTCAAAGGCCTCTTGGGTCAGGGATCAGGAGCTGCTGGGGAGGCACTCTTGGAAACCCTCACCAAATTCATCAACATGGTTTTAAGAGGGGAAGTACCCGACTGTGCCACACCCCTATTTTTGGGGGCATCACTCTGTGCACTGGCAAAAAAAGATGGCGGTGTGCGCCCAATAGCAGTAGGGAACACCTTCCGCCGCCTTGCCACAAAGGTGGGTTTGAAACCACTCTCGAATGGCCTAGGTCAACACTTAAGACCAGTTCAACTAGGTTTCGGAACTCCAGGGGGGTGTGAAGCTGCTGTACACGCAACCCGCACCTACCTCAGCCAAGCCCAAGAAAAACGAGTGCTTCTAAAGATTGACATGCGGAACGCATTCAACAGCATTCGCAGGGATGTCTTCCTCCGTGCAGCTCAAGAACACATCCCCACTCTGTACCCCCTACTTTGGCAGGCTTATTCCAAACCTTCAATCCTGATTTTTGGCGAGACGGTAATCCCATCAGAGACCGGGTTACAGCAGGGAGATCCAGGTGGTCCTGCTCTTTTCTCAATAGGGGTGGATGCAGCAGCTAACAAAGTAAGGTCAGAGCTGAATGTATGGTACCTGGACGATGCAACCTTGGGTGGGTCAGTAGAGAACGTTCTAACCGACCTAAATAACATCATAACTGACCTCGGCCAGGCCGGGCTAGTGATAAATGACACCAAATGTGAACTTGTTCTCCTCAACCACACACGTGAACAAGGAGAAGAAACTCAGGCCCTGTTCCGAAACATATTGCCAGATGTAGAGATCCTTCAGGAGCACCAGCAAACCCTATTAGGTTCCCCACTAACTCTGGCAGCAATCCCACCAGTACTTCAAGTTAAAAAGGAGGAGCTTCAACGTCTCATGAGTCGCCTGATATACATCGATGCCCACTCAGCTCTGGCCCTGCTCAAGAACTGTTTCTCCATCCCAAAACTCCAATACCTCCTGCGCACATCGATGACTTACACGAACAATGGCGGCCTCCAAGAATTAGACAGCATAATCCGAGAAGCAGTGACCAGCATCACCAACGTGGAATTTAAAGAACGGGCCTGGACACAAGCCACCCTTCCTGTCCGCCTCGGGGGCTTGGGCATACGGAGAGCCTCGGATATTGCCTCCCCAGCCTTTATCTCTTCCCTCATCGCGACCAACGACCTCGTATTGTCCATCCTTTATTCTAAACCCAGAATGACACTTAATGGGGACGTAACAGCAGCGATTAACACCTGGAAGGAAAGTACAGGAGTAGAGGAGGAGCCTCAGGGTACCTCCAGGAGCAAGCAGAAAGCGTGGGATACCATCTCGGCAAAGAAAACTCAAGAAAATCTCCTAACCAATGCAGACCAGGTTGCAAAAGCACGCCTCCAGGCAGCCGCCCGTTCGGAGAGTGGCTTGTGGTTACACGCCATCCCCATCCCACCTCTTGGAACTCACTTGGATGCTGAAGCGCTCCGGGTCGCCATCGCGCTCAGAGTGGGTGCGGCAGTTTGTCACCCACACCTTGCAAGTGTGATGGGAGGATGGATGCTCAAGGTCACCATGCCTTGTCATGTAATTACAACGCAGGCCGCCTGCCAAGACACTCTGCACTAAATGATGTCATAAAACGGGCCCTGCAGAGTGCTAACTGTGCATCAATCCTCGAACCACATGGACTTCACAGAGAAGACGGCAAACGGCCAGATGGGATGACCACTTTCTCTTACAAGAATGGCCGGTGCCTCGTGTGGGATGCCACATGTGTTGACACTTTTTCCACAACCAACGCCGCCAGAAACGCCGACGAAGCAGGTGAAGCCGCCCGGATAGCAGAAAATAAAAAGCGAGAAAAATATCAAGCCATCGCCAGAATTCATCAGTTCGAGCCCCTGGCATTCGAAATTTCAGGAGTCTTCGGCCCTACCACCCTTAAGATGGTGAATGAAATAGGCCGTAAAATCAGAGAAGTTTCAGGAGAACCCCGGGAAACCCTCTGGCTCAAGCAAAGACTAGGGATGGCTATCCTCCGGGGCAATGCCACCAGCGTCATGAGCTCAGTTCGACAGGACTGGGTCATGCCACTGCGTGAGGCCCTGGCAGGAGTGGTGTATCCGTAGTCTTTCCACAGTAGGGTAAAACAAAACATAAACCTTATTTGTATGTAACATGTGTGATGCACATTAATAAAAGGGGATGTGTCGGATGGTTGAAAGCCATAGTTGCTCGCGCGTTTGGGGCTAGCAACACGTATTATGAAAAACATGCATCCTCCTTCATTCACTGTCCCCCCCCTTCACTCAATCAACCCCACAATTTGCCGGAGGATAACAGGTTTTTCACAATACGTAGACGGAGGTCTTTCTTTAAACAATAAAAAAATAAAAAATAAAAAAGTGTTCTATGGATTCATCCCTTGAGTTTTTGAGTGATTACTTACTGGGGAATTCTGGAAATATAGTTGAATAGTGTAAGGTAGAATCATCAGCATATGGATGGATAGGACTGGAGGTACAGTTGAAAAGGTCATTTATGAATATTAGAAAGAGAATTGAAGATAGGACAGAACCCTGAGGAACACCGGAGTTGATAGAATGAGGAAGTGAACAATGGCCATCCACTACCGCAGCTATGGAATGGCCATAAGAGAAATTAGGGATAAAGGCACTGATGGAGGGATAAAAACAGAAGGAGGGTAGTTTAGATATTATATATTTTTACCAGACTCTATCGAAGGACTTCGATATGTCTAGTGCAATAGAAAATGTTCCACCGAAGTCCCGAAAGGAGGGTCACCAAGAGTTAGTAAGATATGAAAGCAGATCACCAGTTGAGCGACCCCTAAGGAAGTCATACTGGCGATCTGAGAGTAGATTGTGGGAAGATAAATTCTTAGGAAATTTGGGAATAAGAATAGTTTAAACAAACTTTAGAGATGCAAGAAATGAGAGCAATTGGACGATAGTTGGAGGGTTGAGAGCAGTCACCTTTCTTTGGGACAAGTTGAATGAGAGTGAACTTCCAACAAGAAGACAAGAAATTAGAGGAGAGACAGAGAAAGATGAGGAAGAACAATTGTTGGCAAGGTTTCTGGCTATAAACTAGAAAGCTTGGGTAGAACTAGAGTTGGAGAGTTCAGTGCATTTATTATTGATGAAAGAGTGTTTGGCGAGCCGAAGAACAGATTTGGTGTGATTCTGGGCAGAAACATATAGTGAGGGCAATCGGTACTAAATAGAACAAGAATTGCTCACAAGGTGATACAAGCATAAAACTTTCCACAATAGTTCACAAAGACCTATTTTACAATTTCAGGGCAGGAGCCACCGAGATTTCAGTGTTGCATAGCAACGGTTGCTAGGCAAATCATTTTCCTTAGCAACCGGCAGCAACAATGCAGTTTCTGGAAAACTGTGAGGTGCTATGGTTTTTTCTCAACTCCTTGTTCTAAAAAACATGTAGCATTGCATTTGGAGATCATATACAAGAATTATGTGGCATAAAATCCAATTTAGGGCAAGTCAGGCTATAAAAATGCCACTCCTAAAGCTTCAGACACTGTTGTCACAGTCACTTTTGCATTTGCAGTAGGCTGTGCATTTTAGATGCGCAACAACACATTTGCAGTCTGTGCATCCTCCTCGGCAAGAACACTTCAGTAGTTCTGGGCAGGTTGCACTGGCTTCGGGCAAGTTAGACCACAGAGGCCTCCACTTTTCTGGGCAAGTCCATCCCCACTCACTTGGAGAGGGCAACTGTCGTTCTGGCACCGTGGTGCAGCCCCAGTGGTGCCCACCTTGTAGTACTGCCCTCTTCATGTGTTGCTGTAGAGCAGCCTTGGTTGGAGGTAGACATGATATCTGACGTCCTTTGTGGATGAACAGATTCTTTCTGACTTCATTGATGGAACGAGAAGTTGCTGTCCTGTCATAGAGTCGAATGGTGAAGTACTCCAGAGAAGCCTCAGTCGCTTCACCAATTTGTTCAGGTGCATTGTGCAGCTCATAGAATGTCGCAGTAAATTCATCATGTGCCTCCCACACTTTCCATGCAGTCTTCTTTCCCACCTGGACCAGATGGGACACGGTATCACAACCTGTATAAGCATGGAACACAGGCAGTGCCAAGGATCTTTCTGTGCCAAGTGAAGCACATATTTCATGAGCTGGGATGTACCTAAAGTCCTTTCCACAACCAAAGGCAATCCAGAGTTCTATCTGCTGTCTCTGAGCCAGCTGCTGTACGACTGCCACTGCCAATACTACCACGTCAGTGTCCACAGTTCGAACAAGGATCTTGTGGAAGCCCTGCATAACAGCATCACTGACATGCACCATGATCCTCGAGTCTGCCTCCTCATGGTTGCAGGGAGCAATGTTGCTGGTGTCTCGTGTAGGTAAGCATAGCACATTGGCACCATCAGTAACAATGAGAGTCTGGTCTCCTGATGCATTTTCCAGCAGTTCCTTGTTCAGGAATGTAAACAGGTCTGTCTTGTTGTTGGCCAAGCGAAGGAACTGCTGCCAGTTCTTTGGTGTTGGGCTAGACGCCCCAACTCGTCTGCGCTGAATAGGACCAGTGACACGTTGTTCTCTTGTCTGTGACTTAAGGCTGTTATCGAAGTACTGGTCCCAGACAACATCCACTCTCAGAGCCTGACTTTGAGCATTGTTTATGTATGGAAGAAAGACCTTGGCAGCATAGTCTCCAAATGTCTTGCAGCCCTCAGGTCTAAGAAAGTGAACAAGTGCCGCACCATCCATGATTCGCACTTCAGTCTCTGGTGTCACATCATTTGATGACCCTACTTTCTTTTCAAGACATTCTATGAGATCAGACTTCTTCCCTGGACGTAGCTGCCCATAGGCAGACAGGGATGGAGGAAATGGGAGGTTTTCATGATTGAAGAAATTGTTCAAGTCACCTTTCCTTGTCTGACATGCAACATACAGACTTGCAAACAGCGAAGATTCACTTTTGAGGAGACTGACTTTGTCCCCTGATTTGTTTGATCGTTTGCCTTGGACATTGAACAGTACCACCTTGTTCCTGGTAATTGTTGCTGTCATTGGCTTAGTATTTGTTCTGAGCCGCTCTTCCACAAATGTTGCATACTGCTCCTGACCCTTTGATGCGAGAGTGGTTAGACACTCGACTGACTGCTCATCCATGATGTCCTTTGTATGGAGTCTGAGAAGGTCCTGCCCTTCCTCCTCAAATGGGCTCCCCATGTCCTCCATTACACTAACTACCGCCTGAACCTGTCCAGCAAACAACTTCTGGGTTGACCGGGTTTGTTCATGATGGTTTCTTTGCCCAGAACTTTGTTGTTTCCCTACCATGGTCGCTTCAAACTCAGAAATTACTCTGACAAGTTCTGGTCCTGCCACTGCCCATCTCAAGAGGGAGTTTGCATCCTGGGTAAGCCCGATGATTCCGCCTTCATCCTTCATTACTCCATTGTTTTGTTCATGGCAGTGATCGACAGCAATGAGGGAGAATTTTCTCTGGGATTTTGCCACAACAAACTTGCCTTGCTGAAATTCTTTGGCAACATCTGCATGAGTGCGAGATAGACTGCTCATGTCATGCACATGTACGGACATCCAACGTGCGTAGTGGGTGTGGTTGAGACTGAAGAACCAAGGTGTCAATTTCTTCAATGTATCCACATACAAATCAAAGTCACCAGTACGTAGTGATCGCACAAATGTGAACAAGAGAAGTTCCAGCTCTAGACTCGTATGCCAGTACATGAACTGAGGACTTTCAGCTTTTCGCCGTTCACACCATGTGCTGAAAGTGTCTGTGGATTCTTCGGAATTGTTTGCAACATATCCATCATAAGCCTTCTTGAGAAGGATGTACAATGCACATGCAGTGACTTGGTGAGCATGACGGGTTCGAGTCACATGTGATGCCTTCAGGAAGGACTCAGCAATGCCTGGTGTGGCAACATCAGCTTCCTGGAGAACTTCCACCCAACCACTTCCATCAAGCCAATGACCCAAAGCTTTCAAGCCTGTCATTTCAGTGTGTAGACCCCCCATAAGCATTACAAACTTGTCCTCACCATACAGTTCGGACATATTCCATTGGAGCTTCTTCAGTGTAGCATACAGAGGTTGGTCCCCACTAATCACTGGAGTCTGGCCAGGGTTGAGGTGATGAACTGCTGAATTCACCACTTCCATGCAATGCCGAAGCATAGATGGTGAGCTGGCTTCCTCAACAAAGAGAGGCATCATGGCATTCACAGATGGCAGAATGTCTGGGTCTGGCACTCTGCTGGCATGGTATGCTGCCCAAGACAAAGTCGCCTCTGCTGATATGTCATCTGCATGATGTTTCTCAACATGACTCAGCCAGTCATATTCCTTGTCCATGTCCTTGGTCAAAGGGATGTTGGAAGAAGCCAGGTCTGCAGGGATGGGTGGGACAAAGACGTAATTTTTTGGCAACCGTGTTGGTTTCAGTTCAGTGTACGAAAGGGGCAAGTCGCTCATTTTCCTCAACCCCCTCTCTTGAGTTATTGAATTGGTGAATCCTTGGCCATTGTCTTCATCTTCACAGACATCTCGCGGAGTGAGATTCTGGAACAAGGACAAGCTGGTGCCATGGAATGAACTTGTAGATGTCGCAGAGCTAGGGTTGTGGTCGATGTTGTCTGCAGCACTGGTGATGAAATGCCCTTTGCGAAGTTGAGGAGGACAGACTGTGCCAATCTGATGGTAATAGTCACAGACGTTATTACCCAATGATGTGATCAAGTCCATTGTGCGGTTGTATGATGCCGACATACCAAGAGTATATAGACTCTCAATCAACTTTCTATCTCTGGTTAGTGCATGAGCCTTAAGACCTACATAGACGGGTAGTGGCGTTTCACGATCTTTGCTGTGATATACTTGTGGATTTCTCACAGAATCCTTGCGTCTCTTGATGCTGTTGTACACCAACAGCTGAGCAATGGATAGTATTGGTTGGCTGATAGTTGTGTTGGATGTTTGATCTGTGATGTTTGAACCATTGATAAGCATGCTGACCAGTGACAAAAGGGACCGTGGAACAGACTCCACTTGGCTGTTATGGCCAAACGATCCAGAGAATGTTATTTTGTGTGCGAAGATGTCCTGTCGGATCATTTCAGCAATTTGGGTCATCATGACACTCTGCTCGTCTCGATCAGTCTGGTATCCTTCTCGGAGAATAGAGCCAACATCTTCTTCACAAGCCATGAACACATCTCGTCCTTCTTTGTAAGCTTTCATCCTTGGGAGATGCATGAGAATGCGGTCTTTCAGATTCTTACTGTTTACTCGTGCAGTAACATCCACTCCAAGTTGATTTAGCCTGTCAGTGTAGAGCTTCACAAGATCTGCAAGTCTGAACACCTTCACATCCTCATCTTGCCTCTTCTCCTCAATGTAAATCAGCTGAGCCAAAGCAATTCCTTTACATGTCTGGTCATCTGAGGCATCCTGATCCTGTGATACCTTTGCACATGCTCTATTGTACAGGTTTGTAAGGCAGTTTGCATGATACTTTGCCTCCTGGGCAATAAGGTCTCCTGCACTTAATTTTGCAAGAAGATTTTCATCTTGTAGATCATGTGCGCATTTCCTCACACGAAATCTAGTTGAAATGTACAGACTTCGCGGAGGTTCTCCTTTGTTTGCTGCTGGGAACAAAAGAAACATTTGGGACAATTGCTGCCAACTGTTCCACTTGAGGCAGTATCACCACCACTGCTAGTGCTACGTGTGAAAATTCGTTTTGAAGCAGTCCCATCTTCCTCAGACTTGTGCTTTCGTTTTGCGCGTTCCAGTTTGGTATGTGAAAACTTCTGATAACAAGATTTGTGCCACTTTGCATTCTGTTCTTTCAATGTTAATTGAATACCATTCCCATGGTCAAGTCGTGCAAGATTGATTTTGATTGGCATTGAGTCAAGGTTACTAAACTGTGTGATGTTGTCTACTATGGTTTCATAGCCTCTGTCAGTTGGTGATATGAGAGACTCTTTGGTGTCCAGTTGACAAAAAACACAGATAGTCCAATCAGTTGCTTGAACAGATGAAGATGAGGCACTGGCCATTTCTGTGAATATTCAGTACGTCTTGACTATCACTGTGCGCAGATCAAATATATCAAACTTGCTGAAACTGGAAACAAAACATGATTAAGGCCGAGGGTTTATCCTTTTACCACCTTTATCAAATACATCTGTTGCACACATTCCTTTATGGGATACAACTAGGTTCAGTTTCCCTACACCTAGCCCGATCGTTCATCCAGTGCCATTTAAGTCCCGTGCGATCTGTACACCTTCCGGGTAATTCTTAAGCCCCGTTACCTTTGGCTCGGCTCTCCCGCGGTGCACATCCTGTCAATTCAGGCGCGGCTATCTAACTACATCTACCAACTACAAACTACAGTTTAGTAGCTAGTGGATTTGGGGCTGTTAGATAGCATTTGGGACACTGATCTAGATATACTAGTACTTATTAAAGTACTAGTATATCTAGATCAGCTGGCACTGAACCCCATGCTGAGTTACATAGCAGTGATGTCACCAGTGTGCCCTGGTTGTGTGCTGACATTCACTCTATTATATAGATATATATGCTTTTATACATCTTTTGAACCATTTTAGGAGTGAATATAGGAAAATAAATATAAGTACAGAGTCATAACACTTCATAGTAGTTCAGAAACTGCATCGTTGCTGCCGGTTGCTAAGGAAAATACTTTGCCTAGCAACCGTTGCTATGCAATACAGAAATCTCGGTGGCTCCTGCTCTGAAATTGTAAAGTAGGTCCTTGTGAACATTTCCGGGAAGTTTCATGCTTGTATTACCTTGTGAGCAATTCTTGCACCCATTTCCTTGACTAATAGGAAGAATGAGATTGTTGAGTTTGAAGACGATGGTACCATTTAAAAGTTTTCTCCTTATTGTGGACAGCAGTAGAGCAAGCTTGAGTAAACCAAGAATTGTTTGCATTAGTCTGAGAGAAAGAAAATGGAATGTATGCCTCCATGCCCGAGAGGATTACCTCGGTAATGCGTTCAGCATGTACAGCACTCTCCGAGGGTCCCTGGCCACAGAAGCAAGAATCATTCCATGGGAAGTCAAAGAAGTACTGCCGATAAGCCTCCCAGCCGGCAGCACCAAAGTGCCACAAGTGCTGCCAGCTGGGAGGATCAGGTGGCCATACTGAATAGATAGGACAGGTGACAGTGATAAGTTTATGGTCGGATGAGCCCAAAGGAGAGAAAAGATTGACAGTATAAGCGGAAGGGTTAGAAGTTAGAAACAAGTTGAGAATGTTGGGCCGATATCCGAAGCGATCCGGTATACGGGTGGGCTGCTGAACCAACTGCTCTACAGTAGGTCATTTAGGATAGAAAAGATGTAGGCTTGTTCACCAGGTTGGTCGTTGGAATGAGAGGACAGCCATTGGCGGTGGTGAACGTTGAAATCTCCTAAGATAGAGATTTCTGAGAAAGGAGAGATGGATAGGATCTGTTCCACGTTAGAGTTTAGATAGTCAAATCATTTGGGGAAGTCATTAGAGTTAGGGGAAAGATAGGCAGTACAGAAATATTTAGTATTAGACTGACAGCATAGTTTGAGCCATAATTTGAGAATTCAGAGGAGTCAAAGCCGGGAACACAAGAGCAAGTGAGTTTGTTGTGTACGTATTCACAACATCCGCCTTGGGCATTGAAACTAGGATGGAGATAGTAGGAGAGTACAGAGAAAGGTTTGCTGTCAGTAGTCCCAGACAACCTAGTTTCGGTGAGAAAGAGAAGATCAAGGTTGGCAGAGGAGAGGTGGTGTTCAATAGTGTAGAAGTTAGAGGAAAGGCCACGAATGTTGCAAAAGTTGATAGTGAGAGTGTCAGGCCGTGGTCCAAGACATTTTGATGGTTCAATAGACATCTGCACAGAGTACACATACACAAGGTAGAAGCATACAAAGCAGCCAAACGTTACAATGACACAGCACACTGGGAACACTACAAGAATACACAGAAAACACTACAAAGAGAAATGAAACAAGCAGAAACTAATTACACTGCCACTTTTCTCACAGACAACAATCAAAACCACGAACAGTTTTACAGCTTCTTCAAAGCACACAAACAAGACTCGACTGGTATAACAACATTATTACATAACGATTATCTGGTCACACACCCCCAAGATAAAGGACATGCACTTAATTCGCATTTCCAGTCAGTTTTTACACAAGAACAAACAGACCTGCCAGAACTGTCACCATCACCACACCTAACTATACCCCCAATGACTATACACACCCGTAGAATCAAGAAACTCTTACCTGAGGTAGACGTTGACAAAGCGACTGGACAAGACAATATACCCTGCAGGATACTTTGGGCGAATACTGCCATTCTTGCCCCTGCCCTACAGGTTATATTTTCACAGACTCTTGGTACCGGAGAACTACCCCACGACTGGCTTTTGGCGAACGTGATCCCGATTATTTAATCCGGACAGAATCTTCCCAGTTAACTATAGGCCTGTGTCTTTAACCTCAGTTCCTTGCAAAATTTTAGAAAACATCCTCCATAAACATATAATAGACCATTATAGCAACCAAAATATACTGACTGACTCACAGCTCTGCTTTCGGCCCTATCGCTCGTGCGATATGCTATTACGTGTAATGACTCATGACATATCCCAGTCCCTAAAAAACCCTAAAATTAAACAAGTTGATGCCATAGTTCTTGATTTCGCCAAAGCCTTTGACATAGTCCTTCACTGTAGACTGTTAGCTAATCTGGATTACTATGGAATATAAGGACCACTTATTCACTGGATTATGACTGTCCTAACCAATCGAAAACAGCGCATTTTTCTCGATGGCTCCCACTCATCTTCTGTTCCTGTAACTTTGGGGGTATCCCAAGGCAACATCCTTGGTCCCCTTTTCTTTCTCTCATACATCAATGATCTTCCATCATCTTTAATTTCTACTACTAGACTTTTTGCAGACTATCTCAGATCAGATCAGATGAAGGTATTGAGGGATAAGCCTTTACAACGTCACCTCGTATCTACATTCTACTTTTCCTATTTTTCTGAAGAGTGTAGAGAAGGGAGAAGGGGTGTTGGAGAGATAGAGGAAGCTGTTGGAGTGGCTTTGTTATGTGTGTTTAGTCTGTATACGTCATCAGGATGTCCCCTGACTGGATGCGAGCATGTGAAACATTCTAGGACGTACTACCACTCCCAATAAATGTCTGCCGTGGAAGATAGTTTAATAAACCGACCAACAGTCGATAGGGACGATTGCTTTTGGCTTCAAGACGACTTGACTGCCCTTGATGACTGGGAAGCCAAGTGGCAGATGACCTTCAAACCAGACAAATGCCACCACATATGTTTAACCCGCTCCAAGAGACCTGTACCCTTTGCCTATAAACTCCATAATGGTAAACTTGATACATAAACTCCATAATGCTAAACTTGATACTGTCCATTCACATAACTATTTGGGAGTCCATCTGTCAGCAGACACACACATGTGAGTAGTGTCAGGAAAAAAAAACAAAAAAACATGGAGTTCCTGTGCAAGAACCTAAGGAGATGGAACACAGACATGAACATTTTAGCTTTTAAAACACTAGTTCGACCACGCATTGAATACTGCGACACCGTCTGGGATGCACACACTTACAACAACACAAATAAATTAGCAACCATACAAAATCAAGCGGCAAGATGGATCAGACATGATTACAGGCACACTACATCGGTCAGTTTGCTTAAACAAGGCATTAAATCAGACACACTTGCAACAAGAAGACAAATACACAGACAACAAATGCTATTACAAAATCACAAGCAATCTAGTGGACATAGACAAAGATATATAATATGTTTACACCCTACAAATATACGATCTACAAGAGGCAACCACGACCTACAATACCACACCTATCAGGCAAGCACTGACATATTTGGGTACTCATTTTTCCCCGCAGCATCCAAGAGTGAGATCATCTTCCATCTCATATAGTTAACAGTCCCACTCTTGATAGTTTTAAAGCTAGGATAACCAAACATTGTTCTCCTAATCCTCATCCTCGTCCTTCCCATTAGTCCCATAACTCCCTGCACAACCCCCGCATATCATGCTGCCCATGTGCAGCTCTCTGAGGTTCCCCAAATTAAAGCTAAAGCTAAAGTGTTGTTGTTGTTGTTGTTTGTTGATGTTGTTCCTTAAGCTGCCTGGCCGAACAGTCCCGAGTAAAGTGTATAGTGGCTTACAGCATAGACACGTGTCCTGGCTGTCGGTGGTTCGATTTCGGCTGGGAGTATATACAGTATACACATATAATAGATATTTATTTTATTTTCATATTTTCTTATCCAGTACCGTTGAGAATGTATGACATCCTGGAAGTGTTGCCCAAGGTGGAAAAGTACGAGCCCCACATCTACCGCCTCCGCATCAAAACAGAGAACTTCGACCACACTAATGGTATTGTCAGGTGGGTCACAGAAGTTCAAGTCCACATACGATAATAGGTTCGACGACACTAACGATAACAGGTTCGATTCCACTAATGATAATAGGTTCGATTCCAGCAATGATAAGAGGTTCGATGACACTAACGATAACAGGTTCGACGACACTAATGATCATAGGTTTGATTCCACCAATTATAATAGGTTTGATTCCACTAACAATAACAGGTTCCATTCCACAAACGGTAACAGGTTAGAATCCACTAACAATAATAGGTTTAACCCTTCTTTGGCAGCGCCCAACTTATGCCGTGTGAAATAAATTTGGACTAAGTGGCGGTTCACAACTTATGTCGTGTGCCATTTTCAGCACGTAATGTTGCAGAGAGAGAGAGCTGAGTGGTGTGAGGAGCGTAGTAAGGCTATGACCGCCGCCCACCACCACGGTGGGCCAACTGAAGTCAAAACCACCCTTCCATCCCCCCTCACACTCGCTACACAGGGAATTATGTAGGGAAAGTACCTAATTACATGGTTTTTGCACTTGTGTTGCGCGATCGTTGCAAGAAAACCAGTAGTCGTACAAGGATGGTTGGGGTGTCATTGGAAAGCTCTGTTTATGCCCTTTCAGGGATAGATACTTGTTTTACGCTCTGGGTCTTATTTAGGCATGAAAATGATCACGTAAACAACCCCATTTAGGGTAAAAACACCCTGCTGGGCGGTACATATAAATTACCGCTTAGGCCACTCGTAAGGTGTTAATGCCACTAACGATATCATCAGGTAGGTCAGATAGGTTCAAGTCCACATACGATAATAGGTTTGATTACATTAACGATAACACAGAAGGTAAAACAGGCGATAAAATGTTTTGCCCCATTCTGGTATCAATTATTTCCTGGCGTGCAGTAGCGAGTTTGATTCCACTAACAATAATAGGTTCCACTCCACTATCAATAAAAGGTTCCACTCCACTAACAATAATAGGTTCCACTCCACTATCAATAATAGGTTCCACTCCACTATCAATAATAGGTTCCACTCCACTAACAATAATAGGTTCCACACCACTAACAATAATAGGTTTCACTCCACTAACAATAATAGGTTCCACTCCACTATCAAAAATAGGTTCCACTCCACTAACAATAATAGGTTCCACTCCACTAACAATAAGAGGTTCCACTCCACTAACAATAATAGGTTCCACTCCACTAACAATAATAGGTTCCACTCCACTAACAATAATAGGTTCCACTCCACTAACAATAATAGGTTCCACTCCACTATCAATAATAGGTTCCACACCACTAACAATAATAGGTTCCAATCCACTAACAATAATAGGTTCCACTCCACTAACAATAATAGGTTCCACTCCACTAACAATAATAGGTTCCACTCCACTAACAATAATAGGTTCCACTCCACTAACAATAATAGGTTCCACTCCACTAACAATAATAGGTTCCACTCCACTAACAATAATAGGTTCCACTCCACTAACGATATCATCAGGTGAATATAATAGGTTCGATTCCAGTGCAGTAAACCCTCTCTAACACAGAGTAAATGGTCGGGGTGGTGGTGGTGGAGATGGTGGTGGTGGTGGTGGAGATGGTGGTGGTGTTGACACAAATAGGGTTGGGTTCATTTTCTGACCTGACCCACGGTCAGAAAAGTGACATGACCCGTGGTCAGAAAAGGGACCCTACCCTATTGGTGTCAACACCACCACCATCTCCACCACCACTACCACCATCACCACCACCACCATCTCCACCACCACCACCACCCCGACCATCACCACCACCACCACCACGACCACCATCACCACCACCACCACCACCACCACCATCACCACCACCATCACCACCACCACCACCACTACCACCACCACCATCACGACCATCACCACCACCTGTTATATGAGCTCTCCAAACCACTGACATTACTTTTCAATAAATCCTTGCAGTCTGGAACTATGCCTGATCAGTGGAAGCTAGCCAACGTAACACCGATATTCAAAAAAGGCAGCAAATCCCTACCCAGTAACTATCGTCCAATTAGCTTAACCTCAGTTGTATGTAAAATGCTAGAAACGGTCATACGAGACAGACTCGTAAATCACTTAGAGGAAAATAACATACTTAAAGATACTCAACACGGCTTTCGTAAAAAACGTTCCTGTTTAACAAACCTCTTAGACTTCTTCCACGATATCCTCAACCTCTACGATGAGAGTAAAGCTGTAGATATTATATACCTTGATTTTCAAAAGGCCTTTGACAAAGTTCCCCACAAACGTTTACTGCTAAAACTAAAAGCGCATGGAATACAAGACGGTGTGTTGAAATGGATAGAAAATTGGCTCAGCGACAGAAAGCAAAGAGTAGTCATAAACGGTAAGGCATCAAAATGGACCAATGTAAGTAGCGGGGTACCCCAGGGATCGGTACTAGGACCAATTCTCTTTCTAATTTACATCAACGACATAGATGAGGGTCTCACCTGTACAATCTCAAAATTTGCTGACGATACAAAATTTGCAAATAGCGTACTCTCAAAAGAACAAGTTGACGATATGCAACACAATCTAGATAAATTGTCATGTTGGGCCCAAATTTGGCAAATGAGTTTCAATGCGGATAAATGTAAAGTACTACATATCGGATACCTAAATGAGAAAGCAAACTATTCGATGAATGGCACTCAGCTTAAGAATGTAAACAGAGAAACCGATCTGGGAGTAACAATATCGAGTAACCTAAAACCGAGTCAACAATGTTCAGAAGTTGTTAAGAAGGCAAACAAAATAATTGGCTTTATAGGCAGGTCATTTGAGCATAAATCCAAAGAAGTTATCCTAACCCTTTACAATTCCTTAGTCCGCCCTCTTCTGGAATACTGCGTTCAATCCTGGTGCCCTTATTACCAAAAAGATATAAACAAGCTAGAACGAGTTCAACGTAGAGTTACCAAAATGATACCTCGCCTAAAGAACAAACCATACGAAGAGCGTCTTAGAGAATTAAATCTATTTCCTTTAACCCAGCGCAGATTAAGAGGTGACTTAATTCAAGTGTTCAAAATCATCAAAGGCATCGACAATATGAACTGTAGTAAGTACTTCACTATCGACCAATCTAATTACACGCGGGGAAACGGTTGCAAAATTATTGGTAAATCTTTTAACTCACACGAATCTAAGAATTTCTTCTTCAATCGAGTTGTCAACTTGTGGAATGGGCTTCCCCGAAACGTTATAGACTGCATCACCGTTGATTCATTTAAACTCCGCCTAGACAAATATCTCGCATCAAACCCGCGACTGACTGCGTTTGTAAATGAATAACTTTATTTTATCCCCCCCTCAGTTACTAACCCATCTGTCCCCTACTAACTTCCTAATCCTGCCACGGATATTAGTTCCAGGGCAGTAATTCCCCTTCCAATGTTCCCTTACCCACTCTAAACCACTGTTTGGACACTTGATCCTCAGTGTTTTGGAGGACAAGCAACCTAGAAGGGTCACTAGATCTGTTGTTGCTTGATTTCCTTTGTACTCCTTTGTACCACCACGACCATCACCACCACCACCACCACGTCCACCTACTCGTGGCCACCACCACCACCACCACCAAAAATGTTGACTGTACTTACTCACACTGCTGAGATTCCCTCGTGGCCACCAAGCCGTATATGTAGAGTGCTTTTGCCAATAAAAAACTTACTCCCAAGCACTTTCCACCAATAAATTATCGAGCAAAAATGCAAGCACTTTCCACCACTAAATTATCGAGCAAAAATGCACAGGGCTGAGGGAGCATGGCGACATATGCTCGACCAGTAATGAAAGTTTTTTCACTAAGAAACACTAATACAAGGTAAGATACACTACTTGAACTGATAAATAGCAATATAATTGACTGATATTTATATGAAAGTGATCCACAAACAAGCAAAACGTATAGGCAAAAAGCATGGCCCCTCGTGGGCTGCACCACCTTGGTCACGTAGCCTACACCAGAGAATGCTCGACCAGTAATAAAAGTTTTTTCACTAAGAATCACTAATACAAGTAAGATACACTACTTGAACTGATAAATAGCAATACAATTGACTCTACAGTATATGGTATGAAAGTGATCCACAAACAAGCGAAACCATGGCCCCTCGTGGAGCCCACTTGGTCACGTACACCAGACTAGAAAAAAACCATCACTAACATGGTTATTATACCCTAAACAAGAATAACACAATAATCCATCGATAACCCAACGATATAGCACTTCGTTTGGGTTATATTTGGGCGGTAATACCAGCCAGGCTGGGCAAAATGGAGGCCCCTTGGTTTAAAGGGCCACGCACACCAACCTAGTAGACTGGCTGCTGGGAAGAGACTGACTCTCTCTAGCACCGTGGGGCCCTCACAGGGACGCTAGGGGGTTGCTAGATGTTTCCACATGTACATCTAACTTATCGGACTTACCAGCCAAAAGACCGGCTCAATTGCGTCATAAACTTATTTTCTGGCAATATAATAAGTCCATATGACGCGATCGCATCATATGTGTTTTTGGTTCACTCTGCCATATGACGCGATCGCGTCATATATGTCTGAAGGAGTTAAGTTTGCGAGTTCAGTTCTGAGAGCACTCCCCGTTACAAGCACACAGTGGTGTGCATTCCAGACTGGCCTTCTTGCACTTTCACTTCTGGTTGCAGCCCTTCTGGCATTTGCAGGAGACAAGCTCCCGGCAGACCTTGGATGCCTCGGGGAGCGTTGTCCAGAGAGGTTCGTACATGTCGCTGGTCTTGATCCAACCCCAGTCGGTTGGTGATGGCAATGTTGCAGGACAGTTGCCCAGTAGTCGAACTGGGGGCAGGTCTCCGCTTTTTGCTGGCACCAATCGTCGAACTCCAGCTGTTCGTTGCGTGCGTCACCCAGCTGGTCAATGTAGTGGTTGCAGGCCCCGGCCCAGGCCACAATGCAGGCGTGCTGCTGCAGGGTGAAGAGGGCTGCTGCTGTCACTTGATGAGCCCTCCTGGTTCGACTGACATGGGATGCCCGCAGGAAGGAGTCTGCTGTCCCGGCACTGGTGATCTCTGCCTGAACCAGTGCTTGCACCGATCTGCTCCCTTGCAGCCAGTCACCAAGGGTCTTCAATGCTGCCATCTCGATATGAAGACCGCCGAAGAGGACGACAAACTTCTCTTCACCATACTCCTGTGGCCACTTCCACTGGATTTGCTTTGCCAAAGCAAGCAGCGGCTGGTCGAATGTGACCACTGGAGTCTGGCCAGGGTTGAGATGTTCCACTGCAATCCTGACCATATCCACGGAGTGCTTGATCATTGCCACGGTGTGGGCGCTCTCCAGGAAGAGTGGGACCAGTGCGGTGGGACAGATGGCCCGACTGGCTGGCATGTCCTGTTGGCTTGCGTGGTATGCAGCCCATGAAGTGTTCTCCACTGGAGAAGTTTTTGTAGGGCGACTTGGGTGTGTTTTAATCAGAGATGCTCTCTTTCAGCATGTTGCTTGAGGCCGCTGTTGCTGCTCAGGGATGTCACGCTGGTAGCCGGCACGGGGGTGTTCTTGATGCTGCCGATGGATGGGACATCTGTATAGCAGTGCGGCAAACGGTCAACTGTTTTGAGGCCTCTTTCGTTCGGCCCTCCGAGGATGATGATGCTGCAGTCAATGCCGGCCCCAGGGACCGCAGGGTGTTGCATGAGGGAAATAGCAGTCCCATGGAATGACTGTTTTGCTGTGGTGGAACTTAGGTTGTGGTCGATATTGTCTACCGCGGCAGTCGTGAAGACTCTGCCTCTCATCTTGGGAGCGCAGACTACTTGTTCCTGGTGGTAGAGGCGGCAGGCACTGTTCCCCAGCTGTGTGGAAAGGGACAGGACCCGATCATAGGAGATAGAAATCCCCATGTGTGCCAGCCTGTCGACGAGCTCCCTCTTGCGCATGTGTGCATGTAGCATTAGGCCGATGTAGGTTGGATCTGGCGTCTCCTGCGTGGTGGCGTGCCTGACTGGGCGAGGCGTACTGCCTGTGGCGGCCCGTTGGTGCATAATGCTGTTGAACTTGAGGAGCTGGGTGATGCTCAGTGCCGCTGGTGTTGTGCTTTCACTCTGGTGCTTGATACTGGGACCTTCCAAGATCATAGTGACCAAGGCAAGCAGCAATGGTGGCACGGAGTCCTGTTGGCATCCTGCAGGAACCCGTTGAACACCTTGGCATATCCGATGATGTGGCGTCTCACAATTTGGGCAGCACGCGCCAGGTGGACAGCATCAAGGTCTCTGTCCAGTTCACAAGCCTTTGCCAGGGCATTGCCAAGGTCTTCTTTGAATGCAAGAAGGACATTGCGCCCCTGGTGCTGTGCACACATGTTAGGAAAGTGAGCAAGCAGTCTCTGCTTAAGACGGTGTGACGCCTCCCGGCGTTAACAGAATGGTTGCGTGGGGCATTGCAATTCGCTAGCGCTCGCCAGGATGGGGGGATGGGCTACAGTTGTCCTAGAATGATCTGCTTTATTTTATTAGTGTCGTGTTGCCACAGACAGTCTAGAAATGGTCTTTGTTTTGGTCTGTGACCGCGCCTTATATTTTATATTCGCTATAATATAAATGTTGCTTGTGTGGGAGGCGAGCGAGAGACGGTGAGGGGGTACACCTGGCAGCGGGGTGAGCTATGACGCGGCTCGCTTGGGCAATGACGGCGTTGGCGGCCGGTGGTCAACTAGTCCCTTCCCATCGCGGCCGCGTGTGCTTTACCAGCTCAGAGCTTGCCTGACACGCGTATCGCCTACATCCTTTGCAATTCTGTCCCCCATACTCGCCACTTTGCATACTATTTCTCTCTCTCGACTTCTCCTTTCTCATTCTCTAATCTTTATTAAACTCAACATACCTTCTGGTTTCAGCATAGACGTTCACCATCGGCCAGTCGTATTGTACGCGAAGCTCTCAGATATTTCCATGTATTAGATTAAGGAGGTATTATGCTTTATTGAGGTTTGGAGAGACGGACTTTTCCGTATGTGTCCTCTCTCGGGAAGGTTGTAGACCGGTATATGTCTCCCTGGCAAGGTGTTGAGTGATTCTGCTGGGTTATCTAAAGCTAGACTAGGGGTAAGGTTACTGTGTCGTTGTCTCCGATGTGTGCAGTGTTAGCTAAGCCCTGCACGACATCGACAGGTACTGTGGGAGCCTAAGTTGTCTTCGGGTGGTTTTACTTTGCGAGAACAGCGCTGTGGTGTGAGAGGGCCATAGCCTATCCCTCACAACATAGTGCTGCCTCTTTGTGTTGACTTCTGAGGGATCGCCAGGATAGAACTAGGTACAAGAGACCTAGATTTATCAAGAGAGCATCCCCGTCATATAACGTAATCTTCATTATACCACCTTCGGACAACATTAGGCTACGAGCCGCATGCTCACCCATTGTTGCCCTGCCTTGATACCCCAGCTAGACTTTATTAACTGAGCAGACACTGGTTAGAGATAAGCCCCATTATTATATGTATGCAACATTATTATTCACTGCACTTTTGAGCCGAGGTTGTTGTTGAGTCGCACAACCCTAGTAGGCTGTTGCGTTGTGTCACAAAGCATTTCTTTAGTTGTCGAG
The DNA here is from genome assembly GCA_032716605.1 of Paralithodes platypus. Lineage (NCBI taxonomy): Eukaryota > Metazoa > Arthropoda > Malacostraca > Decapoda > Lithodidae > Paralithodes > Paralithodes platypus. Next base: position 41,537,834 of record CM064572.1, read on the forward strand.
CATTACTACCTTTGCGCAGTCTTTATTATTCGCCTGCCTATTATTACTATATGTCCTAGTATTTATTGTGACCCGTATTCTGCATTATAATTGTTCAAGATCTTTACGAACATCTTCCCAGCATCAGACTTATTTCAGAAGTTTCCAGTTGATGTTGCAGGACTAGCATTGCACTTTCTTTAATACAGGAGTGCCAGTTATTTGAGTATCTACTGTAACGTTAATTAACACCTTACGAGCGGCCTATGCGGTTTATTTATGTGTACCGCACAGCGGGGTGTTTTTAGCCAAAATAGGGCTGTTTACGTGATCATTTTCATGCCTAAATAAGACCCAGAATGTAAAACAAGTACCTATCCCTGAAAGGGCATAAACAGAGCTTTCGAATGACACCATAACGATCCATGTATGATGGATAGTTTTCTTGCAATAACCGTGCAACGCGAGTGCAAAAAGCAGGTAATTCGGTACTTTCAGTACATAATTGAGTATGTAGCGAGTGAGAGAGGGAGGAGGGAGCTGAGATTTGTGTCAGTAGGTTCGCCGCGGTGGTCTGGAGCAGTCATACGCTCGCTAGTCTCTTGCCACCACTTGTCTCTCTCTCTCAGCCACATTACGTGCTGAAATTGCCACTCGAGTTATGTCGAGCGCCGCCACATAGTCCAGCTTTATTTAACTCGACTTATGTTGCTCGCCGCTAAATAAGGGTTAATCACGTTAACTATCTTTTCTTTGTGTAACCTAATCGAGTAATCTTTTACTGTTTGAGAATAGGCTGTTTCATCGAGCGTCAGCCTAGTGTGTGTGCACCAGTTACCGAGTCATAGGATACCTCGTTGTCCAGGCACGACTCAGGGCGGTAATGGTGTTTTGTTTTCCAGTGTTTAAGGCAGGGGTTGGATCTAGTGTTACCGTTGTTGCATTTTGCCATTATCTAGTCCAATGTTGAAGAGCCCTGTGTCTTTGAGAACCTGGATCGTAACAAATGGCGACCTAGCTCAGGATCTTGTGAACTAAGAGATAATTGCAGGATTGTTGTGGTCATTTGTTTTATTGAGGAATATAGAGGGCACGTTATTTTTTTTTTGGCAAAGTAGTAAACACTTGAGAGTCTTCAGACATTTTTGGCAAGTGAATAGTGCTACATAAGAGTTTGGGGTACTTCTTTTCTGAATATTGTGGTGAGAAATTTTTGTGAGCATCATGTCTTATACCGGGTCAGAGGAGAATGGAGACACAGTACGTAATGTCGAGACTGAGGAACAACAGTATGATGAAAGGGTTAATCGGGTGAACTGTGAGGAGGATGCTAGGATATTTTTGCAATGGCCTGTTACTGCCGAGCGGTTGGAGGGTATGGATCGGTACGGTCTTCAATGCCTGGCCACAGCTATCGGTCATGCGGTTACTAGCAGCATGACCAAGGATAACTTGATAACGTGTGTACTGGGCAGGGTGACTGGTGAGCGAGATGGGTTGAGTGCTCAGAGCCCTTCGGCTATGCTTCCCCTACACTCGACTCCCAGCCATCCCAGTAGTTTGCCAACCCCGGGTACGCTTCCACAGTTGGGTGGTGACTGACAGGGTGGGTTGCCCCTGGGGGGACCACCGGTAATTTCAAACATTGTAGCACCTTCAACTCCTCCAGGGTTAACTCCAGAATTATTGTATCAGCTCGAATTAGCTAAGATCGAAGAGAGAAAGGCTATCAGGGTATCTGAGCTTCAGCTTCACCAGCAACAAAGGGCAGGTGAGCTCCAGCAGCAAATAGAAATAGCCAAGATAGAAGAGAGAAAAACTATCAGTCATGAGCACATAGAGCTAGCAAAAATTCAAGCTGAGTCGACTAGGTACTGTGCCGACATGGACGTAGAGAAGTCGCGAGTAGAGGCAACGGGACAGCGACTTGGGGCTGGTAACCGTGTTCATGAGCAGTCTCTTTCGCACTTATTGCAACTGGTTCCGGTGTTTGATGAGAGTGGTGTAACAGAATTTTTCACACGCTTTGAGAAGAAGTGCCAGGAACACCAGTGGCCAGAGAATAAATGGGCAGCACTTGTATCCTCTAGATTAATAGGCAAGGGTCTTAAAGCCTACGATGCGTTGCCTATAGAGTCTTGTATTATCTATGAGGAACTCAAGGAGGCTGTCCTGAGAGCATACGAACTACAACCAGAGACGTACAGGTTGAAGTTCCGGGGTGTTACCAAGGGTCGGGAGAGCACCTTTTTGGAGCATGCCCGGGAGCTGTCTGATGCTTTTGGGAATTGGCTGAGGTCGGAGAAAGCTACTACGTTTGACGACATTAAACAGTTGGTGCTTTTAGAGCAGTTTTTCAAATGCACGGGCGGCGACCTGACGTTAAACCTTAAAGAAAAGCAACCAAAAACTCTACAGGAGGCAGCTGAGATGGCTGACCTCCGGCTATCACTAATTCGTGGGTGCGGGTCTGCCCAGCGTAGTGAGGCAGGTAACAAGGGGCGTGACGCCCCACCCCCCCGAGTTAGTGATATACCTTATGCAAACAAGTACAAGAGCCATGATACCAAGACTGACCACAAGACTAGCACCGTCCCATTTAAGAAGGGGCCGGGCCCTTCCCAGTACCAAGGGAAGCCCAAAGGGGAGTTGGAGTGTTATCATTGTCATAAAAAGGGGCACTTTGCAAGAGTCTGTCCTAGCAAACCACCTACAGCAGCTGTGTCTTTGGCCTGCAACATTGGTGTGTCTCCGAAGTCATCTGAGTTTGCCCGGGGCAGTTCGTCAGAGGCTGAGGCACAGCCAATGCAGAAGCACCTGGGAGGCTCGAACCCTGCTCAGGATGTTTTTTGCGACCATAGAGGGCGGGGTTGCATGATGTGGGCGGGGCGCAAGCATGGAGTTGTTGTTGTTGTTCCCCAAGCTGCCTGGCCGAACAGCCCCAAGGCCCCTAGCAATTCCAAGGCCATAACCGAGTGCCCCCACAGAACCCTCCCCGCCGACCACAATAAAGCCTGGGTGACCGAAGCCACTCCATGGCGGGGGGCTGAGGAGGGTGCGGAAACGCCCGGGAAACCAAAGCCCCACCCAGGGCCCTGTGCCCCTCAGCAATTATGAAGAGAAAGTTGAGGGGCAAGCATGGAGTAGAGGTCTTGCGTGATACAGGTGCTTCCCAGACTCTGATGAAAAACTTGACTGGCTACCCTATAAACGCGGCTCGGGTGGTGGTGGTGCAGGGTATTAATGCAACTCGGTCATACCCGCTGGTGCGGTTGGAGTTGGAGGTGGATGGTGTGGCACGTGAATTGGATGTCGGGATTGTGGAGAAACTGCCAGTGGAGTGCGTCGACCTTCTTCTCAGCAACGACTTTGCAATGCCCGCTTCTGAGATTCTACCCTTAGTCGTTGCCGAGAGGCCGGCCGACGTGAGTAGGGAAGAGCAAGAGTCGGTCGAGCGGTGCCAGACACAACCCATGGCGTGTGTTGTCACCCGAGCTCGGGCAGCTAAAGTGTCACAGCCTAGTCCTCCGTCTTCAGACCAGCGGAGGAACGATCAACAGGAGGAGGCTAAAGCTGGAGTTGGTTTTAAGAGTTTTGACTCGGCGGCTCTCCTGGGTGATTCAGTATTAGCACCATTACTTAATTCTGGAGTAGCCCCTGGGCCTGTCATCGAGAGTGACGAGGCTGGGCATGACGAGTCTCCACGACAGCAACGTTATGTACATCGAGAGAGACAGAGGGAGCAGCCCAGTATCGGGGAAGGTCATGCATTGCTCCGGGAGCAGTTAGATCGCTTGGCACCCTCAGATATACGTCGGTTGCAACTAGAGGACCCTGAGCTCCAAACGTGTGCTAATGGAGCTGTAGAGCTCGACGAGGACGGCGATGCACAGCCAGGAGATTTTTTTTATTTAGAAGGCATCCTCTATAGGCGTTTTCAAGACCCTAAACGTAGTTGGCAAGAGGGGTCCGGAGTAGTGGACCAGTTGGTGGTGCCACGGGAGTGCAGGGATAGCCTACTGAGGTTGGCGCATGACATACCACTGGCAGGACATCTAGGGGTGAGAAAAACGGTGGCGGCTTTAAAAAAATTGTTTTGGTGGCCGGGGTTGAAGGGGCAGGTGGTAACCTGGATAGCAAGGTGTCATACGTGCCAGAGGGTTGGAAAACCTAACCAAACAATTCCGAGAGCCCCGTTGCACCCCATTCCTGTCAGTGGACCGCCCTTCAGTAAGGTCATCATTGATATGGTCGGACCCCTACCCCCTACTAGTGCCGGTAATAAATTTCTATTAACTATCATGGATGTGGCCACTCGTTATCCTGATGCATATCCAATGAGAAATGGCACGGCGAAAACTGTTGTCCGGAACCTGCTCTAGTATTGCTCGCGGTATGGTTACCCGCAAGAGGTGCAATCGGACCAAGGTTCTAATTGTACCTCTAATCTGTTCAAACAAACTATGATTCAGCATGGCATCAGCACTGTCGTCTTTTCTGCGTATCACCCGGAGAGTCAAGGGGTGTTGGAGAGGTGGCACGCCACGCTGAAAAGCATGCTTCGATGTTATTGCGCAGAGAACGGAAAGGATTGGGACCTTGGTCTGCCGTATGTTTTGTTCGCGGCAAGAGAAGTACCTGGAGAGAGTTTCGGTTTCAGTCCGAATGAGCTTGTTTTCGGGCATCAGGTGAGGGGCCCTCTCCACATGGTGAAGGAGATTTGGGAGGGTACCGCTAAGCCATGTTCTATGTTGAGATACGTCATCGAGAGCAGAGAGAGAATGCTTAGAAGTCTGGAGCTGGCCGGGCGTAATTTGGTGAGTTCGCAGGCCCATATGAAGGACAGGTACGATACTAAGGCGAAACTCCGGGAGTTTCAGGTAGGTCAAGAGGTGTTGGTCCTGTTGCCTTTGGCCGGTCATCCTCTGGCTGCCAAGTACGCTGGGCCTTATCGGGTGGTGTCAAAGATCTCCGATCTAGATTACCTCGTTGCCACTCCAGACCGGAAGAAGCGTAACCAACTATGCCACATTAATTTGTTGAAGGAGTATGTGAGGCGCCCACCTGAGTCACTAGCTGTCCCTGTGTTGACCTGCTGCGGTCATGGTGGAGAAGGAGAGGGGGGCAGCAATGATCAGGTGGATGATAACTGGGATTGTCATGTCTCGGCTGATCAGTGGGCGGGGAATTCGAGCCAATGTGCGCATGGTGCTCTGGCGCACCTGCCGGAGGAACAGCAGGTGGCAGTGCAGAGCCTGTTCGATTCATACCCCACTGTATTTGCCGAGCACCCAGGCCTCACTACTCAAGCGGTGCATGACGTCGATGTAGGAGAGCACCCCCCCTTCAAGTCGATACCTTATCGGGTGCCACCCATTAAACTCCCAGCGCTCAGGGATGAGCTGGAGTATATGCTGGCGAGAGGCTTGATCGAGAAGGGAGCAGTACGGTGGACTTCTCCTGTCACTCGGCAGCCCAAACCTGATGGAAAAGTTCGGTTCTGCATTGACTTTAGGCGGTTGAACGGGTTGACCCCCACCAATGCATATCCTCTTCCCCGGGTGGATGACAGTGTGGTTAAGATCGGGAAAGCAAGGTACTTGACCAAGGTAGACCTCGTCAAAGGCTACTGGCAAGTACCACTGTCTGAGCGGGCTAAAGAGGTGTGCGGGTTTGTGGTGGATGGCAGTTCTTACCGTTGCAACATGATGCCATATGGTCTGAAAAATGCACCGGCCACTTTCCAGAGCTTAATGAACGACATCGTAGCAGACATCCCAAACTGTACTGTCTACCTTGATGACGTGATCATTTATGACAACGATTTCCAAAGTCACTGTGAGCACATAGAAGCCTTATTTAGTCAACTTAGTAAAGCAGGCTTGGTGGTTAATCTTGGCAAGTGTGACTTTGTGCAAGCCACGGTGCAGTATCTGGGGTTTGTGGTTGGGTTAGGGCAGGTGAGCTCGCCCCAACAGAAGATACAGGCTATCGACTTGTTCTCCAGGCCGACCACCAAGCGGCAGATCATGAGATTTTTGGGCATGATTGGGTATTACCGCCGCTTTATAAGAGGTTATTCTACTGTGTTAGCTCCTTTGACAGATCTACTAGCTAAAGATAAAAAGTTCCGCTGGGCACCTGAGTGTGAGCAGGCGTTTCGAGTAGTTAAACACCTTTTATGCACTCACCCTATCCTCAGGGCCCCGGACTTTGAACGACCATTTCAGTTGGCGACTGATGCCAGCGGAGTAGGGGCTGGTGCCGTACTTTTGCAGACAGACGAGGAAGGTCTTGAGCATCCAGTCAGTTTCTTTTCAAAGAAATTTAATTCAGCACAGAAAAACTATTCGGTTGTTGAAAAGGAACTGCTGGCAATCGTGTTAGCGCTCAGACACTTTGAGGTCTATGTTCCTGCCTATGGGCCAGTCGTGGTAGTGTATACCGACCACCACACGCTTAAATTCCTCAATCAATTCCACAACCGGAATATGAGGCTGACCAGATGGTCGGTCATGTTGCAAGAGTACAACTTAGACATTCGCCATACTGCCGGTTGTGAGAATGTGATTGCGGACTGTTTGTCGCGGGTGGAGGATCCGGGGTAGGCTACCACAGTATGTTGGTATAGCCTCCTGTCTTGGCTCGCGGTGTATTTTTGCGCTGGTGCTTGTTGGCTCGCGTGTGTAGCATCAGCGTAGGGTCGCAGGGCAGGAGTTGTTGGCTTTGATTAGACGAAAATTAGGCTACATCTATAGTAGCCGCCAAAAACAACATTAAAAAAAAATATGAAAAATTAAATAAAAACTCTTTCTTTTGATAATTAATTTTAAGATAATATTGTAGCTGAGTACTGAGTGCAGATGATTTTCCCTCAGTAGGCTGTGCTTCTTAAAGCTCGCTCTGGGAGCACACTGTTATGAATTAATGTATTATATTTGGGAAGGGTGATAAGATTTTTTTTTATATATAAATGTTGTTGTATTTTTTTTGAGGAGACTGAGCTTGCATTCCATGAGTGGCAGAGTGGTTAGGAGTGGCAGATTCTAGCGACATTCTGTCTGTTCAGATATGGGCCCATGGTTGAGTGTCCCATATCTTGGGGGGGGTGTGACGCCTCCCGGCATTAACAGAATGGTTGCGTGGGGCATTGCAGCTCGCTAGCGCTCGCCAGGATGGGGGGATGGGCTACAGTTGTCCTAGAATGATCTGATTTATTTTATTAGTGTCGTGTTGCCACAGACAGTCTAGAAATGGTATTTTTTGTGGTCTGTGACCGCGCCTTATATTTTATATTCGCTATAATATAAATGTTGCTTGTGTGGGAGGCGATCGAGAGAGGGTGAGGGGGTACACCTGGCAGCGGGGTGAGCTATGACGCGGCTCGCTTGGGCACTGACGGCGTTGGCGGCCGGGTGGTCAACTAGTCCCTTCCCATCGCGGCCGCGTGTTCTTTACCAGCTCAGAGCTTGCCTGACACGCGTATCGCCTACATCCTTTGCAATTCTGTCCCCCATACTCGCCACTTTGCATACTATTTCTCTCTCTCGACTTCTCCTTTCTCATTCTCTAATCTTTATTAAACTCAACATCCCTTCTGGTTTCAGCATAGACGTTCACCGTCGGCCAGTCGTATTGTACGCGAAGCTCTCAGATATTTCCATGTATTAGATTAAGGAGGTATTATGCTTTATTGAGGTTTGGAGAGACGGACTTTTCCGTATGTGTCCTCTCTCGGGAAGGTTGTAGACCGGTATATGTCTCCCTGGCAAGGTGTTGAGTGATTCTGCTGGGTTATCTAAAGCTAGACTAGGGGTAAGGTTACTGTGTCGTTGTCTCCGATGTGTGCAGTGTTAGCTAAGCCCTGCACGACATCGACAGGTACTGTGGGAGCCTAAGTTGTCTTCGGGTGGGTTTACTTTGCGAGCACAGCGCTGTGGTGTGAGAGGGCCATAGCCTATCCCTCACAACATAGTGCTGCCTCTTTGTGTTGACTTCTGAGGGATCGCCAGGATAGAACTAGGTACTAGAGACCTAGATTTATCAAGAGAGCATCCCCGTCATATAACGTAATCTTCATTATACCACCTTCGGACAACATTAGGCTACGAGCCGCATGCTCACCCATTGTTGCCCTGCCTTGATACCCCAGCTAGACTTTATTAACTGAGCAGACACTGGTTAGAGATAAGCCCCATTATTATATGTATGCAACATTATTATTCACTGCACTTTTGAGCCGAGGTTGTTGTTGAGTCGCACAACCCTAGTAGGCTGTTGCGTTGTGTCACGAAGCATTTCTTTAGTTGTCGAGCATTACTACCTTTGCGCAGTCTTTATTATTCGCCTGCCTATTATTACTATATGTCCTAGTATTTATTGTGACCCGTATTCTGCATTATAATTGTTCAAGATTCTTTACGAACATCTTCCCAGCATCAGACTTATTTCAGAAGTTTCCAGTTGATGTTGCAGGACTAGCATTGCACTTTCTTTAATACAGGAGTGCCAGTTATTTGAGTATCTACCGTAACGTTAATTAATCACGTTAACTATCTTTTCTTTGTGTAACCTAATCGAGTAATCTTTTACTGTTTGAGAATAGGCTGTTTCATCGAGCGTCAGCCTAGTGTGTGTGCACCAGTTACCAAGTCATAGGATACCTCGTTGTCCAGGCACGACTCAGGGCGGTAATGGTGTTTTGTTTTCCAGTGTTTAAGGCAGGGGTTGGATCTAGTGTTACCGTTGTTGCATTTTGCCATTATCTAGTCCAATGTTGAAGAGCCCTGTGTCTTTGAGAACCTGGATCGTAACAACGGGTCGTGTGCACCCTGCCCTCATGCTTGACTCCCAGCTGTTCCATCCTTGACGTGTATAACTGCGCCAGGTCAGCAAGTTTGAAGACCGGAAACATCTCATCATCTATGTGAGGTTCTTCAATAAACACCACCAGCTCTGCGAAAGCAAGTCCTGCTGTTGCGTGTTCATCGTCTGTACCTTTGCCCGCCATTTCCTTAATATTCCGTGCACGATTGTACAAGTTCAGGAGACAATTTCGGTGGTACTTGGCCTCCTGTGCAACCATGTCCCCAGCATTCAGTTGCGTCAGGAGGTCCATATCGTCCAGAATCAGTGCGCACGACCTGACACGCGAGTCCAGTTGGAATGTCGCAGCTTCATGAAGACCAGCACTACCAGGAGCTTCTCCGCAGAAGAAGCATTTCACTTCTTGGTGTTTCGTCTCAGTACATGATGGTCGTGACAGATATCGAGTTCGCTTGCGGGCAACCATTTCCTCTTCTTCGTCGGCGCCTATTTTCAGGTGCCTCTTCTCAGCTCTGTCTAACTTGGTCTTGTTATACCTCAGCCTGCAGGTCTTGTGGTATCGTGCATTGTTGGCGCTCAATGCTGCTTCAACGCCACTGCCTTCATCTAATCGGCTCAACAGAAGAGAGTTGGGGAGCAATCCAAGCTCATTGAACCTTCTCAGATGTCCAGCGAGAATGCTGTAGCTGCTCCCCTTGTCTTGGCGTGTATTCTGGGATGGACTTGTCAGGGACTCTGGCGTCGTTTCTTGGCATATGAAGCATAATGACCAGTCTGTCTCTGTTGCTGGCTGGGCGGAGGTAGACGGAGCTGCTTCTGCACCACGAGGCTTAACGAGTTTGAAGCTCTTCGACATTGTTCTGGAAATGGAAAATTACAAAGTTGTATGAAAGGAGCACTCAGAATCCAAGTGATTTAGGACATGTTCAATTGAGAGATGTTTGTCATGGTTGTTATGCTAATCTATGAATAATTCAATAAATCGATAATAAGATAAGATTCTAAAAACACATGGGCACCTTTCTTTGTTGTTAAGTGCTACCCTACATTAGCAACAACACGCAACATAATGTTTGCACAACATTGCAGATTCCAAACAATAATTTTTTCCTGCACATTTACTCAGTACATCTCATTCACCTAGGGATAAGTCTTCCTCGGCAGCCACATGGCGGCCAGTTTGGAAAATGGCCGCCACGGCCGCCAGGGGGCAGTTGGGCGATGGCTCCACATCTAAATTTGTTCATAATATATTGGTCTACCTCTGTGCCAAAATTGGTGCTTTTATCAAAAAATGCACAATAGGTTTGAATATCCTAGGTAAACTGCCCCACTTTTCATAATCTACTCTCAGATCGCCAGTATGGCTTCCTTAACACCTTACGAGCGGCCTATGCGGTTTATTTATATGTACCGCCCAGCGGGGTGTTTTTAGCCAAAATAGGGCTGTTTACGTGATCATTTTCATGCCTAAATAAGACCCAGAACGTAAAACAAGTACCTATCCCTGAAAGGGCATAAACAGAGCTTTCGAATGACACCATAACGATCCTTAAATGATGGCTAGTTTTCTTGCAATAACCGTGCAACGCGAGTGCAAAAAGCATGTAATTCGGTACTTTCCCCATATAATTCAGTATGTAGCGAGTGAGAGAGGGAGGAGGGAGCTGAGATTCGTGTCAGTAGGTTCGCCGCGGTGGTCTTGAGCAGTCATACGCTCGCTAGTCTCCTGCCACCACTTGTCTCTCTCTCTCAGCAACATTACGTGCTGAAATTGCCACTCGACCTATGTCGAGCGCCGCCACATAGTCCAGCTTTATTTAACTCGACTTATGTGGTGAGCCGCTAATTAAGGGTTAAGGGGAGCTCTACTGGTGATCTTCTTTCATATCATTCTAACTCTTGGTCATCCTCCTTTCGGGACTTCAGTGAGACCTTTTCTATTGCGCTAGACATATCAAAGGCCTTCAATAGAGTCTGGCACAAATCCTTAATTTCTAAACTACCCTCCTTCGGTTTCTATCCATCCATCTGTGCCTTTGTCTCCAATTTCCTCCCTGCCGTTCCATAGCTGTGGTTGTGGACGGCCATCAATCACTTCCTAATCCTATCAACTCCGGTGTTCCTATCTCCCATTCTCTTTCTAATTTTCATAAATGATCTCCTCAACTGTACCTCCAGTCCCATCCATTCATACACAGGCGACTCTACTTTACACTACTCAATAAATTTTCCAGCAATTCCTCAAAAACAAACATAATAAAGCTATACAACACTTATCTTCTGATCTAACTACTATTTCCAATTGGGGCAGAGAAAACCTTGTTGCCTTTAACCCTTCTTTGGCGGCGCGCAAGTTATTTCGTGTGAAATAAATATGGACTAAGTGGCGGTTCACAACTTATGTCGTGTGCCATTTCCACCACGTAATGTTGCTGAGAGAGAGAGATGAGTGGTGGGAGGAGCGTAGCAAGCGTATGACTGCTCCAGACCACCGCGGCGGACCTACTGACATGAATCCCACCCTCCTGCACCCTCTCTCACTCGCTACACAGGGAATTATGTAAGGAAATTTCCTAACTATAGGGTTTTTGCACTCGTGTTGCTCGATTGTTGCAAGAGAACCAGTGGTCGTACAAGGATGGTTCGGGTGTCATTGGAAAGCTCTGTTTACGCCCTTTCAGGGATAGATACTTGTTTTACCCTCTGGGTCTTATTTAGGCATGAAAATGATCACGTAAACCACCCTCTTTAGGATAAAAAAAAACCCGCTGGGCGCTACGGTCCCCTAGACCGCCTAGCCCGCCAATAAGGTGTTAATGCTTCCAAAACTCAATTTTTCCATCTTACTACCCGTCGGGAACTCCCAGAGGACTATCTCCTATGCTTCAACAATGCAAAAATCAATCCTTCATCTTCTCTCAATATTCTCGGTGTCTCTTTTTCATCTGTTCTCTCTTGGAAGGACCATATTACCAATCTTGCCAAGGCAGCCTCCCAGAAGCTGGGTGTGCTGAACCACCTCAAGGGGTTCTTTACCCCTGCACAGGTTCTTGCTCTGTACAAGGGCACAGTGCGTCCTTGTATTGGGTATTGTTCATATGTGCGGGGAGGATCCTCTCACACTGCACTCTTAGACAAAAGTAGAAAGGCAAGTCTTACGTATCATTATCTCCAGTTCACTTACCAACTCTCTGCAATCTCTCTCTCTTCACCACAATGTAGCATTTCTATCGCTATTCCTCAGAGCTCTCCCAGTGTATACTACCTCCTCTACGCAGGATACGTAGTACCCGTCTTGCAACACAATCCCACCCTAATCTGTGCAACTCTCCAACCCAAGAGTGAAACGTTATTCTGTCTTTCTTCTATTCATCAGCTGAGCTCGAGAACTCTCTCCCAGAATCAGTCTTTCCCTCTTCCTATGATTTAAATTGCTTCAAACTCCGTGGGTCCAGGCATTTTGGATCGATTATTCCTTGATTTTGGCCCTGTCACTCTTTCAACTCTGGGGGAGGCACTCGATATTGGCAGTTTTTCCTTTTGACTCCCTCACTCACATAGAACAACAAAAGGCAAAACCGAAACGTTTTTCAGAGTCCGACTTACTTGCTACTTATATAAACAAAATAGTCTGACCTAAAGGGGGAAGTCCATGCCAGCATAGAAAACGAAGATCACCCTACCACACAATATACTTTATAATACAGTATACCCTTTAGTAGTGGGAGCGATGTTTTTCCATGATATATAATATACGGGCAATAATTTCTCAAATAAAATTTTAGGTATAGTTTCTATGGAGTTAAAGATTTGTTTTGTTCAGGTACGAAATTAACCCTTATTTAGCGGCGAGCAACATAAGTCGAGTTAAATAAAGCTGGACTATGTGGCGGCGCTCGACATAGGTCGAGTGGCAATTTCAGCACGTAATGTGGCTGAGAGAGAGAGACAAGTGGTGGCAGGAGACTAGCGAGCGTATGACTGCTCCAGACCACCGCGGCGAACCTACTGACACAAATCTCAGCTCCCTCCTCCCTCTCTCACTCGCTACATACTCAATTATGTACTGAAAGTACCGAATTACCTGCTTTTTGCACTCGCGTTGCACGGTTATTGCAAGAAAACTATCCATCATACAAGGATCGTTATGGTGTCATTCGAAAGCTCTGTTTATGCCCTTTCAGGGATAGGTACTTGTTTTACGTTCTGGGTCTTATTTAGGCATGAAAATGATCACGTAAACAGCCCTATTTTGGCTAAAAACACCCCGCTGTGCGGTACACATAAATAAACCGCATAGGCCGCTCGTAAGGTGTTAATAAAATCCTACAATAACTTAGTAAATTGAGTATAAACCACAATCACCGCGTAAACAGTCCGTAGACTAAGAGAAACACAACACAAGAGCCAGGCGAGCCGAATTTGTATTGTAAGCTGATATTCTATTGGTCAATGAACTGCGTGTGGCAACGGTGACGTCACACCAATGTTTGGCATTTTATTGGTTGTTGCGAAACTGCGTGTGACGAGTGACGTCACTTAGATTTTCGTCTGAAATCGTAGTTTCGGCCATAATGGAATTGAGGATGGGTTGCCCTCTGATCAGTTAAGTTCTTTTGATGTGTGAGGGCACTAGAACATCTTTTACACAGTATTATTAACAGAACTTCAACCGTCGATAGCCCGAGGTTAGTCTGAATTATATTTGCTGACCATGAAGCCTCCAAGGTTAGTCTGAATTATATGTGCTAACAGCGGGGGGGTGGGGGCGGCAGCCCCCTCTAAGGACACTAGGTTAAGTTTGGTTAGGTTGTCTGGTTAGGTTAATGACAATTTGGTGTTACTAGGAACCTGCACTAGCTACGTGCTAACAGCTGGGTGTGGGAGCGGCAGCCCCCGCCAAGGATACTAGGTTAAGTTAGGTTAGGTTGTTTGGTTAGCTTAATGACAATTTGGTGTTACTAGGAGCCTGCACTAGCTACGTGCTATGTGCTAACAGCGGGGGGGTGGGGGCAGCAGCCCCCACTAAGGACACTAGGTTAAGTTAGGTTAGATTGTTTGTTTAGGTTAATGACAATTTCGTGTTACTAGGAACATGCTCTAGTAGGTAAAGGTTCGTCTTGTATCATACACACTGGGTACTAGGAACCCAGACTAGCTGGTAGGTATAGGTTAGTCTTGTATCCCATGTACTGGGTATTAGGTACACGTACTATATCTGATAGGTGTTACGAACTGGCACTCGGGTACACAAGGGCTCTCAATCAGGACTCGAATACGGCTCGCTGCCACAACGGAAACACACGATCCCAACCCCTGAGTACTGCCAGCCGAACAAAAAACACCAATACCCTCCAGAGTTCAATCTGCTATAACGGGGTATACAAGAACTCGGTACTAGTGTTCAACAACAGATTAATAAAGAGACAGGAATTATCTAGTCTGGTCAACAATCAAACAATGAAGTAAAAACAACAACACCAAAGAATAGTGTTGGCCGAAGCCGAAGTAATCCACCCTTGACTATGAACTTAAGAAGTCCACCACCCTCTACTTCGGATCGGCACTATTACGTTACGTTAATTAATAGTCCTTAAGCATCGAGCAAGGAATCTTCTGAAAAAAGTTAGATGCTTCTCGGATGCTCGTAAGAAGTACGTATCGGATTTTTTAACAGTAATTCAATAAGCAAAAACACTGGCAATTAAATTCTATTAAAGGCTTAAATTGGCATAAGAATAATTAAAAGAATATGCAATAGTAAATGGCAAACATTAAAAAGAAGTACTCCGCAAATGCAACGGCAATAGCCTACTCGGATTGTGCTCGTGGGCCACTAATCACTAAAGTAGCCAAGCTTGCAACACATGAAATCAATAGTGCATAAACAATATCATACATAAGGAAAGCTTCAATACTATTCTGTATCTACTAATCGAGTAAAGTCTAGCTGGGGTACTGTGGGCAAAAGGTAGCAGTGACTGAGCAAAAACGGCTTGTAGCCTAGCGAAGTCCTCACGACTGTTTAAAGTATTACGTTAAAACTAACAAGTGCACTTTGAGAAATCCAGATCCCTTGTATCTGGTTTTCTCCCGGCTCCTTGACAAAGTAAAAACAAACTGTTAATAAAATACAGGGTGGTTAGGCTCTTGCCCTCACGCACTGTAAATTATTAACTCAACACAGTCAGCCGCGAAGACAACCTAGGCTTCACTGAACCGAAACGAGTATGCAGGTTTATCGCTTAACCACTGCATCAAACAACAACTCGTAACACAGAAAAGCCTTACCCCAGTCTAGCATTACCTAGACTAGCAGAAAACAGGAATAATAATAATAAGACACAGGGAAATGCATATACAAGTGCAACAAACATAAATCAATCCAATTCTAAGTCAACCCTTCCAAAATAGGCTATCTAATAGGCAAGTATCTCGTGAGAACTCAAGCGATAATACGTTGGCTGACTAGCTCTGCACCAACGGGACCATGGAAGTTAAACAGGGCAGGGAAAAGAGGAGATAAGAATGTAAGGTAGTAGAGAAAGTTCCCATCAGTCAGAAGAATATATATGCAAGGGAAATGAGAAGTCGCTCTGCCTAATGAGTTCTTATGAAAAAATGGCTAGACTTCCCTTTTATACCCGGCCCTCTAGTGAGCCCAACGTGAACTACTAAGGACCGCCCACTGACAACCATTACGTAATTTCTCTCTCTCCTCTGGGATACACAAAGGCTCCCCTAGCACTGAGGGAGGGAGGAATGTGAGTGAGTTAGGCCCACCTCCCGCCTGGTGCACCCACTGACCCCCAACTGTGGCTGCTTCTCTTCCCATCATCACAAATAAGTTTTACACACAATACTTATAACTAATGATATAAAATAGAACTCGTTGACTCAGATGAAAACAAAATACATATTCATAATACTTATAGTACAACGGCTCACATGAACTAAGTTAGGAAACTCTACATAGACTACAGCCAAAGTTCCTGCCCTGACGATCCTAGCGAGAGTGGGGCATGACTAGGCGTTCTGTACAGCATGCTCACACGTGGACATGCGTCACACCTCCCCCAAGATTTTACTCGCTCAACCCTGAGCTAAAATCTGACAAACACAGAACCCCATCAAGCCCCTCACACCCAGCGACCGCATGGCACTAAAACAAAGCTGAGTTTATCACCAAAACACATCTTATTATTAAAAAAAAAATCACATTTTATAACTCCTCCCAACAATAGCAAAAAGACACAATATCATGCTCCCAGAGCGAGCTTACAGCAGCTCAGCCGTTTGATAGTTCGTGGACTACTCAAACTCTATAGGCTATGACAAACTTATACGATTACCTATATCAAAAGAAAGAGTTTTTATATGATTTTTATATTTTAATATGTTTTTCCCGGCTGCACTATAAGGGCAGCCTATTTTCCTCCACTCAAACCCACACACCTGTGATAGCCTACGACTGATCATCCACCCTTGATAAACAATCCGCGATCACATTGTCACATCCAGCAATATGACGGATGTCCAGGTTATACTCCTGCAACATCAAAAACCACCTGGTCAGTCTCATATTGCGATTGTGAAATTGATTCAGGAATCTCAAAGGGTGATGATCAGTGTAGATAACCACGACTGGGCCATAGGCTGGAACATACACCTCGAAGTGCCTGAGCGACAGCACAATCGCCAGTAATTCCTTTTCTATTGTAGAATAGTTCTTTTGTGCAGCATTGAACTTCTTAGAAAAGAAACTTACTGGGTGTTCCACACCTTCATTGTCTGTCTGTAGCAAGACGGCACCAGCCCCTACACCACTAGCATCTGTTGCCAGCTGAAAAGGCCTGTTAAAGTCTGGGGCCCTGAGTATCGGGTGAGTACATAGCAAATGTTTCACCAAAGTGAAAGCCTTTTCACACTCAGGTGCCCACAAAAACTTTTTGTCTTTAGATAACAAATCTGTGAGAGGTGCCAACACCGTTGAGTAACCTTTTATGAAGCGTCTGTAGTAGCCTATCATACCCAAGAATCTCATAACCTGCTTCTTGGTTGTTGGGTGCGGAAATTTATTGATAGCCTGTACCTTGTTCTGAGGAGGGCACACCTGTCCCCTTCCCACTACAAACCCAAGGTACTGCACAGTGGCTTTTACGAAGTCACACTTTGCCAAATTTACTACCAGACCTGCTTCACTAAGTTTCCGGAACAAGGTCTCAAGGTGCTCACAATGGCTCTCAAAGTCGTCATCATAAATGATTACATCGTCCAAATATACGGTGCAATTCGGAATGTCCTTTACAATTTCATTCATCAGGTTCTGAAACGTTGCTGGTGCATTCTTAAGTCCGTAAGGCATAACATTGCACCGGTAGGTACTCCCGTCCACAACAAAACCACATACCTCTTTAGCACGCTCGGACAAAGGTACTTGCCAGTAACCTTTTACTAAATCTACTTTAGACAAAAAACGAGCATTACCAATTTTGTCAACACTATCATCAACCCGAGGAAGAGGATATGGGTTAGTTGGAGTCAAACCGTTTAACCTACGGAAATCAATACAAAAGCGTACCTTGCCATCTGGCTTAGGCTGCAGTGTTACGGGGGAAGTCCACTTAACTGTGCCTTTCTCTATCAACCCTCTACCGAGCATATACTCCAACTCATCCCTCAGAGCTGGTAGTTTTATGGGGGGCACACGGTACGGGATTGACTTAAAGGGTATATGGTCCCCCACGTCAACATCATGCATAGCCTGAATAGTGAGGCCTGGGTGTTCAGCAAATACAGTGGGGTATGAACCGAACAACTGACGGATAGCATCAAACTGCGGCTCAGGCAAATGAGCTATAGCCTCGTCAGCCCTTAGGCTCGAGTTCCCCGCCCACTGATCCGCTGAAACATGTTGATCCCAGCTATCCTCCTCTGAAGCTTGACTGCCCCCCTCTCCTTCTCCACCACGGCCGCAACAAGCCAACACAGGGACAGTGAGAGGCTCAGAGGGGCGCCTCACATACTCTTTAATAAGGTTCACGTGACATAACTGGTTCTTTTTCCTCCTGTCTGGAGTGGCAACAAGGTAATCTAAATCTGAAATTTTTTCTACAATTTTGTAAGGTCCAGTGTACTTCGCAGAGAGGGGGTTACCAACCAAAGGCAACAAAATTAATACCTCTTGTCCTAGTGAGCATGCGCTCACAGCTTTCAAGCACATACTTTAATAATGGACAAGGCTGCACAGTCCCCTCCCAAATTTCTTTCAGCATGTTAAGGGGGGCCCTGACACGGTGTCCAAAAATCAGCTCGTTTGGACTAAATCCCAGGCTCTCACCAGGTACCTCCCGAGCAGCAAACAGCACATAAGGCAATCCAAGATCCCAATCCATACCGTTGTCAGCACAATAACACCTGAGCATGCTTTTAAGTGTAGCATGCCACCGCTCAAGCACCCCTTGACTCTCAGGGTGATACGCTGACGATACTACTGCTCGTATCCCATGCTGTTGCATTGTTTGCTTGAACATGTTGGAGGTGAAATTAGATCCCTGATCAGACTGAATCTCCTCCGGGTACCCGTACCTTGAGAAGTACCACAACAAGTTACTGACTACCGTCTTAGCCATTCCATTTTTCATAGGGTATGCATCGGGGTATCTAGTGGCAACATCCATTATGGTTAACAAAAATTTATTTCCAGCCTTAGTGGGAGGGAGTGGACCAACCATGTCAACAATAATTTTACTAAAGGGTGGCCCAATCACAGGAATAGGGTGTAACGGAGCCTTAGGAATAACTTGGTTCGGTTTCCCGACACGTTGACAAATATCACATGAGTTTATCCATGACTGCACATGAGACTTCATCCCCGGCCACCAAATCAATTTCCCCAAAGCCGCCACCGTTTTCTTGGCACCCAAATGTCCTGATAATGGAGAATCATGAGCCAACCTAAGCAAACTTTCCCTGCAGCCCTCTGGCACGACCAGCTGGTCAACTGTACCTGATCCGCCCTCCCAGTTCCTTTTAGGATCTTGATATCGGTGGTATAAAATTCCATTAACGAAAAAAAATCCCCTGCCTTTGCATCCCTATCTTCTAACTCCACAGCCCCATTGGTACACTGCAAAACCTCTGGATCCTCTAATTGCAACTTTCGAATGTCTGTGGGAGCCAACATGTCTAACTGCTTGGTCAACAACTCATGCCCTCCCCCAACATCCAACTTAGACATCCGGTTTTCTCGCTGCAGGTAACGGTGCTGTCTCTGAGTCTCTGCCTCCTCCACTACTTTATCAACTGTGTTAGGCACTGGAGTTACAACAGACTCGGTCAAAGGTCCTGCTATTGGGTCTTTTGGGACAGCCACTGGTTCTTAACTCTTCAAACTTTTCCCAGCCTTCCGCTTCTCCTTAATTCCCTTCCTCCGCTGTTCTGTGGCCTGGGAAATAGGCTGTGATACCTTAAATGCTTGGGAACGAGTTACCACACATGCCATCTGTTGGTGTTGACAACTAACTACCAACTCTTGTTCCTCCCTACTCACGTCGGCCGGCCTCTCGGCAACGACTAAGGGTGGAACGTCTAAAGTAGGCACCGCAAAGTCGTTGCCGAGAAGAAGGTCGACGCCCTCCACTGGCAATATCTCAACGATCCCAACATCTAAGTCCTTAATCACTCCATCAACTTCCAGCTCCACACGAACCAACGGGTATGACCTGGTCGCATTAATACCCTGAACAACAACCACCCGTGCCGCATTAATTGGTCACCCCGTGAAATTCTTCAAAAGTGTCTGTGAAGCTCCAGTATCACGCAAAACTTCCACCTTATGCTGGCAACATGCCCAACTTACCTACCGGTCCCTCTATGGGCGCAAAAGACATCACGGACAGGGGACGAGCCTTCCTGAGTCTCATACATAGCCTGTGACCCTTCCGCTGGCAAACTACCCTGGGTAAATCCAGACGACATTTCAGCCACACCTATGCTGCGCACCAAAGACACGGCTGCAGTTGGCGGCTTACTAGGACAAGATTTTGCATAATGCCCCTTCTTTCTACAATGAAAACATTCCACTTCCCCTATCGGTCTCTTCCGATAAGGGGCGGAGTTCTGACCCTTCTGTAATGGGACGGCTGTAGTCTTTGGTTCAGTCCTGGTATCTTGGCTTTTAAACTGAGGTTTATATCTATAGTGATTGTCCTGAGCTCGAGGGTTTGGAGTATCGCGCCCCTTGGGAACTGCATCAACACGCTTTACAGATTCACATCCCCTGATTAGCGACAACCTGAGGTCAGCCATCTCAGCTGCCTCTTGAAGAGTTCTTGGGTTCTTTTCTTTAATATTTAAAGTCATTTCTGCACCAGGACACTTATAAAACTGCTCGAGCAGAAACAGCTCAGTCAACTGTGTTGCCGTCTCAGCTTTCTCAGAATGTGTCCAGTTTTTAAGTGCATCTTTTAAGTCCCGGGCATGTTCAAGAAAGGTCGCCTCCCTAGTCTTTGTAACACCCCGAAACTTCAATCGATATGTTTCCGGTTGCAACTCGTATGCCCGTAGGACAGCTCTCTTCAATTCTGGGTAGTCAATGCAAGACTCTAAAGGCAGTGCATCATAAGCCTTCAGACCCTTACCCGTAAGTCTTGAGGACACTAGAGCTGCCCACTTCTCTTCAGGCCAATTATGCTCCCTACACTTCTTCTCAAAACGATTACAAAATTCTGTGACTTCAGTTTCACTAAATACCGGCACCAATTTGACTAAGTGGGCCAAGGACTGTTCTCTTACTTGGCCCTCACGGCCCATCCGAGTCCCTGTCGACTCTGCACGAGTCTTATCTAAATCTAATTTAGCACAATATTTCTCTGAGTCGTACCTAAGCTCAGCCTCATGCCTCCTGGTCTCATCCTCTTGCCTCCTAACCTCAATCTCATGCCTCCTAGTTTCATTCTCCTGCTTCCTAGCCTCAATCTTAGCAAGCTCAAGTCTAAATACCATATCTGGAGACAGGCAGGAAGAGGGAGCTGCCACTACTGAAGGATGGGGGGCAAAAACTGGGGAACCACCACGTGCACCACCCGAGGGCACTCCAATCTGCCAATTCTCATCCCTCTGTGGGAGAGTGCTAACCTCCGGTAACTGAGTGGACGGCACTGTGGGAGTCGAGTGAGAGGGGATCTGGGGAGGAACCCCCCCAAACGCCCTCTCCTCCGAAACCCCATGTCGCCCACGCAACACCCAGGAAATCAGCTCCCCCTTGGACATCCCTGCTACATTGGAAATGCCCAAAACCTTGGCTATCAGGTGCAAGCCACAAACATCCACCCCAGTCAGCCTCTCCTCCGTCACGTGGTACCGCTTACTCACAAAAACTCTAGCATCCTCCTCACTGGTTACTAACGGCACACCTTCAAATGACATCTCTCGCTCATCGTCAGTGCTAATGCACGACATACTGAAGTCCACAAACAAATTATCGAGACAAAAGTGTTAAACTTCCTATGCAAGCACTAATTACTAAATTAACTGGAGTCTCTTAAATGCTTTACTAATTGCCATTCAAAAAAAATATTCTTCAATATGCACGCTAAAATACAAACAAACAAATGTTGTACAACTCTGCAAAAATTTATACTGTTCACAAAATCCTAAGCAAGGTCGCCATTTGTTACGAACTGGCACTCGGGTACACAAGGGCTCTCAATCAGGACTCGAATACGGCTCGCTGCCACAACGGAAACACACGATCCCAACCCCTGTGTACTGCCAGCCAGGAATTATCTAGTCTGGTCAACAATCAAACAATGAAGTAAAAACAACAACACCAAAGAATAGTGTTGGCCAAAGCCGAAGTAATCCACCCTTGACTATGAACTTAAGAAGTCCACCACCCTCTACTTCGGATCGGCACTATTACGTTACGTTAATTAATAGTCCGCATCGAGCAAGGAATCTTCTGAAAAAAGTTAGATGCTTCTCGGATGCTCGTAAGAAGTACGTATCGGGTTTTTTAACAGTAATTCAATAAGCAAAAACACTGGCAATTAAATACTATTAAAGGCTTAAATTGGCATAAGAATAATTAAAAGAATATGCAATAGTAAATGGCAAACATTAAAAAGAAGTACTCCGCAAATGCAACAGCAATAGCCTACTCGGATTGTGCTCGTGGGCCACTAATCACTAAAGTAGCCAAGCTTTCAACACATGAAATCAATAGTGCATAAACAATATCATACATAAGGAAAGCTTCAATACTATTCTGTATCTACTAATCGAGTAAAGTCTAGCTGGGGTACTGTGGGCAAAAGGTAGCAGTGACTGAGCAAAAACGGCTTGTAACCTAGCGAAGTCCTCACGACTGTTTAAAGTATTACGTTAAAACTAACAAGTGCACTTTGAGAAATCCAGATCCCTTGTATCTGGTTTTCTCCCAGCTCCTTGACAAAGTAAAAACAAACTGTTAATAAAATACAGGGTGGTTAGGCTCTTGCCCTCATGCACTGTAAATTATTAACTCAACACAGTCAGCCGCGAAGACAACCTAGGCTTCACTGAACCGAAACGAGTATGCAGGTTTATCGCTTAACCACTGCATCAAACAACAACTCGTAACACAGAAAAGCCTTACCCCAGTCTAGCATTACCTAGACTAGCAGAAAACAGGAATAATAATAATAAGACACAGGGAAATGCATATACAAGTGCAACAAACATAAATCAATCCTATTCTAAGTCAACCCTTCCAAAATAGGCTATCTAATAGGCAAGTATCTCGTGAGAACTCAAGCGATAATACGTTGGCTGACTAGCTCTGCACCAACGGGACCATGGAAGTTAAACAGGGCAGGGAAAAGAGGAGATAAGAATGTAAGGTAGTAGAGAAAGTTCCCATCAGTCAGAAGAATATATATAGTTAGCAAGGGAAATGAGAAGTCGCTCTGCCTAATGAGTTCTGATGAAAAAATGGCTAGACTTCCCTTTTATACCCGGCCCTCTAGTGAGCCCAACGTGAACTACTAAGGACCGCCCACTGACAACCATTACGTAATTTCTCTCTCTCCTCTGGGATACACAAAGGCTCCCCTAGCACTGAGGGAGGGAGGAATGCGAGTGAGTTAGGCCCACCTCCCGCCTGGCACACCCATTGACCCCCAACTGTGGCTGCTTCTCTTCCCATCATCACAAATAAGTTTTACACACAATACTTATAACTAATGATATAAAATAGAACTCATTGACTCAGATGAAAACAAAATACATATTCATAATACTTATAGTACAACGGCTCACATGAACTAAGTTAGGAAACTCCACATAGACTACAGCCAAAATTCCTGCCCTGACGATCCTAGCGAGAGTGGGGCATGACTAGGCGTTCTGTACAGCATGCTCACACGTGGACATGCGTCACATAGGTCAGCACCCGTAATTACGTTATGACTGCCTTGACAGCATGATCATGTTACCGGGACCTATGTTTTTCACACTCCCCTTCAATATTATAATTGGTTTCCTGTGTTTAGTGATGTTTAGTTTCACCACCTTCAACAGTATTAAACTCCAATACGATATGGGAACGATATGAAGCGTTGGTTACAACGGGAGGATATAATGAGGCTGCAGCATTTATTATTCATTATGGGAACAATTTCCTAAATTTTAGACACGGAACCGGGAGCGATAATTTATCGATCGAGTTGGTGGGTTCGTGACGTCATCCAAGGCGATGACGTCACATTCAGCCTGCCAATCACAAACGGGTTTGGCCAGCCATCACAGCTAAGCTTCCAGTATGTTTTGATCGTATCAGCTGTTCTACCTCAACCCCATATTTCAACCCTGCTCTTTCCCTGATATACTTCATGCCCTCCCCAGCTAGCGGGGTAAATATTTGGTCAATATAAAGATCTTGTAATTAAATTGCTAAACAAAAAAATTGAATGTTTTTATCTAGTTTAGAGTTGTGTAAGGGTGTTTTGATGTGTGATAATACTAGGAAATACATATTTACCCATTAAACAACATCTAAAAACACGCCCCTCCACTCGCGAAAAATAACTATTTGGCCATTACCGTTTGCCGTGGGATACAAAATATGTTGAGGGGGAGGGTTACCCCCCCCCCCCCCTCCCTCACCACCCCCCTGGATTTATTGAAATCCTCATATATTTAAACAGTAGGGGGCAAAAACCAAATTTTCCCCAACGCGAGGCGCCGAGGCTACACTCGCGGCGGATGTAAACAAAGCCACCCGCCTCTTGCGAGGTGGGCGATATAGAGGATATAATTAATTTTTTTTTCAGGATCAGTAATACATTTTTACGGGCATTTAGACACATATAGGAATGAAATATATGGTATAAGAAACCTATAGGCCATGCTATGCCCTGATTTTATTCAGCTTTAACTATTAGTTAGGGTGAGTTCTTTCGAGACTGGAATATCTAAATTCATACAAATACATACAAGAAAGACCATAGGGATACAGATAATATCGACATACAGTTTTATTCACTTAAGTCCTAAATACATAAACTGAGGGCTAAAGATTCTATCATAAGTATTTCATAGAGTACAACTTAATTTACTTTCTCCCACCACGATCGCAGATCTAGATGGAGATCAGGTATATTCACTTCAACTGTATACTTGATATTCTTCTTGAGAAATATGTGCACTTTTCTCTTCTCGAAAGCTTAAAAATGGAAGTTACTAATAATTCAGGTTTATTTCAGATTCACTATATATATTGCGTTAACTTTTACTCGTGAATAATAGTGGACGATAGGATACGTGTTCCGGTCATTTTTGGCACTTAATACGGAAGCTTAAAGGTGAATTCCAGGGATGAAACCTATTCAAACTACAATGTCCATTGGGATCTGCTTGGTTTTAGGTATATGATACTGAAGAACTTTCATCAATGTGTCCTAACAATATAAACATATAGCTTATCTAAGTTATTTTATGTGGCGCGAACTGGTGTGTTTACCATGACGTAACTATAGCCATTGGCGGGAACTCTCGACATGGAAAATGGGTGAATATGTGATCTATTTTATGTGAAAAACTCTTATAAATTGTATGCATGTTTACAGCTCAACATTACAAACTAGGCTTTCCATACAATGACATCACTCCAGATCAGTTGAACTTGTCCAGCTGATCGCCGAGTTGCCAACGACATTATATACTAGTATTTTTGTCTGGAGTTTAATGGAATTATATCGATATTGCCCATATAAATATTACAGTATATTTATGCCAAGTTATGACCCTGCATTAATCTTCGTTTATTCGTTCATCCCTGTAGTTCACCTTTAAGCATGGATGTACTTTTCCAGTTTTGAGTTCAAGTTTGTGGACTCTGAAATATTCTGCATCCACAGAGATGTCTTCAGAGTTCATGAAGGTGTACGTAACTCTTCTTATCTTAAATTAGAAATTCACTAGAGGTTAGTCACTACGTTGCTATAACTCCGAAGTTCAATGTAGGACACTTTTTAATACACTTGCACGTATTTCGAGATGTTTGCAATTCTATTTATTTAGGTCACTTTTGAACTCTAACTTTTCTTGTATCTCGTCACTGATACTAAATTACATGTAGTTTCTATATTATTTCTTTTCTTGATGTAGAGATGCACTTACTTTAGTTGAGGGTTCTTCTGATGCTCCGTGGGCCGTCCAGGTTGGCCGTTCGTGTGAAGAATTTACAGTTGGATTAATGGGCTTGGGGTCTTGAATATGGTTCTGTAACTAGTGGAGAGACAGTTGGTCACCATATCGGATTAACGCAAGTATTCTCAGCATATAGCTTTCAACAAATACTTGACTATCCTGATCTTTATATTAATCGTTGATGGAGTTCTGTTCAGGTACTCTTGAAATGAGGTTTTAAATACTATGTTTCAGGTCTTGCCGGATTAACATAGTATCGGACTAACGCAAGAAGAGTTTAGATAGTGGCTCTTCTTGACTGTTTCTAACCCTTATAAGAGGTTCAAGGAACTCGGGCGGTGTTAACCTTTTAGTCACAAATCCTGGTGGGGTGCCACAGACAATTTGCGCCTAGGATTTATATATGCAGAGTGCCCGTGAGGGTGTCTCCCTAAACCCTTCTAACACAAAAGATCTTTCTACCTTAGATCTCTGTGAGAAAAATGCTAGTATAACTTCTGAATAGAAAAATTATGAAAGGTAGGGTTGCCTGTGTCTTTCAACGTTTTCACTATACTGGAATTTCCCTAATAGGTATAACTATATTAAGTTCTGGGATGCCAGCAATAATAAGGTTAAACATATATAGATACTATTGCACTATTAAAGTTATTAAAACATAAGTAGAAGATGACATACTACTTTATGATTTTGATACTTATATATATATATATAACTATTACAGGTCTCTATGTTAAGTGATTGAGTTGCCACATATAACAAAGATCCTAAAACAATTCTTATATATATTCACAGACAGTAAAAGGACTTCAGGGTGCCGTTATCAATAACTATTGCTGAAATGGGTAAGATTAATATTCCTTCAGAGCGGGATGCCGATCTCAAGAAAGCTTAGTTCTACATGCTTCCTTCTCGCTTCTCGGGGTGTGGTAAACTATCAATGGAAGTTAAATATTACTAAGCTATAATGAATCAAATAAAATCAATCTAAATTAAAACTATCCATATCTAAATTGAATTCAATCTGAAACAAACTAATTTATATCCAAAGGTCTCACATAATAAATTTATATATAGGGTAAGGTTATAAGGGTTAATATTAGCCAGAAATTAACTCACCAATAGTTCCACGTGGCAATGAGGCAAGGGAGAACGTTTACTCAATATGGCGGACAATGGGGAGGCAAGACACCGGTCCCGAGACTCGAGTCAAGTGAAAGAAAGAATAAATTATTACATGGGAATGGACATTGTTACGCTGGCCAGCTTGCCAGAATGTACTCGTACTCGCTAGCGCTCGCCAGGGCAGTGAAATGGGCTATAATAATCGTAGAACGATGTTCTTTCTTGCTTAGTATTCATGTTGTCACAGACAGATCAGTGTTTGTCTTTATTCTTGCCTGTGACACTTGGAAGTATTTGAAATCATTGATAGAGTTATAAGATATGTAGTGTGAATTGCAAGGAGAGAGAGCGAGGGAAGCAGCGAGGTGGTAGTATGTGCGTGTGTATGTACGTGTGCATTCCTCGCTTGGGCAGGGCCACCCGCTCGTGATTGGCCGGCGGGCCTGGCGTGTCATATGACGACTCCTCTTCATGATGTAGTGGTCTGTGATTGGGGGCCGCTGTCTTAGCTCGGTGGGTGGGGGGCTCCTTCCCGCGTGTCTCCTCAGAGCTTGCTATGTTGTGCTTGGTCCTAGACGTCCCTTGCATTCTGTCCCCAATCTAACCCTCTTTACTGCTTTTTCTCTCTGTGAACTCCTTCTTTCCAATACTTCTCATCTTTATTCATTTATCCACCCCTTCTGGTTCTCCATACGACTTCCATAGTCGGCCAGTCGTATTACCAGCACCAGTTCTCACATATATGTTTTGCACTAGCTTTAGGGATTATTAGAGTCATAGTCACATGGTATCATAGTATTGGGTGCTTCTAATTATTGGGTTGTTCTTTCCTACTATTTAATGCTAGACAGTGGAGGGTATCTTTGGTCATTGTCTGAGTTTTGTATATGGCAAGTCAGAGCCTGTACGACTTCGACGGAGCTAGGTAGCCTGTAACCCTTGTGCATATTTTTCCTTTGCGAGCGTAGCAGTATACAAGCGAAGGGCTTTTGCCTACTCTTGCTTGTATGCTTGCTACCTCATTTTGTTGACCATTGTGGAGTGCCAGGGTAAGACCAGATACTTGAGATCTGGACTTACCAAGAGAGCCTCCTAGTCACTTAACGTAACATAAGGGAAATCTGTTCAGGGGAGACAGTAGGCTACGAGCATGCTTGCGCTCTGCCTAGGCTCCTTGTACCTTTTATGCCGCTGCTAGACTTTATTAGTAAGAAAGACAGCATTGTGTTTATTAACTCTAACTGCGTATGCTTTAGGAATTATTCACGTATTATTTTAGCCTAGGTTATTTTAGGTTAGCCTAGGTTGATGCTAGGTTGATGTGAAGGGGGATCAGCAGGGTTGGGCCAATCAGCGCTCTGCAGACCCCCGTAATCCTGCGTTAATCTCTAACCGTTTTGGTAAGATGATCCTCAGGGTATTAGAGTGTTGAGCCTATAATTAGGCTTTGTAATTGGGGTTGTGTGGGACAGGGATCTGCCTTGCTTAGGCCAATCGGCTTTCTGCAGACTCCCATTTTCTTATGTTCTTATGTTCTTATAGTGCACAAACCAGTTTGGCTGTTATGTTGGCTACGGAAGTACTGTTTTTGAGTGGCTGTTATTAGTGCTGTCACAGAGTTGTTCCACTCCCTTGTTTTGTATATTATGTATCCTACTTGTTGGTGTATTTAAGATACACGCTTTGGTGTCCTGCCCCTGCATTATTTCTGTTCTATATTCGACGAGCATCTTAGAGCATCAGACGTTTTCAGAAGATTCCATATCTGTTTGCTGTAGGACTAGACTTCCAATGTTTTTATAGAGCATTGAAGAGTTTAGTGTTGAGTTCAGACTTACACTAAAGTTAACGTAAGCATATACTCCTTTATTAAAACTTGTTATAGTTTATTTAAGCATTGTTATTACTTGAGAGAATTTTATTAACGTAAATACTCCTGTTGTGAGTAGGCTTTGCCGTCACCGGAAAGCCTTTGTAGAAGTGCACTAAACCCAGTTAATTGATACCCCGTTATCCAGTAGATTAACTCTGGAGGGTTTAAGTGTTTTGTTCACCGGCTTAATAGTTCGAGGGTTTGGAATTAGCGTACCGTTGTTGCAGATATAGCCTATTTTCTAGTCCAATATTAAGTGCCCTTGTTTATTTCTTTGTGCCGGTCGTAACAAATGGCAACCTTAGTCCAGTATATAGTGAACTGAATATTGCATTTTTTTTTGGGGGAGAAATCTTATTGCCATTTGGGGTTGAATTTATTTCTCGCTGTGTTGGCAGTGGACATTGTTTTGAGGATATATGGAACTTGTTGGAGTTTATTGGTGACCTAGTATTGAACTTAAAAACATCTTCGAATATTTTTGTGAATAAAGCTACGCGAGAGTTTGGCTACTTTTGTCTTGACTTGGGATTTTTTGCTGTTGACTCCATCATGTCACTGGACGGGTCTGAGCATAGTGAAGGCACAGTGCGAGAGACAGACGAGGAGGTGGAGAAGGTGGAGTTGGTTAACGGCGTTCGGGTGGTGAACAATGAGGAGGATGCTCGGAGGTTTTTGGAGGAGCCTGTGTCGGCGGACCGGGTGTCGGGGCTGGACCGGTACGGACTGCAGTGTATAGCCACGGTCTTAGGGTTTTCTGGTACTAGCGGTTTGTCGAGAAGTGAGCTGGTTACCTGTGTGCTGGGTGGGGTGCATGGGGATTCGGGTGGAGCGGGAGCTGGGGCACCTTCGTCCCAGCGCCCATTCCACTCAACTCCTATCATGTCGCCCCATCGGGTTCCGGAGCCGGGTACGTTCCTGCAGGCCGATGTCCGCTGGAGGTTGGGGATGCCTCTAGGTGACTCACGGGGTGGGTCCCCGGTAGTAGCACCCCCTCCTCAGGGTTTGACTCCCGAGATGTTGTTTCAGCTCGAGCTCGCCAAACTCGAGCAGCAAAAGCATGAGGCTGAGCTCAAGTATGAGTCTGCAAGGTATTGTGCCGATGTTGACCTAGAGAAAACTCGTATAGAGGTGACGAGGAGCCGGGTCGTCCAGGGGGGTCGACCCCATGACCAGTCCCTGTCGCATCTACTAAAGTTGGTTCCAGTGTTTGATGAGTTAGAAGTTACAGAATTCTTTCTCCGTTTTGAGAAAAAGTGCCGGGAGCACCAATGGCCCGAGGAGAAGTGGGCAGCCCTTGTTTCTTCACGATTGACGGGGAAAGTACTCAAGGCATACGATGCTTTACCCCTAGAGTCTTGCATTGACTACGAGGTGTTGAAAGAGGCTGTCCTGAGGGCGTATGAGTTGCAGCCAGAGACCTATAGGCTGAAGTTTAGGGCTGTTCCTAAGAGAAAGGAGAGTACTTTCCAGGAACACGCTAGAGAGCTGTCAGATGCATTTGAGAATTGGTTGAGGTCGGAGAAGGCAACTACTTTTGATGCAGTGAAGCAATTAGTGTTGTTAGAACAATTTTTCAAATGTACTGGCAGTGACTTGACTCTTAACCTGAAAGAAAAGCAACCTAAAACTCTGCAGGAGGCGGCTGAGCTGGCTGACCTCAGGTTGTCATTGATTCGTGGGTGCGGGTCTACACAGAGAGCTGAGGCAGGTAACCAGGGGCGTACCACTCCACCCCCCGAATTAAGGACACAACTATTTACCCATTTAACCCGTGGAGCCCCGGCTAGTTTTGTAATGTTTGTTCACCAGAACCCGGCCGGTTTTCAAAAAAATGGTTTTATTCCAGAAACAATAGCGAATGGGTTAGGAATGAAGGAAAAACCACGAAAAACCGCTCAAAAAGCTTAAAGAATGGTCCTACAGAGCCCCCGAAAACGTATTTTACAAGAGTAAAAAATTTAAGGCAATTACCCAAAAAAAACAGGTTATTGCAGGCTCACGCGCACGCACGTGGACTTTGATAGTTTTCAACCATAGGGACGATTGCGTGCGATACGTACACAGTTCCCATACAAATATGAGCCCTCTCGAATGGCTACACCTGAGGTTACGGTCGGAGCAATTAGGGTGACTCGTCAGACGCGTCGCTGGGGCTGTGCGTTACATACATCGCCGACGCGTCAGACGCGTCGCTGGGGCTGTACGGGTTAAGAGTACTGGTGCCAATTTTGATCCCAAGTTGAAACCCATCCCGTTAAAGAAAGGCCAGGACCCTTCCTCACCTCAGAGGAAGTCCAAGAGCGAAGTGGAGTGTTTCAAGTGTCATGAGAAGCGGCATTTTGCGCGCTCATGTCCGAGCACACCGCCTACAGCAGTGGTGTCACTAGTGAGCAACATCGGTGTGTCTTTGAGGTCTTCCGCGTTTGCCCGGGGTAATATGTCAGTTGCGAAGTCACAGTCGGTGCAGAAGCAGAAGGAGGGCTCGTCACCCGTCCGAGATGCTTTTTTGCGGTCATAGGGGGCACGGCACTGTGAGGTGGGATGGTGTGGAGCATAGGCTTGAGTTGCTGTGTGATACGGGCGCTTCCCAGACACTTATTAAGAACTTCACTGGCAAGCCTATTAACGCGGCTCGGGTTGTGGTGGTTCAAGGTATCAATGCTACGCGGTCTTACCCGCTGGTCAGAGTGGAGCTTGAGGTGGATGGTGTGACACGGGAGTTGGATGTGGGTGTTGTGGAGAAATTGCCAGTTGAGGGGGTTGACCTCCTTCTTGGTAACGACTTTGCGGTGCCTGCTTCTGAGGTTCCACCCTTAGTCATTGCCGAGAGGGCGGCCGACACGAGTAGGGAGGGGCAAGAGGGGCTCGAGAGATCTCAGTCCGCTCAGGTGTCACAGCCTAGTACCCAGGTTTCAGACCAGCGGAGGAAGGGTCGGAAGGAGAAAGTCAAGGCTGGTGGTCGGGTTGAGAGTTTGGACCCAGCGACACTCCTTGGTGACTCGGTACTTGCACCAAATTTGAGCTCCGGAGTGGCCCCAGAACCTGTCCCCCCTAGTGACATGGTAGGGTGTGATGGCACTCCGCGACAGAGTAGTTCCCAGGTGCAACTAGAAGATCATAGTCTTGAGAGTTGTGGCTATTGAACTCGATGAGGACGGGGAAGCATGTCATGTGAATCTGTTGAAGGAGTTTGTGAGGCGCCCACCTGAGCAGCCTACTGTCCCTGTGTTGATCTGCAGCGGCCAAGGTGGAGAAGGAGGGGGGGGCAGTGAGGCACAGGTGGTAGAAAGTTGGGATTGTCATGTCTCGTCGGAGCAGTGGGCAGGGAACACGAGTCAGGTGGCTGTGGAAGCGCTTGAGCACCTGCCTGAGCACCAGCGTGCAGCCATCCAGCACCTGCTCGGTTCATACCCCACTGTTTGTGCTGAGCACCCAGGCCTCACAACTCATGCGGTGCACGATGTTCCGCTGGCAGGTCACTTGAGTGTGAGTAAACCGTTGGCCTCGTTGTTTCAGTTGTTCAAGGTAGGCGACGAGGCTTTGGCATGGTTGTCAGGTCAGGGTCGACCCATGGCTGCTAAGGGTGGTGGTCAGTATCAGGCCATTAAGCAGATTGGTGAGGTGAACTATGGACTAGATACGCCCGACAGTCGCATAGCCTCCCAATGCTGCCCTAGTAAAATGCAACAGCCCTACCATAGACCGACTGTATCTGGCCGTGGCGCTGAAGGCGGTGATGCTGCGCAGGCAGATGTAGTCGCAAGGAATGTGGGGGTGCGCATGTACGGTATCGGCGGGGAAGCATTAGCACTTATGAACTGTGGGAATGACTGCACAGGTGGTACAGACTGTCCCTCTCATGACCTGGCTGTTTTAGGGACAGAGGTGGAGAAGGAGGGAGACAATAGTTTAGAAACTGCGGTCCCGGCTGGGTTGTGGGAGGGCAATGAGCATGTTGTTCTTCGAGATATGTTGCAACCTCTTGTTCCTAAGCGCCAAGAGAAGTTGTTTACTAGGCTGTGGCAGTACGTCCGCATGTTTGTTGATGCTCCAGGCCTGATGTCCGGGGGGGCACCCGACATAGAGGCTGGAGACATTGCAAGGCTCAAATTGGCTCCCTACCGTATAAATCCTGCTCGACAGCATGTCGTAAAAGCAGAGCTGGACTACATGTTGGAGAAGGGTCTGAGGGATAAGGGATATCGTGAGTGGTCGTTGCCAGTAACTTTGCAACCTGATTTAAGTGGCAAGAACCGTGTTTGTGTTGATTGCAAGAGTGTTGGTGCATCATCCCTGACAGACGCCTATACCTTATCCAGAGTTTACGACCCCATAGACCGCATCGGGGCTGCCTCGTTTATCACTAAGGTGGAAATAGTGAAGGGTTATTGGCAGGTCCCGTTGCCGGAGAGAGCGAAGAGAAGTGCCAGTCTTGTGATGGACTGGGCCGTTTATCAGTGTCAGGTGTGGTTTTGCTGCCAGAACACAAGTTGGATGTGTGGCATGTTAAAGGCACTGATAATGTTCTGGCTGATTGTTTGTCACGGGAGGGTACGTTTTAAGGAGCACCCTCGCCGTTCAGTCAGTGTCGGTTTGAGTGGAGAAAAATTAGGCTTGTCCCTGTAGTGCAAAGCCGCCAAAAACACTATTAAAAATATAAAAACCTCACATAAAAACTCTTTCTTTTTGATAGTATATAAGTGCAAAATGTTACAGCAAGAATCTAAGACATTCTGAGATTTTGTCTTTGTAGGCTAGGCTTGGTGAAGCTTGCTCGTTGAGCGTAATATTGTTAAGTGATACTATTATTTTTGGGAAGTGTTGTGTAGATTTTTTTTTTTATATAACGAAGTGTTTTATGTTTGAGATTGTGCCTTGTTTTCACAACTTGGGGGAGTAGCTGGGTGATGCGGGGTTGGTGGGCATTCTGTCTTGTCAGATGTGGCGTTTACCTGAGGTTAAAACGTCCCACATCTTGGGCGGGGTGTTACGCTGGCCAGATTGCCAGAATGTACTCGTATTCGCTAGCGCTCGCCAGGGCAGTGAAATGGGTTATAATAATCGTAGAACGATGTTCTTTCTTTCTTAGTATTCATGTTGTCACAGACAGATCAGTGTTTGTCTTTATTCTTGTCTGTGACACTTGAAAGTATTTTATATCATTGATAGAGTTATAAGATATGTAGTGTGAATTGCAAGGAGAGAGAGCGAGGGAAGCAGCGAGGTGGTAGTATGTGCGTGTGTATGTACGTGTGCATTCCTCGCTTGGGCAGAGCCACCCGCTCGTGATTGGCCGGCGGGCCTGGCGTGACGCCAGCTCTTCATGACGTAGTAGTCTGTGATTGGGGGCCGCTGTCTTAGCTCGGTGGGTGGGGGGCTACTTCCCGCGTGTCTCCTCAGAGCTTGCTATGTTGTGCTTGGTCCTAGACGTCCCTTGCATTCTGTCCCCAATCTAACCCTCTTTACTGCTTTTTCTCTCTCTGAACTCCTTCTTTCCAATACTTCTCATCTTTATTCATTTATCCATCCCTTCTGGTTCTGCATACGACTCCATAGTCGGCCAGTCGTATTACCAGCACCAGTTCTCACATATATGTTTTGCACTAGCTTCAGGGATTATTAGAGTCATAGTCACATGGTATCATAGTATTGGGTGCTTCTAATTATTGGGTTGTTCTTTCCTACTATTTAATGCTAGACAGTGGAGGGTATCTTTGGTCGTTGTCTGAGTTATGTATAAGGCAAGTCAGAGCCTGTACGACTTCGATGGAGCTAGGTAGCCTGTAACCCTTGTGCATATTTTTCCTTTGCGAGCGTAGCAGTATACAAGCGAAGGGCTTTTGCCTACTCTTGCTTGTATGCTTGCTACCTCATTTTGTTGACCTTTGTGGAGCACCAGGGTAAGACCAGATACTTGAGATCTGGACTTACCAAGAGAGCCTCCTAGTCACTTAACGTAACATAAGGGAAATCTGATCAGGGGAGACAGTAGGCTACGAGCATGCTTGCGCTCTGCCTATTTATACCGCTGCTAGACTTTATTAGTAAGAAAGACAGCATTGTGTTTATTAACATTAACTGTGTATGCTTTAGGAATTATTCACGTATTATTTTAGCCTAGGTTGATGCATAGTGCACAACCCAGTTTGGCTGTTACGTTGGCTAAGGAAGTACTGTTTTTGAGTGGCTGTTATTAATGCTGTCACAGAGTTGTTGCACTCCCTTGTTTTATATATATGTATCCTACTTGTTGGTGTATTTAAGATACACGCTTTGGTGTCCTGCCCCTGCATTATTTCTGTTCTATATTCGACGAGCATCTTAGAGCATCACACGTTTTCAGAAGATTCCATATCTGTTTGCTGTAGGGCTAGACTTCCAGTGTTTTCATAAAGCATTGAAGAGTTTAGTGTTGAGTTCAGACTCACACTAAAGTTAACGTAAGCATATACTCCTTTATTAAATCTTGTTATTGTTTATTGAAGCATTGTTATTACTTGAGAGCATTTTATTAACGTAAGTACTCCTGTTGTGAGTAGGCTTTGCCGTCACCGGAAAGACTTTGTAGAAGTGCACTAAACCCAGTTAATTGATACCCCGTTATCCAGTAGATTAACTCTGGAGGGTTTAAGTGTTTTGTTCACCGGCTTAATAGTTCGATGGTTTGGAATTAGCGTACCGTTGTTGCAGATATATCCTATCTTCTAGTCCAATAATAAGTGCCCTTGTTTATTTCGTTGTGCCGGTCGTAATAACATGAATATTATGCTTATCTGTCAGTCAGTCATGGCGTCGATGAGAGCGTCGTGATGGTGTAGCTGTTTGTATTGCTGTCAGTGTATTGTGCGAGGCACAATAGCGCGATCAACTGAGGGTGGAAAATAGATGTTAACAGGTCGGTGTTCGTGAAGGCTCTGCTCTCTCTTCCTCAGAGGCACACCTTGCTGCCTTGGCAAACGCCAGGAGCCCAAATTATCGTACCGCATCTAAGTTGCTCTATACAATAAATTATATTAATATATACGATAAATTCATATATACTACATAAGACCATGGCAATATTGCTTAATAGCATATTAGGCCTTTTATAACTTAACTTATTTACAATCTTATAATATACGATCTACTCGTCCTACGTCGTGTTGCAGGAGCGACCGTGACGTCACAGAGACATACGGGATCACAAAAGAGTCGTAGCCTATCGTATTTACGATACACTCCCCCCACAAAAAAAATACCTGAACCCCACCTTAAACTTAAAGTTCCCCAGAGGCTATCTTCTGATGCCACATGTCGACGGCGCCAGCAGCAGCGCGTCTGGGACGCGTCCTGGTCCGAGAATGATCACCATCAGTAAGAGGTGAGTCGTTCCTTTGAGAATCCTCGGACCCAGCAATAACAGGTGGAGCATCAGATTGCAATGCGGAATCGAGCTCCAAAGCGTACAAACGTGCGATAGGACGAACAGGAGTTCCAGTGGCTGTCTTCAATAGTGCCACCCGCTCTACAGAGTCTGCCCCCTTGTATACCTCCAACATGCGGCCCAATTTCCAGTATAAACGAGGACTATCTTCTTTAATTAAAACA
This sequence comes from Paralithodes platypus, assembly GCA_032716605.1. Lineage (NCBI taxonomy): Eukaryota > Metazoa > Arthropoda > Malacostraca > Decapoda > Lithodidae > Paralithodes > Paralithodes platypus. Next base: position 41,573,922 of record CM064572.1, read on the forward strand.
ACTTCACCAACAGTAGGTGCCGTTGGTCTACCAGAGGGAGTAACACTCCTTTCCCTCAATGCTAGCAGATATTCACTAATCCACCGTTTCCGAAAATCCTCGATTATCCTTGATATATACTGGTATCTCTTAGACACCGCTACCTCAGAGTACAACGAGGGATCCTCTAACTCTACTATGGATTGGAAATCAGATGGAAACGCAGTCAATGGTTTTCTATATAGCAAGTGAGCAGGCGTTAATGGTAGTGGTTCTTGCAGGTCGGTGTACACATATGTAAGCAGACGATCGTTCACGACTGCCGCTATCTCTGTGAGGACTGTCGTCAAATCACTCTTCCTTAATAGAGCACGTCCTACTACCGCTCTGAATCCTGACTTTACTATGCCGACACACCGTTCCACATTCCACCAAACCAAGGTGCCTTAACTAGAATGAACCTCCATTCGCACTTCTTCTCTCCCCAAAAAGTGATGATAGTAGGATCACTACTCATATCCTTCAGATATTTTGATGCCTGGACATAAGTGGGAGCATTGTCGCTAAGAATGAGTTGAGGGAATGAACGACGGGCACAAAACCGTCTAAACGCCAGCATAAATTCTTCGCTAGACATATTATCACATAGTTCTAGGTGTACCGCTCGAGATGTTGCACAGGTAAACAATAATATATAAACCTTCTCATGCTCTCTCGTATTCAATGCCCCTGTGTAATCTAATCCTACAGCTTGGAAAGGTTCTACGTGCTTTACACGGCATTCAGGTAGAGGTGGAGCTGGTCCAGTTGCATATGGTTTACCTTTTAGTCTCTGGCATATTACACACTTTCTTACTACACGTCGAGCTACTTGTCGAACTCTGGGTATCCACCATGTGAGATGTAAATTTGATATAATATGACATACCCCGTAGTGTTTTACTTCCTTATGTGCACGTATGATCAATAGATCAGTAACGTGATGTCTTGTTGGCATAAGTATAGGGAGGTTTGTGCCGTCTGTTACACCCGACCACTTCAGGCGACCTTCACACCTGATGAGGCCATTGTCTAGGGGCAACCTTAGTTGACGCACTATATTAGGCATTAATGTCTTATTCGAGCTTTGCAAGGATTCTAATTCATTGGAAAAGGTTTCTACTTGAACCTATTTGATCAAAGTTACTTCAGCTGCTTTAAATTCACGAGCATCAATGTTGTGACCCCTGTTGCAGAGTTGGCCCATTACTTAAAGCTTGATATTGGATACATATCGCAATACCCAAGCGACAACTCTGACTAGTTTATTATAGTCACCGAATCTTGCCCACTCTATGATTGGACCCGGTGGCTCATTTGGTTGGGCTGTTGTTGTTGTTGTTGTTGTTGTTCCCCAAGCTGCCTGGCCGAACAGCCACAAGGCCCCGAGCAAGGCCAAGGCCATAACCGAGCGCCCCCACAGAACCCTCCCCGCCGACCACAATAAAGCCTGGGTGACCGAAGCCACTCCATGGCAGGGAGCTGAGGAGGGTGCGGAAATGCCCGGGAAACCAAAGCCCCACCCAGGGCCCTGTGTCCCTCAGCAATTATGAAGAGAAAGTTGAGGGGCAAGGGAAAAATGTGACGCTTTGGCTTCCAATCTTGGTAGATTGGGAGGTCAATCCACGTTAGAGACGCCGTCACTTGAGATCTAGAAAATATATAAGTAAAAGGAACAGTCAGAGTAAGCTATGGGTATGGCAGAGATTGCTCAGTTCTCACTCTGATAGACCAGCCCATTACCACATGACTAGAACCCAATCCTCTCAGCATCAGCTAGGAAAGGCCCTAGAAAGCCGCCTTTGGCGGGGGGATAGCTCCCCTATTTCAACCCTTTTCGGGGTTGGGCACCCGCCGTGGTTGGGCTGTAACTGCCATTGTTTCCAGTGGCACAAGTCCCTCACCAACAGCATGCCAAATCGTCCATTCACTTTCATGGAGCAGCCACTTTGGACCATGCCACCACAATTCGGACTTCACTAACTGGCTAGCCGTTATACTCCTAGTTATGAGATCACTAGGGTTTTCTTTTGTATTTACATAATGATAAGCAACGTCTGGCAATAGGGCTCTAATCTCATCTACCCTATTCCTCACATAAACTGGCAGAGACTTCTTGCTATGTATCCAGTTGAGTGCGACCTGACTATTGTACCATACGTGAACGATTTCAATATTTAATTCGCTCTCGTATGCTGCGCGTACATGTTGCACCAGACGTGCTAAGAGCAGCATGGCAGTCAATTCCATTTTAGGGATAGTTACCTTTTTAACCGGGGCTACCTTGGCCCGGGCTGTAACTAAATGTGCCCCAAATGAAGTAACAACATATATGGCTACCCCGTATGCCGTGGCGCTAGCATCGCAAAACGTGTAGTCACCGAACACCGCCACTTTACGATGTATAGGTTTAGTACATAGGATGGCATACTCATTCAACAACAATGTCCCTTGGTCATTCAGGTCCTCGGGCAAACTGTAATCCCATCCTATTTTACGTCTCCAAACTTCGTGCATTAGAATCCTAGCTCTTATGGTAACGGGTAATGCTAGACCCAAAGGACCAAAAAATTGCGCAACTTTGCTAAACAGACTTCTTTTTGTGTGCGCTCCTGTCTGCTGAGCAAAAGACCTTGTTTGAAAAGTTAGTATGTCATGTTTAGGTTGCCAGATCATCCCCAAATTTCTGGACTTTTCCTGGTTATGAGATGCCGTACCGTCCACCTATATCAAACTCTGAAGATCTTCACTATTAGTAACCCACTCGCGGAGAAATAGATGTGCATCCGCAAACAATCTGAGTGCTTGCCAGTATGTATATAACAAATCATCCTGACTATCGCTAGAACCCTGCAAATTGTCTATATATAATCTGCGAGATAGTTTACTTGTGTCCTCATGAGTATCAGCTAGATGTTTTTTTATTGTAGCATTTAACAAAAACTGTGAACACGTGGCCCCAAAGAGTACAACCCGAAAACGGTATATGATGACCGGACTTCCAGAGTCGCTAATGTCGCTGAACCAAAGAAAGCGGGCAACATCTCTATCTTCCTCCTTTAGCTTGACCATCAAGAATGCTTTCTCGATGTCACTGGTATATGCGTACTTTCCCAGCCTAAATCACAATAGATGTTGGGACAGGTCCGACACCATGGACGGTCCAGACCTGTCAGCAGGCAGTAATTTAGACTGGGTAGTTGACCTTGGTGGGGAGAACAGTCATACACCACCCGTATTGGTGTGGTGACGCTGTCTTTTCTTACCCCATGATGGGCCAGATAGTGAACCCTACCCTTCTTAACACCTTACGAGCGGCCTATGCGGTTTATTTATGTGTACCGCCCAGCGGGGTATTTTTAGCCAAAATAGGGCTGTTTACGTGATCATTTTCATGCCTAAATAAGACCCAGAACGTAAAACAAGTATCTATCCCTGAAAGGGCATACACAGAGCTTTCGAATGACACCATAACGATCCTTGTATGATGGATAGTTTTCTTGCAATAACCGTGCAACGCGAGTGCAAAAAGCAGGTAATTCGGTACTTTCGGTACATAATTGAGTATGTAGCGAGTGAGAGAGGGAGGAGGGAGCTGAGATTTGTGTCAGTAGGTTCGCCGCGGTGGTCTGGAGCAGTCATACGCTCGCTAGTCTCCTGCCACCACTTGTCTCTCTCTCTCAGCCACATTACGTGCTGAAATTGCCACTCGAGTTATGTCGAGCGCCGCCACATAGTCCAGCTTTATTAAATACGACTTAAGTGGTGAGCCGCTAATAAAGGGTTAATCAGTTCCTTGACATCGACTCTCTCAATAAAGCCCCTATCTTCATAACTCCGAAATACATCGTCATACACCTGGCGCGTGCCCGGTTCATTAGACAATTTATGCTGTAATGCGCGCAAGCGACCTAATGTCAAACCATAGTTGGTAGGCAGGCTTATCTCACTGTTCTTCCGGGGTAAACTAACTTTATATTGCTTGTCTGAGGTACAGTAGCTCACAGACTCGTCAAACCTCTTCAGCGCAACTTCCGAGTCATAATCAGTCTTATAGGATTAATGCCTATGTGATCCAATCTCCATAGTCGTTCCAGGTCGAACTCGGCAGTCATTTTAGGGTCACTAGGTTGGGAATCCTCCCTTCCCAACTCCTCTGCCGCGGTTACATTGACTTTATATATCGAGACCGTGTCGACCAGGACATTTGACTGTGTAGTATGCACCTTTCCGCTCATGCAATATCCAAATTTAGTGGGGATTAAAATTACACCACACATCTTTTTAAATCCAGGGTATACTACATCATAATAATGATCCACACCAAGTAGAACATGCACCTCACTCTGATTTCCCATGGGATCTGACAAGTTAACCCCTTTGCTACGTAATGCGTGTTCCACCTTCTTCACTCCTACAGATACATATTCTGGTAGGGTGTCTACTACGATACATGTCATAAAGTACCGGTTTTTACGGTAGAAATATGAAATCTCCGCTATCTCGTAGTCTTGTTTGTCAGTAACCCCTGTGAAGCCCTGCAATCGAAGAGCCTCAGCCCCTACGATTCGGTGCTTCAGTCCCACTAAGACGGACCTCTTCATAAAGGAACGTTGAGACCCTTGATCTAGAAGTACCCGACAAACTTTGTTACTGTCATTACCTTCCATGGGAATCTGTATTGTGGGCAATATAGTGGTGTCTTGCGTGCTACCTAGTGTCACAATTGTAGTACCCTCTGGTTTGATGTCTTTGACTTTATCTGCCGTAGGACACAACTTATCAAAGTGATGTCCCTTGCAGTGGCGACAGGCCCTTAAGTATGTAGCAGTACATTGTCCCTGCTTACCATGTTCCTTACTCAGATAACCTACACATAGCTTCAACCTCTTTGCCTGTGCTAGTTTAGTCTCATTTGTTGGGTATTTTATACAGAAACTCCATTTATGTTTGTTGTTACATAGCTTGCATAGAATCTGAGTAGGTTTCTTATATGTACCCTCTTTCTTTTCTTTAGTCCCCACCGTCATGCTTACAGTTCCCCTCTTCTCCACATTCTCACTCCCTACCGACACATACATTCTCCCTTTGTTCAACTGTAGATTGCAAATTTCCTTACTGAACTGAGTTTTGAACTCCCCCAGATCAAATGATCTAACCTTGTCAAGTATTTCCATAGGAAGCTTCTGACGTAATATAATGACTATCATTTCCTGTGTGGTGAGCCCTAGGGTGTCTAACAATCGAGTATGTCACTCAATATTTTCCCTAAAATTTGCTAACTCCTCAACCTTATACTGTGGTTCTGCGAGCTTTAACAAGGCAACGACATGGGCTATCATCAACTGTTCTTGATCCCCGTATGTGGACTTTAATAATTGTACTGCCTCAAGATAACTATCACCCACTACCGCAAAACCCTCTATCAAATGTAAGGCCTCTCCTTCCATTTGTCCCTTCAGATAGTGAAACTTGCGGACATTATCCAAAGAGGATTCATGAACTGTAGACCGAAATACGTCCCAAAAAGCTAACCACTCAGTCAATTTGCCCCAAATGTAGGAAGATTGAGCTTTGGGAGGTGTACAGTGTGTTTTGGGTCAGCCCTTCTATGGGCCTCATTCTCGCCTACCTTCTTACTTGCGACAGCACGCTGTAATATGTGCTTCGCTCTAAAGACAGGTTCATCATAGAGGGCGCGATAATCACACTCTGTAACTATCTCTTCCTCCTTTCTCATGCCTGCCACAATCACCTCACTCAGAGTCATAATACGACCGTGGGTAGCCTGAACGTTGTCTAATCTAGCTTCCAATTCCTCGAGGTCAGCAGTAGTGATGAAAGTGTTGACGTCTACAATTAGCCTATTTAATACTCCCCGAAGTCCCGCCCTTTGATTTTTAGGGGCTTTGATCAGCACCCCACCCGACGGTGTCTCTTCCTGTTTACTCATTTTGCATGTAAGCCTATAGGCTATGTATCTAAATGTTACAAAAACAATGGCAAAATAGTAGTCTAGTTAAGAGACGCCGACCGGCGGACCTCTATGTTATGGAGAAAAAATACTACACAAAATAGAAATACCTACTAAGGGGTCATATTGAACAAGAAAAACTGTTAGGTCAGGTCATATGTCACAGGAAGTCTGAAATGTAAAAGAAAATTATTGGGGAAAGATGATGGGTGGGATGCAGGACTTAGGCAGGTGCAACAATGCGACCCTGCATTCCGGCTCTAACCACCGCTTGGCTAGTCCTACCAGATTATCATAGGGTTGTTCCTGCATCCTGTTATTTGTCCCCTTGCCCATTGCCACAAAAATCCCTTACTAGTAGCTAATTCCCGGGTCTGGGCACCAATGTGGTAAACTATCAATTGAAGTTAAATATTACTAAGCTATAATGAATCAAATTAAATCAATCTAAATTAAAACTACTCCATATCTAAATTTAATTCAATCTGAAACAAACTAATTTGTATCCAAAGGTCTCGCATAATAAATGTATATATATAGGGTAAGGTTATAAGGGTTAATATTAGCCAGGAATTAACTCACCAATAGTTCCATGTGGCAAAGAGGCAAGGGAGAACGTTTACCCAATATGGCGGACAATGGGGAGGCAAGACACCGGTTCCGAGACTCGAGTCAAGTGAAAGAAAGAATAAATGATTACATGGGAATGGACATGAATATTATGCTTATCTGTCAGTCAGTCATGGCGTCGATGAGAGCGTCGTGATGGTGTAGCTGTTTGTATTGCTGTCAGTGTATTGTGATTAGAGGTACAATAGCACGATCAACTGAGGGCAGAAAATAGATGTTAACTGGTGTGTTCGTGAAGGCTCTGCTCTCTCTTCCTCAGAGGCACACCTTGCTGCCTTGGCAAACGCCAGGAGCCCAAATTATCGTACCGCATCTAAGTTGCTCTATACGATAAATTATATTAATATATACGATAAATTCATATATACTACATAAGACCATTGCAATATTGCTTAATAGCATATTAGGCCTTTTATAACTTAACTTATTTACAATCTTATAATATACGATCTACTCGTCCTACGTCGTGCTGCAGGAGCGACCGTGACGTCACAGAGACATACGGGATCACAAAAGAGTCATAGCCTATCGTATTTACGATACAGGGTTTATATAGTTTTCAAAAAAGGGGGGAAGAGAGGGGGGGGGGGGGAAACTAGGTTTTGTCAGGCCCCAGGAAAGTATGATTTACTCTTATAAGAGCTGTACACTGATATGGTTAGTGAAAATTATATAAGCCATTCATCTTCGCCCTTATTAACAATTGTTGGTGATTATTTATAAGTAGCACATAGAGAACATATTTTTGGCATAATATGGTTAGCTTGCTTGCAAGTTTTCAAACAGGGAAAGGGGTTTAAAGTTGGGCGTTTCTGATGCTGCGAAAGTATTATTTATTCTTATGGTAGTTGTGCACTGATTTTGTTAGTAAAAGTTACACGAGTAGGTCATCTTCTATCTCTACAACCTTGGTTAGTTATATTTTTAGAAGTAGACATAGAGAACATATATTTTGTATCATATTGTCAGCTTGCTGGCAAGAGTGTTAAGTTGGCAGCCCTGGTGTCCATGGAGTGTCTTGGTCCAGCTAAGTAATTTGTTGACACAGAGGGGGAGAAGGGGATTTTGAACTTGCGTTGCCTGACCCCGGAAAGGTATTAATTACTTTCTATAGAAAGGGGCACTACTATGGTAAATAATAAATATATCGTTCAATCATCTTATACTTCTGGAACATTTGTTAGTGGTTATTTTAAGAACAGTACATAGAGAACATATAATTGGTATCATATTCCTAGCTTGTTGGTGAGGGGGTTAGTATGGTAGTCTTGTGGGTCATGATGAGTCGCGGCTTGCTAGCCTCGCACGCGCGCTCTCCCTACATAGTTTATAGACCGAGCTGGTAGTTCCTCTAATAAGGTTTAAAGAACTTAGTAATGTTAGCTTTTCTTTAGCAGAAGGAATCTCATAAGTTTTAGCTTAATATTATGCATTAAACATGTATATACTAACTTAAAGCCTTACGAGCGGGCCCGTCAGAAACTTCTACTACCTGGCAAGCGGGTGGTTTTACCCTAAACGACCTTGTTTCCGTGCTCTTTTTCATGCATAAACAAGAGCCAGAGCGAAATACAATTCTGTATCCCTGAAAGTGCGATAATTGAGCTTTCCAATGACACCAGAACCATCCTTCTACGACCACACGTTCTCTTTCAACGATCATGCAAGACGAAGGCAAAGTCCCTAAAATACGGTAATTTCCTTACATAATTCGCTGTGTAGCGAGGCAGTGAGTGTGGATGTGTGTGGAGGGGGTGGCAGTTGCCGCGCGGGAACCGTGCCGAGTGGTCAGAGCCGACCTACGCTTCTCCCACCGCTCGTCTCTCTCTCAGAGCCAAATATTGCTCAAAATTGCACACCGCCTTAAGTCGGGTCCCGCCACATTGTCCTTGGTTCTCTAGACCGACTTAAGTCCAGTTCCGCCAGACAAGGGTTAAAGACTCGCAATCTTGAAGACTGAATTGGCAATAGTGCAGTTGCTACTAGGTCACGTGATTTTTTCCTCCCGTAATTACGGAGGGGACGATTCGCAGACAAGGCCTGCTAGCGCTTATTAAATTGCGTTGCACTCGCTAATTATATTAGATTCATCTAGGATAGTTAGTACTGGGATTCCTACTATGTAAAACTTCATGCAGAATAAGTTCTTAATGTTATTCGAGCCTTATTCTTAGTGACTGGATAGGTTGGCAATTCAGGTGGTTAATGTCTTATCTGGGGATTTGCGAAAGGCAAAAGTCGTTGGCTTACAACTCGGAAAGAAGCATGTGTGGTCTGTTTGAAATTAATAGAGAAATGGTAATATTAGAGAAGGCATGTACATATATGTTTATCATAAAGTAGACACAAAGTTAATGTAGGTGACATGGTTCTTACATAATTAAATGCATACATAAATTACACATCAAACAATGGCAGGTATCATAACCGGCGTAATATCAATCCTCTGCAACTTTACTAGAGCTGCTCTAGTAGGTCGACATCAAGGGTTTATATCAAGATACGAAGGAAGGTAATGTGATTTGTACATATCCTGTTTATAAAATTATTGTTTTTAACAGGGTTGAGCAAATCCAATTCTCCGTGTCATAGCTGGTGTACCCCGAGGCGGATTTTCTGTCCTGAGGTGATGGGGCAAGTCTTCTTCACGGCCCTAGGTCGCAGCCGCGGTGAGTGACCTTGAAATTCCTGTCCTGGGTGGGGTCTTGCTGTCGCTCGCTGCTCCCTCTCTTCTGCCTTCTTTCTTCTTCCCGTCCTTGTTTTGTGTGTTTCTCCTTGTCTCCCTCTCTACACGTTTTCCTTTTTCTCTGTATTTTAGGCCACGATCAAATCGATGTATGAATTTAATTACAAGATCTTTATATTGTCCAAATATTGTTAATATTGTTATGGCAAGTGAAGGTAATCATTATTAGGGACACAATGAAAACAGGAATCCAATTATAATATTGAAGGGGAGTGGGCAAAAGATCGCTCCCGCTACTATGGAAGTTGCCCAGTATTGTATTTGAAATCGTATTAAAGACAAATAAGAACATCAATATATTTTCAACGGACAGCATAATATACAGTATAGAGTACAGTACATAGTATATAAGAAATAATATTACAATAGTTAAAAGGCACGGGCTTTAATTCGTCCTAAAACCACATAAAACCACGCGAGAAATGGTTGTTGTCATAACGAACCACCGAAGCACAACACACAACAACACACACACACACACACACACTCAGTCAGCTTCCACGGGCTTGATCGATGATTTCCTGTAATTCGAATCGATATCGGTAAGCACGAAATCAATGGAGAGTGACTTAAAGAATGGTGAAATAAATATAAAATCAACAATCAGTAATCACTATAATCAATTATAATACGTAATCCATGATCAATAATCAATAGTTGAAGGAGAAGAACAAACTGAAGCCCTCGGCGCCTCGCCAGCGATCAAGCAATAGAACGAGTTAAGGAGAGACTGACCGTTTGTTTGGTCTATTAATTAATGTATTCATATATTTTGTTTTAGTTTCCTCCCTAGACCTCCATCAAGCTTAGAAAAACACTCCCTAGACCCCCCTTCAAGATAAATTTGTAAATTTTTCGGTAGAAAAATTTCCCGGCCGAAGGCCGGTTCCTCTTAAAATTGCAGTCTCGCTATCGCTTGCCAGGATATAATCGACACCTAAATGGCACGAAAGGTCTTAAAATTGACAACTAAATGGAGCAAAAGTTGTTAAAGTCGCCAAACTAATGTGCCGAACGTCTTATAATCTCAAAACTAGTGGGGCTAAACATGAGGGAGAAGGGGGTCCAGAAAAAACGGTCTTCCTCCCCTTAATAACAAGACAGTAAAAAGGGGGTTAAATTATTAGCCTAGGCCCTAGGGGGAAGCAATGCATTGTCTCACCTTTGATGTAAATTCTACATATATATAATGGTCTACATATATTTTAATGGCCACCAGTGAATATATATAGACTTAAGGGGGTATCACACTGGGCCAATTCTCGCCATTCTATTGCAAAAAATGGAGCTACCGCCATTCTCCAGCACAAATCTTACCGTTTGACGGAGCTAGGATGCTGCCCGCACTGAGTGGGAAGCACCGTTTTTTGACGGAGGTAGAGTGTCAGCCTCTTTACAGCTCGCATTTAATCTCATTGATATCTCAAGTATATGACGTCGAAATATATATTTTGCTACATAATTGTGTGTTTTGATTGTGAGAAGGGCTGCGAATAGACATAAACTAAGTGAATTAATGCTAAAATAGCTACATCACTTGCAGCTAAATAACCACTTCCTACCTACGCCACGGCGATTGGTATGAAGCAAAAACATTCGGTAAGATCCTGTGTAGCGGGAGGAACTGTTTTTTCAGATGCCTATTTACTAAGAATCCTTGAACAATATATTTAACCTAGCCTAACCTAACCTAACCTAGTATATTAGTGGACTATTTATGAATGTAAAATGTAAAAACATGTAACATTACCAAATTATTGAGATAAATACAGGTCTACCCGCTACACAGGGTTATACCAAGCATTCTACAACCTCCGAAAAGTTCAAAATATTTCCTCATATATTCTCCAAATATAAAAAATAATAACGCAAACTTGTAGATTGAGTCATATTGAAATATAATTGTCGATATAAATCCATATTACTCTAAATTATTGGTGAAACAGCACAATAAAAACGATCGCTTAGTGCCGAGGTAACGACGGGCGCCGTCAGGCTGTAGCCTATATATTGCGAAAAACTTTCTCATAGCTACTTATATAAGCTTCAAACGCAAAACAAAGCAACATTAGCGTATAGATTGGGTCCTATTACACAAATTTTTTCAATATCAATCCATATTATTCTACAGTTTAAGTTAAACACCACAATATAACGATCGAATATATATTTTGCTACAAAATAAGTGTTTTGATTGTGAGAAGGGCTGCTGGTAGACATAAACCATTTTCAATGTGAATTAATGCTAAAATAGCTACAACACTTGCCGCTAAATAACCACTGTTCTATACGCCACGGCGATTGGTATGAATCGCAAACATTCGAAAACCTCCGAAAAGTTCAAAATATTTCCTCATATAAGCTTCAAATATAAACAATAATTACACTAACGTGTAGATTGAGTCATTGCATTATAATTGAAGATGTACATCCATATTATTATACATTACAGTATAGGTGTAACGGCACAACATAGGCTAAGGTCGGACATTGTTATTGTTGTTTCGGAAACTCCTGCACTTGTGCAGCCAGGACGCTTGGCGTGTGTGATAGGATTTGCCGGCGCTACTGGCTGAAAACGGAGACTGGAGATCGGAGAATGGCGAGAATTTGGCCCAGTGTGATACCCTCTTTAGCTGGTTAGTGGAGCATGTTGATTAACCCTTAATTAGCGGCTCACCACATAAGTCGAGTTAAATAAAGCTGGACTATGTGGCGGCGCTCGACATAACTCGAGTGGCAATTTCAGCACGTAATGTTGCTGAGAGAGAGAGACAAGTGGTGGCAGGAGACTAGCGAGCGTATGACTGCTCCAGACCACCGCGGCGAACCTACTGACACGAATCTCAGCTCCCTCCTCCCTCTCTCACTCGCTACATACTGAATTATATGGGGAAAGTACCGAATTACATGCTTTTTGCACTCGCGTTGCACGGTTATTGCAAGAAAACTAGCCATCATAAAAGGATCGTTATGGTGTCATTCGAAAGCTCTGTTTATGCCCTTTCAGGGATAGGTACTTGTTTTACGTTCTGGGTCTTATTTAGGCATGAAAATGATCACGTAAACAGCCCTATTTTGGCTAAAAACACCCCGCTGTGCGGTACATATAAATAAACCGCATAGGCCGCTCGTAAGGTGTTAATGGCAGGTGCTGGGATGGTGAAGTTGTAGAGCGATAAATATCGCCAACAGGTGTTGTCGGCTAGCGTTGTTGTTAAGGAGTGGCGCCCTTTATAGGGAAATGTGTTTCGTACGTCAACTTGGTAAACAAATGAAGCTAGACATGCGCAATCATTTTTGATCCCGTTAAATGTCCTCCATATTACTTACTACATTAAATAGTACTTAATAATATTTATGGACTACTATATTCTTGAATTAACTCTTTATAGAATACTACGTACACCATCTGTATATCTTAGTTACTCGATATATAATACTTTATTTAAATACATACCAAATAAACTCTTTACATGATACTACGTGTATATACAGAAATGATTAATTTCTTTTTAATCAATCCCAACCGTTTGTTTGGTCTATTAACCCGGCAAGCGCGATAGGCCTCACGGAAGGCTTCCTATAGGGAACGCGATAGGCCTCACGGAAGCAGGACCATAAAAAAAGCCTTCCATAAAAAAAAGGGCCTATCAAAACAAAGGAATTTGTCTCTAGGTGAGATAATTCCCCTCCAGTACTCATCCATGTAAATCTCACCCACCCCCCTCCCCTCCTTCCCCACCTTATTCCCCCCTCCCTCCCCTCCTCAATTATCACCTATTTTTCCTCTTATTATCATCATTTATCGGTTATTTTTCTCTCCCGCGATAATGTAGCACAAGTGGGTTGCATAAAAGATCGTTATGCAACACCCAGACACCGGCACACACCGCCCCGCTCTCCTCAGTTGACTCCCAGACAGCGAGAGGGGAAGGCTGCCTGTCTCTCTCTCTCGCCTGAGATTATGACCGGGTGGCCAATATCTTCGTTTTTCACCACCCAAATGCTTTTCCCACTTATTTTAGCACTCTTGAAGGTTCATATATACATCATATATGTAAAATAAAAGCATACCGAAAACAAATAATGGTTTATATTGTAAATATAACGAATTCTGTCAGAATCCAGGGCTAGAAATGCACAAATAACTACCCTAGCACCTACTGTCATATCGCGCTTGTCAGGTTAATTAATTTATTCATATATTTGTGTTAGTTTCCTCCCTAGACCTCCATCAAGCTAAGAAAAACACCCCCTAGACCCCCCCTTCAAGATAATTTGTAAATTTTTCGATAGAAAAATGTCCCTGCCGAAGGCCGTTTCCTCTTGAAATTGCAGGCTCGCTTTCGCTCGCCAGGAAATAATTGACACCTAAATGGCACGAAAGGTCTTAAAATTGACAACGAAATGGGGCGAAAGGTCTTAAAATCGCCAAGCTAATGGGCCGAACGTCTTATAATCTAAAACAAGTGGTGCTGAACATTAGGGAGAAGGGGGTCCAGAAAAACGGTCTGCCTCCCCTTAACCCTTCCTCTGCGGGGTGTTTTGGGCTATTTAGGGCATATTCAGGCACTCCTGAATGATAAATCAAGCATCTGCATTAAATGAACTGTATTCTGCCGAAAACTAGGCGAAAATAGCTTCAAAATGAGACAAGAACGGGCCTCGTACATGGTCTGGTTCACCCGCAGCGGTGCCAGTGAAATGCGGGAAACCCGCTATTTGTTAGCACTCGCTCGCTTGGCTACACTGTTGTGAGAGGCAGAGAGAGACCCGCGCGAGACACAGTCTACCTCAGTGAGCCGCTCGCTGCTCTGAGGGTCGGAGGTGGGCCCCGCACGCTCCCGCCCACTGACACTCGATTTTTACGGTTTTTACAGGCTTTTAACCCTTCTTTGGCGGCGCGCAACTTATGTCGTGTGAAATAAATTTGGACTAAGTGGCGGTTCACAACTTATGTCGTGTGCCATTTTCAGCACGTAATGTTGCAGAGAGAGAGAGCTGAGCAGTGTGAGGAGCGTAGTAAGGCTATGACCGCCGCCCACCACCACGGTGGGCCAACTGAAGTGAAAACCACCCTTCCATCCCCCCTCACACTCGCTACACAGGGAATTATGTAAGGAAAGTACCTAATTACATGGTTTTTGCACTCGTGTTGCGCGATCGTTGCAAGAAAACTATTGGTCGTACAAGGATGGTTGGGGTGTCATTGGAAAGCTCTGTTTATGCCCTTTCAGGAATAGATACTTGTTTTACGCTCTGGATCTTATTTAGGCATGAAAATGATCACGTAAACAACCCTATTTAGGGTTAAAACACCCCGCTGGGCGGTACATATAAATTACCGCCGAGGCCGCTCGTAAGGTGATAAAGCCTTGAAATTGCTGCAAATTGCCAGGACGTTCCCGAATGTCACCCGCAGCGAAAGGGTTGAGAACAAGACCTAATCCCCAAAACAAACGAGGACTCTCATTGTGTACCAGGACAACGCCACCCACTTTGGGCCAAGATTTACCCTTGTTTCTTATTAAGGGGACATGGGCCGTTTTTCTCGTCCCCCTTCTTCCTCATGTTTAGCCCCATTAGTTTTCAGGTTTTATGACGTTCGGATCATTAGTTCGGCGATTTTAAGACCTTTCACCCCATTTCCTTGACAATATTAAGATCTTTCATGCTATTTTGGTGTAAAAAAACATCCTGGCCAACGATAGTGAGCCTGTAATTTTGAAAGAATCGGCCTTCGGCCGGGACATTTTTCTACCGAAAAATGTACAAATTAATCTAGATTGGGGATCTAATGGATGTTTTTTTAAGTTTGATGGCGGTCTAGCAAGGAAACTAAGAAATAAAGGAATATTTGAATTAATAGACCAAATAAACAGCCCATCTCCCCTTAAATTCTTATGACTTTACCTTAGAGACAGTAAGTATTCCGACATCCAGCGCTTCCACAAATAATTTGATAATTTACAGACATAAGCATATCGCGCGGAGACGTCATTTACATCGTACAATGAGGGATCCGTGATTTCATCGTTGTTCATCGGCTCAGGAAACAGTCTAAGTCTACGTCCGCTGGCTAACTGTGAAGGTACGGGCTCCTCTAAATCTCCTGACACGTATCATAAGGGTCTGTCATTCTCCAGTTATGTTAGTATCATAGTCAACTCTGTAAGTGTGGCTGATGCACAACCTAGTTTTTCAGTCCTGCCTTAACTGAGCCAATTGTTCTCTCCCATATTACTAAAAACCATGGAGCTCTAGCTGGGATAAACCTCCAGTCACAATTAAACTTACTTAGATGTTTGAGTTGAGGATCATCAAGTCTTGATTTGAATAAATTGGCAGAACCGACAAATGTGGCATTATCGCTGATCATTAATTGGGGATAACCTCTACGACTACAGAACCTTCGGAAAATGTGCATGAATGTTTCGCAAGATAAAGCAGGAGCAACCTCTAAATGAATGGCACGCATTACAGCACAAGTGAACAATACTATAATTATACTGTATACCTTTTTGATCACCGCCACCAACCCTCATTGTTAGCGAGCTGGAGTAGTCGATGCCTGTGACTTGAAATGGTTCCACCCTGTTAACACGGAAATCAGGTAGTGGAGGAGATGGCTGCAACCCATAGCTTTTGCCCTAATAGCGCTAGCACACGAGTGACACAACACACTTCCTAGTTACTGACTTCACTGTTTGACATATTCTTGGAATCCACATCTTGTTCTTAGATACGAAACCACATATGCCTCTACATAATGCAAGCACAATTTATGAGTATTGTCTATCAGCAATAAGGATAATCTGTGTTTGTTTGGAAGAAGGATTGGAAATTTAGCATTATAATCTATCTGAGCCTTTTGTAGTCTCCCTTTACATTTAATGATACCTTGATCCAAATATAACCCAAACTGTTTAATAATGCTACTCTTAACCTTATTGTCAGTGATGCTAGTGTTGAGTTCCTTTCGCTCCTTATGGTAAAATTCCTTTTGTGCTACATAGATTAAAGTGATTTAAGCTGTTCTTAGTTTTGATACTATAGTATGCCGTGATTCTGATCTAACCCCTTAGATTTGTCTTTCAGATTACCCAAGTAGCATTTTACCCATGCCATGATGTGTACTAGTCCCTTGTACGAACTATAGCGAGGCCAGTCTAATACATGGGTCTCGTTCGAAGAAGTGCCTGTAGAGGTGGGAAACATGTGTTGAACCACAGGACCTTGTTCCTCCCCATCTGGCCATTGTTCACGATGAGATAGCCATGATAGCCATGATAGCCAAAGGTTCTACTAAAGCTGAGAAGTGTAGGGAGGAAATGGGTAATTCCCCTTGTGAGCAAATCGCCTAGATTATCAAATGTAGGAACATACCTAAACCTAGTGTTCGTAGATGACACAAAAATGTCATGAACCCTGTTATGAACATACACTGGTAACACCTTTTTACTCGCAAGCCAACACAAACTTATTTGACTATCACACCAGATGACTGTTTCTTTGATAGACATCTCAGATGCGTAGGCCTCCTTAATGAATGTGGCTAACCTTGATGCAAGTACGACAGCTGTAAGTTCAACTTTAGGAATAGTTAACTCTTTAATCAGGGCCAACCAAGCCTTAGCCATAACCAAGCGGCACGTGTCTTTGTCATAACAGAAATACGTGGCGGCTCCGTAAGCGATTGTGCTAGCTTCACTGAAAACTTGTAGTGTCACGTACATTGAAAAAGTAACCTGTTTGGGTATTTCTAAGTTCAAGTAACTCCAGAGTTCAGAACTAATGTCACCCCAGAATTCCCTAAGTGTGTCTGAAAGAGGTTCGTCCAACCCCCAATTTATTCGTCATAATTCTGTACAAAAATGCAAGCCTAAATGGTGACAGGTAACAGAACCCTCAGCAAATAAAAAATGCTAACAGTGACACTGAGCGCTTCCCTTTTTGTGCTTGCTTGTAAAAAACGTTCCCTCTTCTGGAATGTCAATATATCAGTTTGTTATCCAAGTCATCCCGAGTGTCTTCACTCTATCTGTACTGTACTTACGATATTATGTGGGAATAAGGTATTACAGAGATGTGGACTATTTGTGACCCATTATCTGAGAAAAAGATGTGCTCCCAAGAATATGCGCTGGGCATCGCTATATATGTCCAGAAGGTCCTGCTCATTGTCATGAGTCTCCTGCAAATTATCTATGTAGCCCACATCTTATGTTTTGAACATTTTGAGCACCTCTATCTAAAAGCAATAAGTGTTTCAAGATCGTTGCATTTCAGAAAAAATTTGAGCAGGTTGCGCCAAAAAGGAATACATGAAATCTTTAGACTGATACTGAACTGTTGATATTCAGTGGATCATCGGGCCACAGAAACGACGTGCAGTTCATGTCCTCCTTGTATAACTTGAGCATAAGGAAGGCCTTCTCAATGTCGCTGACCGAAGCATATTGGTTCAATCTGAGCCTCAACAAGACCGGGGTTAGGTCAGGGACAAGATAAGATCCCGTATACAGACAATCATTCAAGCTTAGTTGATTTGCACCCATTTTTGCTGAACAGTCGAAGACCACCCTCACGTGAGGGAGTATTTCGACTATCCTTATGAACACCATGATGGACCAGATAGTGAGTCTGGCTAGTGCTGTTAAGATTATCAACTGGTACTCTCTCAATGAAACTCCTTGACAACTGATCTTGGATGACATCTCCATACTTCTCTATAATGGTCAACATATATTATAATGGCCACCAGTGTATATATATAGACTTAGCTGGTTAGTGGAGCATGTTGGTGAATAGCAGGTGTTGGGATGGTGAAGTTATAGAGCGATAAATATGGTCAACAGGTGATGTCAGCTAGCGTTGTTGTTAAGGAGTGGCGCCCTTTATAGAGAAGATGTTTCATAGTCAACTTGGTAAACAAATGAAGCTAGACATGCGCAATCATTCTTGATCCTGTTAAGCGTCCTCCATATTGCTTACTATATTAAATAGTTAATAATATTTATGGAATACTATATTCTTGAATTAACTCTTTATAAATCACTATGTACACCATATACTGTATCATAGTTACCCTTCATATATTACTTATGTAAAATACATACCCAATTAACTCTATACATGATACTACGTGTATGTACAAATTTATTTAATCCCTTTTTACCCAGACTAAATTCCCTACCAAGAATTCACCTGAGACCTCTGGTGGACGCTTCCGAAGTAGCACCAGAAGTAGCACGACTGTCGACATCAACAATACCCAACACCTAGGATATGCACAGTTTATCTCGAATTTCTGCGATTCTATATGTTTTCATTTTACAGTATACGACTACACTATGTGCTTATATAGTATAGTAATAAAGGGAAAGTCCATATGCAGCTGATAATGACTACAAACATAATTATAAGCTAATTAATTATCATACCAAAATAGGCGCAAAAATAATTGCTGACTTTGTATTATATGTATACGTTATTTATGAATATGGGTGATTTTAAAATATATAAAACAACAGTATGCATATACCAAAGTATGCGTCAGCTACCAACATTTCGACTAACTGCTTATAAAAAAGAATTGTTGAAGGAGAGGGAGGGTGAATAGGTCCGCGATGTCGCCAATTTCCCACAATGCACAGCGGTAAACATTGCGTTCAGCGCCTCTATCGGCCACTGTAGGCATTTATTGGAAGGGAGAATTAGGAAGGTCTCGATCGTGGACCCTCGTAAGTCACGATACCTAGTTTTCATTGAATTTCTTTTGTGTTTGCTCATATGCCACGCTGTATGGCCAAGATAACACTGATCAATTTTCCATTAAGGGGAGATTTGTATTTAATATGTTCATTTATTTATTCATAATATTTATATTATTTTAGTTTCCTTCCAAGACCTCCATCAAGCTTTTAGAAATATACCCAAAACCCCCCTTCGAGATTAATTTGTACATTTTTCAAATGACTTAATTCATCATAACTAATGGGGTTAAGCATTAGGGAGAAGGGAGTCCAGAAACAAACAAATCCCTTAAGACATATGTAATTTGGTATGGCAAATTTTGAAGAAACTTACTTTTTTTTAGCAAGAAATGTTCAAATGTAGCTTGAAGGGAGGTTTGCGGGGAGAGCTAATATTCTATTTATTTATAATTATTATATATATTTTGTTTAGCTTTAATGGGGTTCTAGTGACAATCTAAAGAGAGAGAGAGAGAGAGAGAGAGAGAGAGAGAGAGAGAGAGAGAGAGAGAGAGAGAGAGAGAACATGACAATTGCGAACAAAAACAATGAAAACTTAATAATAGTTTAAAACCAACGCAATACCCACCAAATAGGTTACACTTGGTTGTTGATGATGATGATGACGATGACAATACTACTACTATTACTACTACTATACCCCGTTCCAAATAAGTAGTCCAGAAATCATGAACCTCTGTAACTCGAAAAGGGCTGGAGCAAATGGGCTGCAAATATCTACACCTATTCCCTGGCTGACCCTTCCCAAATTGTAGAAATATTAGTTAGATTACTAACGTCTAACTCGAAAAAGGCTGGAGCAAATGAGCTGTCGATTTCTACACCTATTTCCTGTTCTGACCCTTCTCAAATGGTAGAAATCACAGCTAGAGTACTCTAGTCGTTTGTGAGTTATAGAGATTATTGGTCAAGAGTTTTGGCCTACTTACTTGGAACAGGGTATATTACTAACAATACTATAACCTGTCCCAAATAAGTTGTCCAAAACGCTTGTACATTAACATCAATAACTCACAAACGACTTGAGCAATCAAGCTAATATTACTACCATTTGGGAAGGGTCAGTCAGGAAATAAGTGTGGCAATTTACAGCCCATTTGCTCTAGCCCTCTTTGAGTTACAGAGGTTAGGGGTCACAATTTCTGGCCACTTATTTTGGAATAGGGTATACTACTAACACTACTAACCATCCAGAGGGTACCAGCTGATCATGGCCCGGAGACATTACCTGGAACCGATCCGAGAGGGGTTGATAGTTGACCTGCCAGACCCGCGAGACTACCATTACTACAACGATAATAATGCTCTCTACAGGGTGTATCCCATGTTCAACCCTACTATCAACACTTATATTATAGGTGAGTTAATGTTACTACTACTACTACTACTACTACTAATACCATTACTACAACGATAATAATGCTCTCTACAGGGTGTATCCCATGTTCAACACTACTGTCAATAATTATATTATAGGTGAGTTAATGTTACTACTACTACTGCTAATACCATTACTACAACGATAATAATCCTCTCTACAGGGTGTATCCCATGTTCAACACTACTGTCAACACTTATATTATAGGTGAGTTAATGTTACTACTACTACTACTAATACCATTACTACAATGATAATAATGCTCTCTACAGGGTGTATCATGGTGTTCAACACTACTGTCAACAGTTATATTATAGGTGAGTTAATGTTACTACTACTACTACCTTAACTATAATAAGAGTAATGCTCTCTACAGGGTGTATCCCATGTTCAACACTACTGTCCGCACTTGTATTATGGGTGAGTTAATGTTACTACTACTACTACTACGACTAATTTTTTTTTTTTTTTTTTTTTAATACAACTCAGCCTGTGCATCCCCTCTTTGGACCCTAAACCAGGTCAGAACAGTCATCAAAGCGTCCGACTTGGTAGTCATTCAGCTACTTACTATTCCGGGGTCAGCACTCAGACTCATCATCGTGGATTACTACTACTACATTGGTTTTTATTTAATATTGTTCATACATTTTATTTTACAAGCATCAGATATTACTATTCAACACCATGCAACTTCAATCCAGTCTCCTTCCTATGCGACCCTCTGCCACTGCTGCCTCGTAGTCCACTTCTGCCACCGTCGCTGGTTGTGGTGCAGACAATCTTGTTCCCCGCAGGCATAGTAGTGCTGATCTGAGCAACGAGAAAGATAGACGGCACCTCATCCAGGCTACAACGTGGCTCCTGGGCTGTTTCTTCTTCTCTGCGATGATCTCTGCAAGCCTTGAATAGAAGCACTGGGCCCTAGGTCCCATCCCTCCAGATGTGGTGAAGACTAGTGGGGTAAAGCTGCCATGTTCGATATTTAAGATCCTTTCCCCATATGCCCTGACCTTCTCTTGTTCATTCCTCTTGTGTGCAGCCTCCAGAGACAGCCCGCTGTAGCTATGGGCCATTGGGTCGAATATTCTTACGTCAAAGAATGCTCGCTGTGCTCTTGTCCAAAAACTTCTTGCACTAACGTCCACTCGTGCTTCGTTGGATGTGTTGGCCATCCTGTGCTGCAAGATCTCTCCCTCCAAGGGAATGAGTGATGGTTCGCGCACCACATCTCGACACACCTCCCTGAGCATGTTCGCCGTTACATCTCTTACTTCATCGTGCCTGATGCTGATGAATCCTCCCTTCTTTCATATCATGCTGTGGTCTGCATCGTTGTTGATTCCACAAACGCATCGATCGGGCAGTCCTTCAATCGGCCAATCATACCTCAGTGCAATAGCATCATTAAATTCTTGTTTGTTTAGATTGAAGCTTTTTGCCTTGATTGGTAGTGTTGTCAGCCAATTTGAAGCACCCGTTTCTTGTGCTATTTGTACTTTTCTTGTTAGTCTCGGGGAAAGTTGTCGCATCAATTGTGCCAGGTCATTTTTCTGTGAGTTTTGCCTCTCTGACGTGATGGTCTTTCTGATGTTGTAGATGTCCGCCTGGTCCACTTCGCCGTCAGGATCTTGCGCTACGATGCGTTCAGTGAGAGATTCTGTTATCTTTACTGAGTTCTCGTGTTCCGTTGTCGCCCTCCTCACCGGATTGATGATTCCAAGCCCTCCTAACCTAGGAGGAAGTGCGAGCAACTCCCTCTCTGTAGCATTTGGGGTGTGGGACTTCATCCAAGCTGGGATGAGTTTGTCTCTGATGGCATCTTCTAGCGGTTGAAGTTGTGGACCCACGTTTGGAATGGTACGCATCAAGTAGGTCCAGCGGTGTTTGACCCCATATGTGAATGCCGAATATGCAGCCTGTGGTTCCGTCTTTGCAATTTTGGCTAGTATTTCTATTTCGTTTACCCACTCTCTGACCTTCTCTTCCATGTATTGCTTCTTGAACTCTTCTGTGCCAATCACTGCCCCTAGATGACGCTGTCCGTCCTTTGTTACGACCACTTCACTACCGTTGAAAGCTTCTAAGGCATTTTCGTAATGTTCTGCTTTTACTATCAGTATAGACTTACTAGCATTTGGAAAGTATCCTATTTCTGGTCCCACTTGTGATACTTGCTCCCACCAGCTCTTGAGATCATTGACTTTCCCTGCTCCAGTGAGATCATCTGCATAGGCCGCCTGCTTAACATGTGTCGTCTCATGTCTTGTTAATGATAGCAACACCGAGAGACCTAATGCGTACATCGCCATTGCTACTGGGTCCCCTTGTGTGGTTCCTTCCATTGATTTCAGTGCCGTTCCACGTCGTGAGTTTTGGTTGTTTACTATGAAGAGGTCTGCAGGCTGTGTATAGGTATTCTCTACATAGGTGGCTAAGCTGGGGCATTTTACCTTGATGTTGTGAATTGCTGTCTTTCTGTTGATGGTGTTAAAGGTATTTGATGCATCCACTAACAGCACGGCTTCACATTCTTCTTGCTCATATATTTCTCTTATTGCATGAATTGCTGCCTCTCCCCCTGCTTGGTGGCCAGCACACACTTGGAGATTTCCAGCCGCTGACCGCACATCGTCCTTCACCACCTCCATTATGCATGTTCCGATGATTCTTCTCAACACTTCACCCACCCCTACAGGTCTGCACCCTGGATTCTTGTCCAATGGTATTAGACGACAAGCTGTGTAGGCCTCCAA
The DNA here is from genome assembly GCA_032716605.1 of Paralithodes platypus. Lineage (NCBI taxonomy): Eukaryota > Metazoa > Arthropoda > Malacostraca > Decapoda > Lithodidae > Paralithodes > Paralithodes platypus. Next base: position 41,597,203 of record CM064572.1, read on the forward strand.
GTGTTGACAATCTTGAGTGGCCATTTTTCTTGCAAGAACTGCCAGCGCCCTGCGTAAGTCGGTCGCTGCAACTCCGAAAAGTGTGCTGCTCAGGATTGTTCTCCAACCGTTTGCATCCATCCCTGAGGGTCCTGCACTGCCTTGTGTCCCTAGAGCCTTTTTCCAAATCTTCTCGCCTGTGATTTGTTCGTAGATGACGGGGTTCGGTGGTATATAAGCCCCCTCTAGCTCTCGGATATACTAGGTTGCGGATGTTTCTCTTCCAGCAGCTTGATGGTATCTCTTGTGATAGGCAACAGCCCACTAGCTGCCTCCTTTGTCAGCGATCGTATTGCAGGTGCCACTTTACCTTGTCTCATCTGGTCGCCGAATCTCCTGGCCTTGTCCTCAGTGTTTTCTCTTTTGTGTTGCCGTCTGCCTTGTCTCTCTTGTAATGCTCTGGCGTCACTGAGTAAGTCATCCATCTTGTTATCATTCCACAGTTTCACTCTATTTGTTAGCGCTGTTACATTTTCCGCTTGTCTAGAATTGCGGTGAGTTTTTTGCAAGAAGAGATGTGGAATGCTGAAAAATAACTTGAGAGCATACGGGGCTAAAGGTCTGTCATAGACATAGTTATAAATGAGCTTTTTCATCTCTGTCAACAGTTTGGTGGTGGCGTCACATTTAGGTGGGTTGAATAAACTGTGTGCAGACCAATCTACAATTTCTGAGTAAGCTGCCTCTGTCCACATTTTTACCTCCTCTCCCCGTAGTCCTTTCCATTGAAGGGGTCCTCCTCTGCCATCAACTTCTGCGGGTCTCTCCAGGGCTGCTTCCCTCTGTGGTCCCACCTCCCTGTGTGCTTCTCGGGGCTCTTCGTTGCGTGGCATATCGTCGTTTCTACCAGCTATATTTGGCCTTGTTTGCACACCACCCTCCTCTCCAGCATCTCGGTGCTCGTCTCCGGGTCTTTGGACTCCGCTGGGCTCACCGTCACCCACCATGTCATGTGGTTGCCGCCCTTCTCTTGGGCCCCCTGAGGGTCCCGCACCTCCACATGCTCTGTCGGGTTGTTGCCCATCGCCGTGTTGTGTCCCATCAGCTTCATCCCTTCGCACTCTCTGGGCACTGGCTGCCGCCCCTCCCTCTGTCATTACACTATTATAAGGGTTGCGACACCGGGAACCTTTATTACAGTTTATGCATCCTTTTTTTTTTTTGCACGCATTTGCATCTTGTACATGTATGCTCATTCTTTGTACAGATGCAACACTTGTTAGTCTTTGACCTTTGTGATAGGGTTTCATCTAAACTTTCATCATCCTTCATTATACCCTTATAACACTTCCATCTGTTCTCTTGCAATGTCTTTTACGCTTTACACTAAGGCTATTTAGCTTCTGTTTTTCTTTTTTTTCCAAAACTTAATTTATCTTATTTACAGTACCGGCCCGTAACTTCCGTTAAAACAACCAAATATTTTTCGGTATGTGTGCCTAGATTATTTTGTACTAGAGTGTGTATTCCCTATCGGTGTTGTTGTATGCCATATTTGATATTCCCCCTGGCAGGCTGGTGGGATGTATATATTAGGTTGTGTTGTATGTGAACAATTTGGTGTTATTACGTGACATAAACACACTGAGTAAGCGGCTAGATAGGACAACTAGGCAGATTTTGGCTTTAATAAAGATGTTCGTTATTTCCTTTATAAACCGTAATGTTAGCAGTACTAATAGCAGCGGTAGTTGTAGAAGTTGTATTATCAATAAGGATTAGACCTTGGTTAATGAGAAGATAGGATATTAGGTATTGTGGAGATTTAATTAGTTAAGAATGAGATTACTGCGAAAGAATAGATAGATAGGTAGCGAGAAAGAGCTAAAGAGAGAGCTAGAGAGAGAGAGATAAGCGCTGCTTAGGCTGTCTTAATCCAAAAGAATAGAGAGAGAGAGAGAGAGAGAGAGAGAGAGAGAGAGAGAGAGAGAGAGAGTCCTATTTAGCCTACCTATCCAGCCTGTATATCTCAGAAGTTTTCGACTGTAAGATTATCCCCTTGCGGTCACTGTTTTTCTACTACTACTACTACTGCTACTACTACTACTACTTTATTTATTTAATATTTGTCATACATTTCATGTTACTACTACTACCATCACCACCTCCACCATCACCACCACCACTACCTTATATTTAATATTTAATAAAAATAATAATAATAGTTCTTAAAGCTAGCGCATGCTAATAGCTAAGGATAGCTCAATAAGGCCGATTAGGCGTATTTCCATTGGGGTCCTGTACTACTAACCCATCCCTTTGCTCATGAGGGATGGTAACGACTCAGTGCTTGTGAAAAATCTTTAATGCGCCGAGCGTGGGCGCGAACCCGGGCCTTCTGGGTGGAAGTCCGAGACGCTAGTCACTACACCAAGCGAGCCGCTGTACACATATTGTACACATAATAAATTTCACAAGCATCAGATACTACTATTCTACACCATGCATCTTCAATCCAGTCTCCTTCCAATGTGACCCTCTGCCACTGCTGCCTCGTAGTCTACTTCTGCCACCGTCACTGGTTGTGGTGCAGACCTTCTTGTTCCCCGCAGGCATAGTAGTGCTGCTCTGAGCAATGAGAAAGATAGACGGCATCTCATCCAGGCTACGACGTGGCTCCTAGGCTGTTGCTTCTTCTCTGCGATGATCTCTGCTAGCCTTGAATAGAAGCACTGGGCCCTGGGTCCCATCCCTCCTGATGTGGTGAAGACTAGTGGGGTAAAGCTGCCATGTTCGACGTGTAAGATCCTTTCTCCATATGTCCTGACCTTCTCTCGTTCGTTCCTCTTGTGTGCAGCCTCCAGAGACAGCTCGCTGTAGCTGTGGGCCATTGGGTCAAATACTCTTATGTCAAAGAACGCTCGCTGTGCATTTGTCCAAAAGCCTCTTGCACTAACGTCCAATCTTGCTTCAGTGGATGTGTTGGCCGTCCTGTGCTGCATGGTCTCTCCATCCAAGGGAATGAGTGATGGTTCGCTCACCACATCTCTACACACCTCCCTGAGCATGTTCGCTGTTACATCTCTTACTTCATCGTGCCTGATGCTGATGAATCCTCCTTTCTTACATATCATGGTGTGGTCTGTATCGTTGATGGTTCCACAAACGCATCGATCGGGCAGTCCTTCAATCGGCCAATCATACCTCAGTGCAATAGCATCATTAAATTCTTGTTTTTTGAGATTGAAGCTTTTTGCCTTGATTGGTAGTGTTGTCAGCCAATTTGAAGCGCCCGTTTCTTGTGCTATTTGTAGTTTTCTTGTTTGTCTCGGGTGAAGTTGTCCCATCAATTGTGCCAGGTAATTTTTCTGTGAGTTTTGCCTCTCTGACCTGATGGTCTTTCTGATGTTGTAGATGTCTGCCTGGTCTACTTCACCGTCAGAATCTTGTGCTATGATACAGTCAGTGAGAGATCCTGTTATCTTTACTGAGTTCTGGTATTCCGTTACCGCCCTCTTCACTGGGTCGATGATTCCCATCCCTCCCAACCTAGGAGGCAGTGCGAGCAGCTCCCTCTCTGTATCATTCGGGGTGTGCAACTTTATCCACGCTGGGATGAGTTTGTCTCTGATGGCATCTTCCAGCGGTTGAAGTAATGCGCTCACATTTGGAACGGTTCTCATCAAGTAGGTCCAGCGATGTTTGACCCCATATGTGAATGCCGATTACGCAGCCTGTGGTTCCGTCTTTGCAATATTGGACAGTTTTTCAATTTCTTTTACCCACTCCCTGACCTTCTCCTCTATGTATTTGTTCTTGAACTCTTCCATGCCGATCACCGCCCCAAGGTGTCCGTCATTTGTTACGACCACTTCACTACCGCTGAAAGCTTCTACAGCACTTTCATAATGTTCTGGTTTTACTAATAGTATTGACTTTCTGGCATTTGGACGATACCCTATTTCTGGGCCTACACTTGATACTTGCTCCCACCAGTGCTTGAGATCGTTGACTTTTCCCACTCCAGTAAGATCGTCTGCATAGGCCACCTGCTTGACTTGCGTCGCCTCATGGCTTGTTAAGGTTAGCAACACTGAGAGACCTAAGGCGTACATTGCCATTGCTACTGGGTCACCTTGTGTGGTTCCTTCCATTGATTTCAGAGCTGATCCATGTCGTGTGTTCTGGTTGTTTACTATGAAGAGGTCGGCAGGCTGTTTATAGGTGTTCTTTACATAGGTGGCAAAGCTGGGGCATTTTACCTTGATGTTATGTATTGTTGTCTTTCTGTTGATGGTGTTAAAGGCATTTGTTGTGTCCACTAGCATCACAGCTTCACAGTCCCCTTGCAGCCTCGCTCATATATTTTTCTTATGGCATGAATTGCTGCCTCTCCCCCTGCTTGGTGGTTGGCACACACTTGGAGATTTCCGGCCTCTGACCGCACATCGTCCTTCACCACATCCATTATGCATTTTCCGATGATTCTTCTCAGCACTTCGCCCACTCCCACTGGTCTGCACCCTGGATTCTTGTCTAATGGTATCAGGCGACAAGCTGTGAAAGCCTCCAAATGTTGACAATTATGGGTGGCCATCTTTCTTGCAAGAGCTGCCAGAGCCCTACATAAGTCTGTTGCTTCAAGTCCGAGGACTGCTCTGCTCAGGATTGTTCTCCAGCCATTTGCATCCAGCCCTGATGGGCCTGCACTGCCTTGTGTCCTGAGAGCCTTTTTCCAAATCATTTCGCCTGTGATTTGTTCGTATATGACGGGGTTCGGTGGTATATAATCCCCCGCTAGCTTCTGACTCTCGTGGATACTAGGTTGTGGATGTTTCTCTTCCAACATTTTGATGGTGTCTCTTGTGATAGGCCGCAGCCCACCAGCTGCCGCCTTTGTCAGGGACCGTATTGCAGGTGCCATTTTTCCTTGTCTCATCTGGTCGCCGAATCTCCTGGCCTCCTCGTCTTCAGTGTTTTCCCTTTTTTGCCGCCGCCTGCCTAGTCTCCCTTGTAATGCTCTGGCTTCATTGAGTAAGTCATCCATCTTGTTCTCATTCCATAATTTCATTCTTCTTGTTAGCGCAGTCACATTTTCACCTTGTTTAGATTTGCGGTGAGTTTTTTGCAAGAAGAGACGTGAAATGCTGAAAAGTATCTTGAGAGCATACGGGGCTAAAGATGTGTCACAGACATAGTTATAAATGAGCTTTGTCATATCGTTCAGCAGGTTGGTTGTGGCACCGCATTTTGGTGGGTTGAACAAGTTGTGTGCAGACCAATATACAATTTCTGAGTAAGCTGCATCTGTCCAAGTTATAACTTCCTCTTCCCGTAATCCTTTCCAGAGTATGTTTCCACCTCTGCCTGCTTCTTCTGTGGGTCTACCTGGGGCCCTCTCCCTTTGTGGTTCGGCCACTATTTGGGTATCCGGAGGCTCTTCATAGTCTGGCATGTCATCATTGTTTCCATCTGCTTCATTTGGCCCAGTTGGAGGCCTGTCATCCTCTCTTGCAGCTCGGTTGTCATCTCCCTCCCCTGGGTCTCTTGCGGGCTCCCCATTACTTTCCGCTCCTTGGGGTTCTCGTACCTCTCTTGGGACCCTTGAGTCCCTTGCTTCTCCCCGTATTCTTTCGGGTTCCCTGCCACCATGACGGCCTCCCTCAGCTGCGTCCCGTCGCTCACTCTGGAAATTTTCTGCCGTCTTTCCACTCGTTCCTGCTCTACCTAAAGGGTTACAACATTTGTCACGCTTATTACAGTCTATGCATCTTTGTCCACTTTCCACACATTTGCATAGAGTACAATTGTGTTCAGGTTTGGTACATATGCAGCATTTTTTTGTTATTTCTTTAACTTGGTGACAGAGCCTCGTCTGAGCCTTCCTCGTCCTCCATCTTATCATTATACCATTAATATATACACCCTTCGTGGTGCAATGCATAAGTGTGTTGATTTTCGGTGTGAGCGTCCTGGGTTCGAATCCCCGGACTGCCACAATTGTTTGTTAATTTAATTAATCGAGTTTAGGAGTAAAGTTGGTTAGTGGAGAGAACATAATAATTTGTGTCCGTTCCCCTACTTTAAGAGTAGGTCTAGGATAACTGTAGGCAGGTTCACAGACCCTAACTAATATTCTAGGAAACAATTAAGCAGTGCGTAATTCTTGTAACTAAGAAGACGCTTTCGTTCCCAAAAATCAGAAAATCATCAAAATAAACCTGGGTTAACCATGGATGGAGGAGCTAATATCTCCTATTATCTATTTGCAAAGTAATTAGTTATCTAGTCGATTTAGATCATCCTTGAGTTTTGGTTTTATAGCCTACATTTTTTTTTTTTTTTTTTATATTTCTATGCACATCTTAAACAAGCACTAAGTTATATGTATTACTTAAATAATTTTAAATTGACATTATCGTCCGTACGTAACCTGTGTAGCAACAACCAAATATTTGTCGGTATGTATGTTTACATATATTTTTGTACTACAGTGTTTTATTCCCTATTAGTAAATTGTTTGTCTTATTTGATATTCCCCCTGATAGACCGGTGGGATGTCTGTGTAAGATTGTTGTGTTGTGTCTGTATAATTTGGTGTTACTACGTGACATACACAAACTAAGTAAGCGATTAAACAGGACAACAAGATAGAGAGAAAGAGCGTGAGTGAGAGAGTGAGAGTGAGTGTGAAAGATAGAAAGAGAGAGAGAGAGAGTGTGTGTGTGTGTGTGTGTAATAGGGAAAGTAATCCTTAGAGTAGCTTTTCCATAGGGTTGGAAATGCTTTGAGCGAAGCTTATAGACCTATCACATAACATAAGGGTCGAAAAGGTTGTCCTATATAATCGCCACACTCACCTTGTGCATTTCCAAGTTACAAGACCACACAGACCTTGCGGTCCCAGCTAGGTGGTTCTGCCTTAATACTACTAGATAGGGACAGTTTATAGTGTTGGAATAGGACAGTAAAGTAAAGAAAGAGAGATAGAGAGAGGGGGGGGGGGACTAGTTATAGTAGTATTCACTGATGTTGAAAGTGATTAATTGATCAATGAATATGAGAGAGAGAGAGAGAGAGAGAGAGAGAGAGAGAGAGAGAGAGAGAGAGAGAGAGAGAGAGAAAGGTGTCATATGGCTGTAAATTGGTCACTGGAGTTTAGGTAGCAGGGGTGGTATAGGGCAGGACTGTAGGAGGGGGTAGGGGTATGGGTAAGGGGTAAGGAGGACTGTAGGAGAGGGTAGGGTAAAGGGTAAAGGAGATATAGAGCACACACAATAAGTAGTTACTATATTCCTCAGATGTTCAGCAATATCGCCCTAAGTATATATTATTTTATAGGTAGCTTGATTCTAGCCCAATATTGGTTGTCCTGTTTCACTATCCCTTTGCCTTCCTTACTGTTCAGTCCTTTTTCTCTTGATGACTCCTATTCCATCTTGTACGTAGCACCTCTGGACGTGTGGATATCCTGGCTATGTGGATTATAAGTGGAAGGAAGACGGTGGACGTGGGAGGGAGGGGAGGGGAGAGGGGTGAGGCGTGAGGAGGTGGGGTGAGGGGTTAGGTGGGTGGTGACTTTTTTTTTGTTATGGCAGCTGTCAGTAGGGGGTGTCGGCTGACACCTCCAGCTTTTCCCCTCTTACGCTGCTCTACACTCCCTACACCGATAAAATAGGATGGGAATTTTGCTTGTAATTCGATTTTCAATTACAGTGTTACTTTCCTTTTTTCTATGTCTAATATCGTGATCTTTACCCTTTTGGTGGTTATATTCACTCCTCTCCCACTCCACTCCTTCCACTTGTTTGAGTATACTCCACGAGAGGTTATCCAACCCACGTCCGTTCTCCGTCGTGTCTACCACTACCATAACTATAACAAGAGTAATGCTCTCTACAGGGTGTATCCCATGTTCAACGCTACTGTCAACACTTATATTATGGGTGAGTTAATGTTACTGCTACTACTACTACTACTTTTTTTTTTTTGTAAACCACTTAGCCTGTGCATCTCCTCTTTGGACCCTAAACCAGGTCAGAACAGTCATCAAAGCGCCCGACTTGGTAGTCATTCAGCTACAAAAACAACTACTACTAGTAGTAATACTACTACTACTACTATAAACCACTCAGCCTGTGCATCCCCCTTATGGACCCTAAACCAGGTCAGAACAGTCATCAAAGCGCCCGACTTGGTAGTCATTCAGCTACAAAAACAACTACTACTAGTAGTAATACTACTACTACTACTATAAACCACTCAGCCTGTGCATCCCCCTTATGGACCCTAAACAAGGTCAGAACAGTCATCAAAGCGCCCAACTTGGTAGTCGTTCAGCTACTTCCTATTCCGGGGTAAGCACTCAGACTCATCATCGTGGATTACTACTACTACTTTGATTTTTCTTTAATATTGTACATACATTATATTTTACAAACATCAGATATTAGTCTATGCCTACTATTCTACTATATCACTACTCTACACCATGCAACATCAATCCAGTCGGCCCCCTATGCGACCCTCTGCCACCGCTGCCTCGTAGTCCACTTCTGCCACCGTCGCTGGTTGTGGTGCAGACAGTCTTGTTCCCCACAGGCATAGTAGTGCTGATCTGAGCAATGAGAAAGATAGACGGCACCTCATCCAGGCTACAACGTGGCTCCTGGGCTGTTTCTTCTTCTCTGTGATGATCTCTGCAAGCCTTGAATAGAAGCACTGGGCCCTAGGTCCCATCCCTCCAGATGTGGTGAAGACTAGTGGGGTAAAGTTGCCATGTTCGATATTTAAGATCCTTTCCCCATATGCCCTGACCTTCTCTTGTTCATTCCTCTTGTGTGCAGCATCCAGAGACAGCCCGTTGTAGCTATGGGCCATTGGGTCAAATATTCTTACGTCAAAGAACGCTCGCTGTGCTCTTGTCCAAAAACTTCTTGCACTAACGTCCACTCGTGCTTCGTTGGATGTGTTGGCCGTCCTGTGCTGCAAGATCTCTCCCTCCAAGGGAATGAGTGATGGTTCGCGCACCACATCTCGACACACCTCCTTGAGCATGTTCGCCGTTACATCTCTTACTTCATTGTGCCTGATGCTGATGAATCCTCCCTTCTTACATATCATGCTGTGGTCTGCATCGTTGTTGATTCCACAAACGCATCGATCGGGCAGTCCTTCAATCGACCAATCATACCTCAGTGCAATAGCATCATTAAATTCTTGTTTGTTTAGATTGAAGCCTTTTGCCTTGATTGGTAGTGTTGTCAGCCAATTTGAAGCACCTGTTTCTTGTGCTATTTGTACTTTTCTTGTTAGTCTCTGGGAAAGTTGTCGCATCAATTGTGCCAGGTCATTTTTCTGTGAGTTTTGCCTCTCTGACGTGATGGTCTTTCTGATGTTGTAGATGTCTGCCTGGTCCACTTCGCCGTCAGGATCTTGCGCTACGATGCGTTCAGTGAGAGATTCTGTTATCTTTACTGAGTTCTGGTGTTCCGTTGTCGCCCTCCTCACCGGATTGATGATTCCATGCCCTCCTAACCTAGGAAGATGTGCGAGCAACTCCCTCTCTGTAGCATTTAGGGTGTGGGACTTCATCCAAGCTGGGATGAGTTTGTCTCTGATGGCATCTTCTAGCGGTTGAAATTGTGGACTCACGTTTGGAATGGTACGCATCAAGTAGGTCCAGCGGTGTTTGACCCCATATGTGAATGCCGAATATGCAGCCTGTGGTTCCGTCTTTGCAGTTTTGGCTAGTATTTCTATTTCGTTAACCCATTCTCTGACCTTCTCTTCTATTTATTGCTTCTTGAACTCTTCTGTGCCAATCACTGCCCCAAGATGACGCTGTCCGTCTTTTGTTACGACCACTTCACTACCGTTGAAAGCTTCTAAGGCATTTTCGTAATGTTCTGGTTTTACTATCAGTATAGACTTACTAGCATTTGGAAAGTATCCTATTTCTGGTCCCACTTGTGATACTTGCTCCCACCAGCTCTTGAGAGTGTTGACTTTCCCTGCTCCAGTGAGATCATCTGCATAGGCTGCCTGCTTAACATACTACTACTACTACTACTACTACTACTACTACTACTACTACTATCATAACTATAACAAGAGTAATGCTCTGTACAAGGTGTATCTCGTGTTCAACATTACTGTCAACACATATATTATGGGTGAGTTAATGTTACTACTACTACTACTACTTTTTCTTTGATTTTTATATAATACAGTACATTCATTTTATTTTACAAACATCAGATATTACTCTATTTATACTATTCTACTATACTACGACTCTATACCATGCAACTTCAATCCAGTGGCCTCCCTATGCGACCCTTTGCCACCGCTACCTCGTAGTCCACGTCTGCCACCGTCGCTTGTTTTGGTGCAGACAGTCTTGTTCACCACAGGCATAGTAGTGCTGATCTGAGCAATGAGAACGATAGGTGGCACGTCATCCAGGCTACGACTTGGCTCCTGGGCTGTTGCTTCTTCTCGGCGATGATCTCTGCTAGCCTTGAATAGAAGCCCTGGGCCTTGGGTCCCATCCTTCCAGATGTGGTGAAGACTAGTGGGATAAAGCTGCCTTGTTCGTTATTTAGGATCCTTTCCCCATATGTCTTGACCTTCTCTAGTTCGTTCCTCTTGTGTGCAGCCTCCAGAAACAGCTCGCTGTGGCTATGGGCCATTGGGTCAAATATTCTTATGTCGACGAACGCTCGTTGTCCTCTTGTCCAATTCAACATCTAGGACGTCTGGCAATAGATAGATAGACCTTAACCCGGCAAGCGCGATAGGCCTCACGGAAGGCTTCCTATAGGTAACGCGATGGGCCTCACGGAAGCAAGACCATAAAAAAAACCTTCCAAAAAAAAAAAGGGCCTATCAAAACAAAGGAATTTGTCTCTAGGTGAGATAATTCCCCTCCAGTACTCATCCATGTAAATCTTACCCACCCCCCTCCCCTCCTTCCCCACCTTATTCCCCCCTCCCTCCCCTCCTCAATTATCACCTATTTTTCCTCTTATTATCATCATTTATCGGTTATTTTTCTCTCCCGCGATAATGTAGCACAAGTGGGTTGCAGAAAAGATCGTTATGTAACACCCAGACACCGGCCCACACCGCCCCGCTCGTCTCAGTTACCTCACAGACAGCGAGAGAGGAGGGTTGCCTGTGGCTCTCTCTCGCCTGAGATTATGACCGGGTGGCCAATATCTTCGTTTTTCACCACCCAAATGCTTTTCCCACTTATTTTAGCACTCTTGAAGGTTCATATATACATCATATATGTAAAATAAAAGCATACCGAAAACAAATAATGCTCTATATTGTAAATATAATGAATTCTGTCAGAATCCAAGGCTAGAAATGCACAAATAACTACCCTAGCCCCTAGGTCTATTTCGCGCTTGTCAGGTTAAGTATTCCAAATTCAGTTGTGAATCGCGATATTATAAATTATATGTACAGGTATATGTGAATATTAGTATAGTTCTTTCCTTAAATCTTATTTCCAATTATGTAGTATTATTGAGAAATGGATGAACAATAAATACGCGATGTCAGAATCATAACCAGCAAGGAGAAGTATAGTTATTATCAAGTTTTAATGCATCAATAGAGGAGCAGAACAAATACCGGTAATAATGCTTACAATAATAAGAGTGGTGATGAAGTGATTAAATAGGCTGTATAAATCATGGCACTGTAAATGTTGTCAAAAGAAATGTATTGGTCATGTATAATCCCGAATAATATTGCCGTATTAGTTACTATAAGAGAGGAATGACAAAATCAAGTAGGTAATTCTAAAATATGTTGAATACTGAATATTATATTGAAATACAAACTTTGACAACTAAATATTCATAAACAAATACACACAAACATAACCGAGTATACTGTAGAGTACAAAAACAAAATAATACAAAAAACGAATATATGAGGACACATGTCAGGACATTCTATTTTTTTTTATTTTTTTTTTTTTAAGAGACAATGAACGGAGGAAGGAAAAACACAGATAAAACAAAAAGGTCCATGTGCCTAAAGGCATCCTCCATTCATAAAATGTTTGTAACAACTGGATTTAAACATTTGTAGATTACAAGTTTGTGGAAAGCAATTCGAGGGAAGTGAATTCCAAAGAGTAGTAGCTCTGGGGATAAATGAATTCTGATAAGCAGAAGTTCTGCATTGTGGAGGAGAAAGTGTAAATTCATGGGCGCTCTCAGCTGCCCTAGTTCTACGGGGAAAGATGTGGAGAGGCGGCACAATTGAAGCAAGTTCCTCGGAACAATTGCTGTGAAAATATCTGTAGAATAATGCAAGGGATGCAACGTTTCTTCGTATGGATAATGTAGGAAGGTACTGTGTGATTGCAGGGTCATTGATTACTCTAATAGCTTTATTTTGAATTTTGTCCAACTGCCTCAATGCAACCACTCCACTTCCACCCCACAGAGGTGAACAGTAATCCATCTAAGAACGCACATGACTTTTATATATTACGGCCAACTGCTCGTCAGTGAAGAATTCTCGAACTCTGTACAGGAGTCCAAGTTTTTTAGAGGCATTCTTAGCAATGCTTCTAACATAATGTGTCCAGCTCAAGTTAGTAGTTAATGTTACACCGAGAATGTCAATACTAGGGGAAGTGGGAATATTTACATAATTAAAAAAATAAATATATGGGAGTCAGTGAGATTCTGTCGGTTAGAAAATTGAATGTACTTGGTTTTCTGTGCATTAAAGGAAACTAGATTCTCTTGTACCCATTCATTAATTCTAGAAAGGTCCTGGTTCAGAGAAATTGCAGTGTTTATTTTTGAATTTATAAGATCGGGTTGGGTGAAAGAATTGGTAAATGTGAAGGAACTGTGGAGTGTTGAGTCATCTGCGTAGGAATGTATTGGATTATGAGTGGTAGATATGAGATCATTGATATGAATGAGGAACAAAGTTGGGGCCAAAACTGATCCCTGGGGAACACCAGCATTTATTGAGTGAAATTGAGAATAAATGCCATCTACCATTACACGTATTTTTCTGTTATGAAGATAAGAAGAAATTAGTGGAACTAATGATGCAAGGCCGTAGTGTGACATCTTCGACAATAAGGATTGATGCCAGACTCTATCAAATGCCTTTGATATATCCAGTGCTATTGTATGTGTTTCACCATGTTGGTCTGTAGCTTGGTTGATTTGATGCGTAAGAAGGCAAAGAATGTCTGCAGTTGATCGACATCGTCTAAAACCATATTGCCTATCACTGATTAATTTATTATTCTCCAGATGCTTAATTATGTGATTATTTAATATAATTTCAAAGACTTTGCCAAGAGTGGAAGTTATAGCTATTGGTCTGTAGTTTGATGGATCTGAAGAGGCACCTTTTTTAGGAACTGGATGGATGTTTGCTTCTTTCCAGGGTACTGGGAAGCGTGAAGTATGAGTACACAGACGGAAAAATTTTGCCAATACAGGAGCGAGCACCAAGGAGCAATTCTTAAGTACTATTGGAGGAATTTCATCTGGACCAGGAGCCTTATCTACTGAGAGATTATGCAAAATAGTTTTGACATGTCTGGTGTGGATCTTAACCTAACAAGTGCGCATGGGGGTAATTAGACACCTCTCCCTGTGCGCATGTATTTGAGGTGTTTCCGTCACTAAAATATTCATTGTACCATTAATAGAATTAATATTTATCCATACGTGCCTATTAGGGGTTGATTATAAAGGTACTAACCTGAAACAACAATAAAACGAGTGAAAACAGCGTTTGGATGGTCAAAATCGGAGATGTAGCCCGCGAGTTGTATAATGTATGGGTGAGGCAAGCTGCTTTCCCGCCAATTTCCCCCAAGGCCACTGAGACACAGTCAATCGATACTCTCTCTCTCTCTCTTGCACTCGCTTGCCATCAGTGATGACAACGCCCTGCTTGCAACTCGCTAATGTTAGCACGAAAATATACCTCAGAATAAGGGAATAACAGGGAAAATAGGTGATAACTGAAGGAGAGGAGGAAAGTGGGGAAGGAGGGGAGGTAGAGGACTGAGATTTTGCATGGCCCAGGGGCCAATTTTATTTATTTATTTATTTTTTATTTTTTTTCGATGTCAAAAGTTGATTTTTTTTCTCTGACTCTTAAGAGTCTTCCCGCAGTCCGCCGGGAAACTCTTAAGAGTCTCCCTGCAGTTCCCGGGTTAAGTGAGGGAATTTCAGGCGAATTAAAATTAAGTACAGGGACATCTTGATTTATTTCATCTAAGGTTGAGTTGGTGGAGAAAATATCTGCAAGAAGGTTAGCTTTACCTCGTGGGTCACTTACAAGATTGCCAGTCGGAGATTTTAATGGTGGAATGGATGAAGCAGTAGTGAAGTTGGATTTGAATGAGTTAAGAGTAGACCAAAATATTTTGTTATCATTTGGATTATTTAGAAGTTTATTTGCCTGCTTATGGAGAAAGTTTGATTTAGTTAGGTTTAATACAGTTTTGGCATGATTTCTGAAGTTTCTAAAGTAATTAAAGACTTCATGTGTTTTTGATCTTGTGTATGCATTGTAGGCTATGGCTTTTTGTTCAGTTACTCTAGCACAATTATGGGCAAACCATTTAGGTGAATTAGATCTTTTACTGTACTTTTGATGAGGAATAAAAGTTTCCATTCCAATTTTTACAAAATCTTGTATGTGGCTCAAGGTGGAGTGTGCATCATTAGAAAAGAAAGAGGTCCAGGGAATATCAATATCTCTCTCTCTCTCTCTCACTCACTCACTCTCTCTCTTACTCTCTCTCTCTCTCTCTCTCTCTCTCTCTCTATATATATATATATATATATATATATATATATATATATATTATATAATATATATATATATATATATATATATACAGTATATATATATATATATATATATATATATATATATATATATATATATATATATACTGTATATATATATATATACAGTATATATATATATTTTTTTTCTAGCATTAGGTCCGGACTACCTAGTAGGGACTGCAAGGTCTGTGTAGTCTGTGTATCTATGTAACTATATGTAACTCTCTCTCTCATTGTTAGCCCCATCTTGAATATGGCGTTCAGTTCGGGTCCCCGTATCTCAATAAAACATTAAAAAACTCGAATTTGTGCAGTGTAGAGCAACTAAACTAATTCCCTCTCTAAACAAAAAGCCATATTATGAAAAATTAAAAACTAAGATATGTTATCGCTAAAGAAAAGGAGTTTGCAAGGCCAATTTCTCGAGTGTGTTAGGATACTTAAAGGATTTGACATAATAGATATCAGTGCACTGTTCATGATTAATAACAATGCTGCAACCCGAGGTAATGAAATGAAATTAATTTGAAAAAAGGCATCCTTAGAAGTGACACAAAATTTCTTCACATACAGTCTGGCTAAAGAGTGGATACAAGGGAGGTGGTCGACAGTAATTCAATTGATACTTTTAAGAAAAGACTGGACGATCATCTGATGGAGATTGGATAAATATGAATTAATCAGTAGGTATGTGTAATTTCCCTTTCAAACCAATTTCTTTCTATAGCCTACTCTATAAAACATTTTCCTTGTGGGCAATTCCTGACCCATGTTACACTTAATCCTATTTTCCGGCACGGCTTTTTAGCCGGAGGGTGGGGAGAGAGCCTTCTACTTTACTGTCCTATTCTTCCATTATAAACTGTCCCTGTCTAGTAGTATTAAGGCCGGACCACCTAGTTGGCACCGCAAGGTCTGTGTGGTCTGAGTATCTGTGTAATTCTGTGTAGCTCTCTATCTCTCTCTCACTAAGGACAAATTACATTGGACAACGCCCTTTGAACTGTATTTATTGTATAACATTGAGCTAGCGAAACGGTATATTAATTTACGGCTAGGGTATCAATATAATGAAATGAAAACAAGTTATTTAAGTGATTCACAACACACCCTATTTCATAACCGTGTGAGATACTATGAGTCGAACAGTGAAAGGGAGGGAGGAAAGGTGGGGTGGAACGTAGGCGGTAGAGTGAGGGAGGGGGTTTGAGAGGTGTGTCTGACGCTGCCAAAATATGATTTCACAGGACTTGTGCGGAAAACTGTACATACAGTATGTTCGGGAATCCTGTCAAACTGATCATAGCATGATCAGCTAACCGAATTAAAAAAAAAAATCTTAAATAATATTTATCCCTAATCATATCATTACTAAGAGAATTGCCTCGACATAATTGTAGCAAAATCAGGGTTTCAGGAATAGCTCAAAAATAGGCAATTTGTAATTTATAATTTCTATCAAAACAAAGTTGACCACTATAAAGACAAGACACTCTTATATGTGATAATTATAGACAAGATAACTTGACAATGTACAGTTTGCCGCACATATTCTATTCCGTTGGGTTGTGATTTGGCAGCCCTAAACCCCCTTCTCCAACCCCCCTCCCTCACTCCACCTCCTATTAGTAGGAGGTGGAGTGAGGGAGGTGGGTACAGGGCTGCCAAATCACGCTCCAAACGGAATAGAATATGTGCGGCAAACTGTACATTATAAGCTACAAATATTGTCTAATAATTGACTTTCATAATTATACCCTGATCGTATAAACAATCGTATAATGTTAGCCACAATAAATTGCTAAAATGTGGCATGAACCTAAAGGGATTCACAATAATAAATATTAAAATCGCGGCTCTTCTTAACAAGTAAAGATATATTAAAATGAATTCGTTCAAATATAAAACTGCGATTCATAGATTCATATCCACCTCTCGCTAGAATGCTTCACAACCTTCTCTTCGAAACAGGTGTTTTGACTCCAATCAAGATGATGGAGAGGAGCCAGTGTTCGGACATGTGGCCAAGTATGTTATTCTTGACCAGGTCTACATTTTGTAATATACTTAAAGGCGCTCTAAATCATTATTGGTGCATTGCACGGATATTTTTATATAATAATAATTATTTATGTTCTGGCTACTTCGATAAAAATAGGTCGCGTTGATTTGACGGGAGACTATCCAAACATACTGTATTGGGAGGTTATACGACCTCCCTTATAACCAAATAAGGAAAACCTCTTATTTGGTAGCAGTCTCGGAGTATCCAACGTAGGGCTTAACCCTTGTCTATCGGGGCCCGACTTAAGTCTGTATCTAAAAAGCTGGACAATGTGGCAGGGCCCGACTTAAGTCTGTGTGCAATTTTGGCGCAATATTGGCTCTGAGAGAGAGCCGAGCGGTGGGAGGAGCATAGATTACCTCATGACCGCTCGCCACGACCGTCGTGGGCCCACTGACATTTACTCCACTCTACTCCACCCTCTCTCACTCGCTACACACGTAATTATGTAACAAAATTACCGTATTTTAGCGATTTTGCCCTTCGGTTGCACGATCGTTGCAAGACAACCAGTGATCGTAGAAGGATGGTTCGGGTGTCATTGGAAAGCTCAATTTATGCCCTTTCAGGGATACATACTTGTATTACGCTCTGGCTCTTGTTTATGCATGAAAAAGAGCACGGAAACAACCTCATTTATGGTAAAAAAAAAACGCTGGGCGGCACGGTCAAATATACTCCACCACCCGCTCTTAAGGTGTTAAGATCTCAGCTGCTACCACAGCGGGCCGATTTATCGGTACTAACGCGAAGTACTAATAATCTCTAGAGTTGCACCTCAATTCACTACTAGGCACGTTGTACACACTCCGAGACTACTAAAGAAGGAAAAGAATGCAAAGGAGAAAAAGAAGTTATAGTTACCCATTTAATATAGCTGCTCTCCTCTTAGCCATGCTCCATTTTCTATGAGCCTGCACCAGTACATGTAACAGTATCTAGGTATCATGTAATCAGTTTAGATTGGATGGGCAGGGGATCGGCATGAGGGCGGGATACTCTGTCGTTGGATACTCCGAGATTGCTACCAAATAAGAGGTTTTCCGTTTTTGGTTATAAGGGAGGTCGTGAAACCTCCCAATTTAGTAGCAGTCTCTACGTTTCCAACGTAGGGCTTGAGTCCCACATTGGAGGCGGACATCCAATAAACCACAAAAACCCAAGCCTTAGCAAAGTAGAGAACCAAAAAAAGACACAAATAAACATTTTAATTTATTGGGAAAAAAGAGCGTAACAGTATGGTGCATATTAAGAAAATACAGTTACTAGCGTATCAGTCTAGGGTCTAAGATGCACAGGCAGGTAAAGGAATAGGTCATGTCGACCTTGGAATGGCACACCAACATGGGAAAGGTGAAGTCAATTGTAAAGTATTACAATAACAATAAGCAAGGCACAGCAGGTGGATGACCTCTGAAGACACACACTTTTAGTACAAGACATGGGTATGAGGCATAGGCATACCATTACAATAAACCCGTAGACAGTATAGTTCAAATGTAATAAACCTTAACCCGTACAGCCCCAGTGACGCGCCTGACGCGTCGGCGATGTATGTAACGCACAGCCCCAGAGACGCGCCTGGCACGTCACCCTAATTGCGCCGACCGTAACCTCAGGTGTAGCCACTCAAGAGGGCTCAGATTTGTATGGGAACTGTGTACGTATCCCACGCAACCGTGCCGATGGTTGAAATCTCTCAAAGTCCACGTGCGTGCGCGTGAGTGCGCAATAACCTGGTTTTATGGGGTAATTGCCTTAAATTTTTTACTCTTGTAAAATACGTTTTCGGGGGCTCTGTAGGACCATTCTTTAAGCTTTTTGAGCGGTTTTTCGTGGTTTTTCCTTCATTCCTAACCCATTCGCTATTGTTTCTGGAATAAAACCATTTTTTGAAAACCGGCCGGGTTCTGGTGAACAAACATTACAAAACTAGCCGGGGCTGGACGGGTTAAGAGTTACATCCTGAACACTAAACAGTGAGTACTGTTCATACAAGTATTGACAGAGAAAGTCTTTGTACAAGCATACAAAAAGAACTCCCCCCCCCCTGTTTAAGGAAAGGAAGAAAATACAGTATGGAATGAAGAGACACAGGGGAGGGTGGACGTCACCATATGACACTCTGTAGTTACATGACATGAGTAGGAGGAAGAAACATACCAACACAAAACCCGGAGACAGTGGAGTCAGATTGTAAAAACTGTAAAAGCGAAATCCTAAAGTGAAACCAAGTGTAAAGTATTCACAAAAACACAAGGTATGGCATAGCTGGCGGATGTCATCATAGGACACTCTGTAGTTACATGACATGGGTAGGAGGCATAAGCATGCCAACACAAAACCCGGAGACAGTGGAGGCAGAATGTAAAAACAGGAAGAGCGAAAACCTTAAGTGAAGTCAGGTGTAAAGTATTTTACAAAAACAAAACGGCACGGAATAGCCGGCTGACGACATCATATGACAATCTATAGTTACATGACATGGGTATGAGGCATAAGCATATCAAAGCAAAACCTGTAGAGAGTGTAGTCATAATGTAAAAACCGTAAGACCCACATCCTCAATACTAAACAGACAGGACATACGTGTATTGAAAGAAAGGTTTTGTACAAGCATAAAAAAAATACCTCCCCCCCCCCCTTGTCAGGGGAAGGAAGAAAATACAGTATGGGACGAATACAGCATGAATAGAACCAGGATGGATGACGAAGCAGATGACACGTTGGTTTAACGCAATCAAAGGCATACTCAGCCTGGCCGTGGAAATGGAGAGGTACGAAGAGACAAATGCACTGCGGGGGGACCATAACCCTGTGTCGGGTATGTCAGTGTGTAAGTGTAAGAGCCCTGACCACTTGCCGTGGTGTCGATGACCCATATTAGATTGGGTGCCCCACCCCCCCTCACATGATGCATCTGTGTCCATCCAGATGGCCGCCGGGGGAGCAGTCCAGGTCACCGCCGCAGCGAGCGAGCCCCGAGCGACCCAATGTGACAGTCTCATATGTAGCAAGCGCGGTACCGGTCACAGCCAGTAAGAGGGAAGCGTTAGGGAACCAGCAGAACAAGGTGGTCGAGGCCGAGCTGGCCTAAAGGCACGGTCAGTGCCGCCCAAGGTAAAGAACCCAGCAGGGAAAACCCAGAACACGTTCGTGAACGAGAACGGGCAGAACACGACACGCGAGGTGTTGACGTGTACACACGACTCCGGGAAACAATAGCACCGTGTAGGTCTCATGGCACTCAGTGTAAAGGCGGGAGGCCCGACTTGGGAATAGCGATTGTGAACCCCAAGTTCGCGACACGGACGACTACAGCGAGTGTGTCCAGTACACAATGTGTGTAGAAGATATTACTGTGACGGCACCTCCCCCATACATGGACCGGATTACCTGGGCCACCTCCTGAGACACTGTGTCGATGTCGGGGAGGGCGCCCAAGAGGAGGTTGGTACCTCCACCTCCAGGCCAGACCTTTCTATACCACCGACGTGCCCACGTCCGGCGTGGCTAGCGTCGGAAGTGGGGGCGGGAGAAACCGGTGCGGGCTCTTTGTGTCAGGCCCACCACCAAGTCAATGAGACGGCCAGGTGAGGGGAGAGGGCATTGGCCAGGAGGAGCTACACGTTGTGCGGAGCACAGCCTCCTGTAAACTCGTCATGGAGAAAGGAACTACCACGGCCTCCCCCCGTCCCAACGAAAACGGAGAGCGGGCCTCGCGCTCCTGCCCGTCCCCCTCCTGTCCGAGCCAGGGAGCGTAGGACGAGGGTCCCGGAACCTGCAAGCATAGTCCAGCCACAGGACGGGACGACAAACCAGTTACCAACGGCCATCGGAGGAGCGTACACAATGCCCCCCGCGGCTCGTCCCATAGCCCAAGTTCCAGGCCCGGGGTTCCACTCACGTGGTTGGAGGAGGACGATGAGGGCTTTGCCATGATCTCTCATTGTGCGGAACATATGTCGCTCAGCACAAACAAGAAAGCCTCCTGCCAAACCACCCCCAGGAATAGTCGCGGACTTAAAAAGGGCCGTCAGGAGGAGGTGGCTGCGGACTTCGGCAGGGGCTGACGAGCAGAAAAACCACCCGAACCTGTCGACAGCAACGGGTGGCGAACATCTTGAACCGGGTAGAAAAAGCAAATTCAACGTAGGGCTTAAGATCCCAGTTAAGTCCAAGGAGCGGAGCAGCAGGCCAGACACAAAAGTGGAGGCCACGGTGGGGATGGTCGGTAAATTTTCAATGAAGAAAGGGAGAACCCAAGACACACAGGACCAACGCCACGTGAGCGGAGGCCTGGGACTTTTCAGCAGGTCTCTGTGTCGATCTAGGAGCAAGAGGCCGCTTGTGGAGCGTATACGAGAAACCCAGCCAAGCAGCCGTTATCTGGGTGCCAAAGAATGCAAAGGGCATAAATAACCAGAGGAAAAAGTTATGTGGCCAATTCCCGGTTACAGATACAGGTCACAGGGTACATTCAAGAGTGGAAAATCCACCAGTGGAGCGGATTTCTATAGATAGAGGAAGAGGCAGAGGACAACCCGCCTGTTTTGCGGAAAATGTGTGTGAGTCAAGGCCGAACCTCCCTGTCAGTAAAAAGTCAAGTGTGAGCTACCTGACACATTATTGGTAGAAAAAGGGGGGGGGGGGAAATCAAAGACACACAGGACAATTACCACGTGAGCAGAGTCCTGGGACTTTTCAACAGGTCCCGGAGTCCAACTAGTACACTAGAAGGTCGGAAACTAGGCACAGAAGGAGGACACAGAGGATAGGAAATCAGCCAAGTAGCCTTATCCAGGACTGTAGATACATTCAAACTTAGACAGGGCAACAACTTTATCAATAACCAAGGAAAAAGGCTATGTGGCAGAGTCCCTGATACAGATACAGGGCACAGGGTACATCAAAAAGTAGAAAATCCGCTTCTAGAGCGGAATTTTAGAAAAAGATGAAGAGCCAGAGGACACCAGGAGACCCTCACCTGTGTGGCGAAAAAACGTGTGTAAACACTAATGTCGAATCAACTTGTCAAGGGAATGTGTGCCGACACAGGTCTTCCATGACGCGACCATTCCCCCACCCCCCCCCGATTCACCTCGAGGACATCAGTGAAACAGAACGGGGAATGGAGAGGAGAGGGCTGGACACAGGGCAGAGGCAAGGCGTCATAAGTGGGGTGGAACCAGAATCCCACCCTGGGCAGGGAGAGCTCCCTTAGGGCGGTAGAGAGGTGTAGGATAGCAGGAGGACAGGACGATGAATTGCCCTGAAGGTCGTGGGACCCTGCAACCTCTCTGGGGAGCTCTCCCGCTGGGAAGGGAATTAAGGCCATATCCCCAAGAAAACCCCGGACGTCATCATCACGGAAGGAAGGAGCCCTGTGCAGGACCACTTGCACATAACGGGAGATGATATCCCATGATTGACGGAGAGCTCTCTTGGCCTGTCGTCCTTCCTCCGATGCAGGGTGCGATTCCAGGAGTTGAAGGGCGGAGAGACAAACTCCACATCGGCAGGGGGTCGTAAACATCCTTTCCGTAGCAGGCTGTGTGGGGGCATCACCCCCGATGGCCCAGCATGGCCGACCGATTGCATGTCGGACGGAAGCAGGGAGGAGCCGGCATCACGTCACTGAAAATTGGGGGGAGCGTTACACACCATGGAGGTGAGACAGGGTAAAAATATGAGGCAATATAGCCAATATTTATGAGACACCCAAGTAGCAATGATTACAAGGAAAGTCAAGTAAAGACACCCACACCGTATACCATAAACACCAGGGCTGGGACAAGCCCCTTAGCAAGACCCAACCCTGGTGAACAGGTCCAAAATCCATTTGTGGAAAAGAGATCCCCATCTAAAATGCCTGAGAACCCTCTGTATGAGCAGAGGTAGGAAGGGGCGCCGCGGCGACGGAGCAGGTATGGCCGGCAGTAGAGCGGGCACAAGCTGGAAGGAAAAAAGTCAAGTGTGAGCTACCCAACAGTACCTTATTAGTAGAAATAGGGGGGGGGGGGGGAAGGGACTCCAATACACTTAGGACAATCGCCACTTTGGGCAGAGTCCTATGACTTTTCAACAGGTCCCTGAGTCCACCTAGTATACTAGAAGACCGCCTGTAGGGCGGAAACTAGGCACATAAGGAGGACACAAGGGATAGGAAACAGCCAAGTAGTCATGTCCAGGTACAGTTAGTCAAAGGGCATAACATGTAGACAGGGCTCCAACAATATCAATAAACAAGGAAAAAGGCTATGTGGCCGATTCCTTGATACAGATACATGGCACAGGGTACATCAAAAGTAGAATAACCGCTTGTAGAGCGGAATTCTAGAAAAGATGAAGGAGCCGAGGACAACAGGAGACCCTCGCCTGTGTGGCGAAAAGACGTGTGTAAACACGAATATCGAGTCAACTTGTCCAGGCCTAGCCTCTCTGTGAGCGGGGCCCTTACAGTTTCCAGACATCCCCCCCCCCCCCCTATGCTCAATTAAACACAGGCAGGGGAAGAACAGAAACAGTTAAATTGTAAGAAAAGCAAGAATTTTAACAAGAGCGACGAGACCGAGACCTGCAAGTCAGTTGAGACAAGAGGAGAAGAAAGAAAGGCCCTGTATGGACCATCCCAACTGTGTTCAGCTCAAGGCAAAAAACCGATTTGCTTAGTTACACAAAACATAAAGGCGAGAATTTTAACAAGAGCGTATAAGACCATAACCACCAAGTCAGTAGAGACAAGAGGAAAATAGAAGGAAAGGACCTGTGTGGCCCATTCCGACTTGGTCCGCTCAAGGTGAAAAACAGGCATAGCTTAGTTACACAAAACACATAAAAAGATAAAACACTAGGGCAGCGTCAATCCCTAAGTGAAAGAACCTAGTAACAAAGCTAAACACTGTCCGAGAACCCCACAATTACGTTAAAGGAATTAAAATAAAAGTTAGGTTAGCCTAGGGGGCGACCGACACTGTTACCAGAACCACGTATCCTCGAGTCAAATAGGCCAGGGGAAACTAAAAGGAACTGACAAAAGTGTGAACCAGGCGACGAATTACAAGACCACCAACTATGGGCATGTTGAAAACCAAGTCAGAAGGGCTTATAGGTCAAGCGGAGACCAAAGCAGCATGTTTGAAAGAGAATAAAGGCTGTATGTCCTATGCTCTTACAAAAGCAGAATCCGGAGAAACTTCATGCTCAAGCCTTGTAAAACTTCGACACATAGTCATACGAAAAACAAATACAACAAAAAACAGAAAAAAGGGGAAAAGAAACACAATGCATCACGCGGGAAGCATACATCCCCCCCAAGTTACGTTAAGGGTTATTAAAGTGAACATGAACCCAAAAAGCGAGGGTAGAATAGCGCATTCAACGTCCGCTACGCGGCGCCGAGGACCAACCACCCCCGAAGTAAACAATATAATTCAACACGTCTCCAGCACTAAGCGCACACCAAAAACACGCTATAAATACGAAAAAGTGATGCCTACATCACTGAAACGTCCTTCTAAAACCTCAACAGCCTGAAAAGGCTCACACTTACTTAGTTGAAGCGAAGGGGCAGGCAAAAACAGGCACTCACGGAACATAGAAAAAGGCGTGTGTCATCGAAGGTGTGCGCGAAGAGACTGATACTGTTTCATGTACTGGTGCAGGCTCATAGAAAATGGAGCATGGCTAAGAGGAAAGCAGCTAGATTAAATGGGTAACTATATCTTCTTTCTCTCCTTAGCTTTCTTTTCCTTCTTTAGTCGTCTCGGAGTGGGTACAACGTGCCTAGTAGTGAATTGAGGTGCAGCTCTAGAGATTATTAGTACTTAACGTGAGTACCGATAAATCGGACCGCTGTGGTACTGGCTGAAATCTTAAGCCCTACGTTGGAAACGTAGAAACTGTTACTATACAGTATATGTATTTTTTGTAAAACAAAATATAAAATAAAGCCGATTGATTGCTTGATTAACAACAAGAGTGATGCTCTCTACAGGGTGTATCTCGTATTCAACACTACTGTCAACACTTATATTATTTCATGATAATGTCGGACAGGTTGGGAGAGAGGTATCCTGACCAGCATTCGAACCCACTCACTCCAGGTATATTTGGGAGATTTGGGCACCGTAACCACTCGGCCATGAGCGGATATAAGGGAGGCAACCTTAGTTCTTATTTGAAGAACCAGGATGTAGTCTTATAGCTATAGTCTATAGTCTTGTATAGTCAATAGCTAGTGGCAATTGAGTTGAATATCCTTATGTCAAAGAACGCACACTGTCCTCTTGTCCAGAAGCCTCTTGCACTAACGTCCACCTGTGCTTCATTTGATCTGCTTGGCGTCCTGTGCTGCAAGATCTCATTATTTAAGAGGATGATTGTTGTTTCTCACGTCACATCGTGGCACACCTCCCTTAGCATGTTCACCATTAAGTCTCTCGCTTCATCGTGCCTGATGCTGATGAACCCTCCCTTCTTACATATCATGGAGGGGTTTGCACTGTTGTTGACTCCACATATGTATCAAAGGGCCAGCCATACCTCAGTGCAATGGCATCAATATATTCTTGTTTGTTGAGGTTGAAGCCATTTGCCTTACTTTATTTGTAGTTGTGTTGCCATCCAATTTGCAGTCAGTGAGAAATCTTGTTATCTTGAACGAGCTCTGGTGTTCAGTTGCTGCGCTCTTCAAGGGATTGATGATTCCAATCCCTCTCTATTTTAGAGGAAGTGCGAGCACCTTCCGTACTGCTACATTTAGGGTGTGGGATTTTACCCATGCTGGGATGAGATTGTCTCTGATGGAATCTTCTAGCAGTTGTAGTAGTGGACTCACATTCGGAATGGGACGCATCAAGAACGTGCAGAAACTTTGACCCCATGTTTGAAAGCTGAGAAAGCTGCTTGTGGTTCAGTCATTACAATATTGGCCAGTTGTTCAATTTCCTTTACCCACTCCCTGACATTTTCCGGTATGTACTGCTTCTTGAAGTCATCTGTGCCAATCACTGCCCCAAAGTGACCCTGTCCATCTTTTGGTACTACCACTTCACTTTCCCGAAGAGCTTCTTCGGCATCATCATAATGTTCCAGTTTGACAATGAGTATGGATATACTGGCATTTGGGTGATATCCTATTTCGGGAACCTGACGTGATACTTTCTTTAAGGGCTGATATACCCGTTATCTCCTTTGTTATCTTACTAACTCTTGGTCATCCTCCTTTTGGGACTTCAGTGAAACCTTTTCTGTTGTGCTAGACATATATAAAGCTTTGGATAAAGTCGGGACACATTCTTTATATCTAAACTACCTTCCTTCGGTTTCTATCCCTCCATCTGTGTCTTTATCTCCAATTTCCTTTTTGACCGTTCCACAGCTGCAGTTGTGGATGGCCATCGCTCATTCCTTCAACCTATCAACTCTGGTGTTCCTCAGGGTTCTGTCCTACCTCCAGTTAAATTTCTAATATTCATTAATTATCTTGTCAACTGTATCTCTAGTCTTATCCAATCTTATGCCAATGACTCTAACTTACATTATTCAACTAGTTTTCCACAGCAACCTTCCATGCAGTTACTCTAGACTACTAAACTTTTGTGATGAGGCCACAACACGCCTATATACTGATATATCAACTATTTCCAATTGTGGCAGAGATAACCTTGTTGCTTTCAATGCTTACAAAACCCAATTTCTCCATCTATCTACCCGTCACATTCTTCCATACGACTATCCCTTACTTTTCAATAACACACAAACCAACCCTTTATCCTCTTTCAATTTGTTGGTGTCTCATTTCCCTCTGACCATTGTTGGAAAGACCATATTACCACTCATGCTATAACAGCATCCTAGAAGTTAGGCGTGCTCAACCATCTCTGTGAGTTCTTCACCCCCACACAGCTTCTTGCTCTGGACAGGGACACACTGCACCAATATATTGAGTATTGTTTGCATGTGTGGGGAGGTTCAGTCCTTACCGTACTTCTCGAAAGGATAGAGTCAAAAGAATTTTATCTCATCACCTCACTTCCTCTTACTAATTACCTATAATCTCTCTCTGCATGCCGCAATGTTACACATATCTCACTCTTCTACCACTATTACAATAATCAATGGTTTTCATAGATTTCTCAGTCTATACCTCCTCCATTACGGAGAGGGTGGTCCACCCGCCTTTCAACATATTCTCACCCCTATTCTGTCCAGCTCTCTAACCCAAGAATGGACTGATTTTCCCAGTCTTTCTTCTACTCAACAACTAAGCTCTAGAACTATCTCCCTCAATCTGTGTTTCCCTCATCCTATGACTTAAACTGCTTCAAACTCCGTATGTCCAGTCATACTGACTTTAACGTACCTTGAATGTGGATCTCTATCACTCTTTCAACTTTGGGGGAGACACTTGTTACAGGCAGCTTTGTCTTTTGTCTCCTTCATACAGATAGAACCAATATTAGAAGCAATGAAGTATTTTTATGGCGTGGCGTGTGGTAGGGCTTTGTGGTAATGTACTGACACAAAATACAGCACAAATTCAACCCCAAGCATATCTTCCCATTGTACAGTACACTCGGGTGCCATAGTCTCTAGCCCACTCATAAATATTCGTGGAATTTACCTATTTCTAATTATGTAAGTACGTACATCTCTGGAAACGAATTTATGACTATAATGTTCTATACATAAAACATTATATATATATACTATTAATTGAAAAGCAAGTTCTATCGAATACTCAATCCAGATAGTTACAATTGCGTAAATAAAAACATAGGGGTCCACGAATTCTTATGAGTGGGCTAGAAACTATGGCATCTGATTGTACATTGGGATTTATGCTCAGGACCTTAACCCCTTCAGGATTATGACGCGCTTTAGCAGTATAGTTTGGGTATCATTAGACGATTTCACGCATTTTAGGAAGGACCTCTAGGAAGCTAAGACGTCTAAACCAGTTCAATTACGCCTCCTTCCTAAGCTGAATACAATCGTCTAATTAAAGCCAGAGGAAACCGCTAAGGCTCGTCATAATCCTCAAGGGGGGAAGGTTTATTTATTGGTCGATTTACTTATTATTTTATTTATTTTTGTTTGAGTTTCCTCCCTAGGCCTCCATAAAGCTTAAGAACATAAGAACATAAGAACATAAGAAAATGGGAGTCTGCAGAAAGCCGATTGGCCCAAGCAAGGCAGATCCCTGTCCCACACAACCCCAATTACAAAGCCCAATTATAGGCTCAACACTCTAATACCCTGAGGATCATCTTACCAAAACGGTTAGAGATTAATGCAGGATTACGGGGGTCTGCAGAGCGCTGATTGGCCCAACCCTGCTGATCCCCCTTCACACCCAACCCCCCTCGTCCATATGCTTATCCAATTTTATCTTAAAGCTCCCTATCGTTTTTAATCCCACTATAGCACATGGTAGTCCATTCCACCCATCTACAACTCTGTTACCAAACCAATATTTGCCTATATCTTTTCTGAAACGAAATTTATCTAATTTGAAACCATTGGTACGAGTTCTTTCGCTATCACTGAGCTTTAGTACATTTGTCATGTCCCCTTTGTTAATCCTACTAACCCACTTGAACACCTCTATCATATCCCCTCTAACTCTGCGTCTCTCTAACGAATGTAAGCCTAATTTCTTCAACCTTTCTTTATACGGAAGATTTCTAATATTATGGATAATTTTTGTCATTCTACGTTGTACTCTCTCCAATGAATCTATGTCCATTCTGTAATAAGGACACCAAAATTGAACAGCATAATCCATATGGGGTCTCACTAATGACAAGTAAAGTTTTAAGATAACATCAGCAGTTCTGTTACTCACACTCCTAGAGATGAACCCGAGAATCCTGTTTGACTTGTTTCGAACGCTTATACACTGTTGTCTAGGCTTCAAATCATTGCTAACAAACACACCTAGATCTTTCTCACAATTCGAGTTTTCTAATTCCACATTAGCTAGTTTATATTTGACATTTGTATGCATCTTCCCTATCTTTAATACCTTGCATTTGTCAATGTTAAACTTCATCTGCCAATTTACTGACCATTCGTGTAAGGTATCTAGATCCCTTTGGAGGCACTCTATATCTCTATCTAAATCAATTGTTCTCCCCATTTTGGTATCGTCTGCAAATGTACTTATCCTACTAGTTATACCTAAATCAAGGTCATTTATGTATATAACAAACAACAGAGGACCTAATACAGATCCCTGGGGGACACCACTTTTGACTGCTCCCCATTCTGACTTCGTACCATTTATGCTGACTCTCTGCTTCCTACCAATTAGCCATGACCTAATCCATCCCAACAACGCCCCACCTATTCCATGCGCCTCAACCTTTCTCATCAATCTCTCATGGGGGACTCTGTCGAAAGCTTTACTGAAATCTAAATATATTATATCATATGACTTGTCATTATCTACTGCTTCATATACCTCTGAGAAAAAACTAAGCAAATTAGTAAGGCAAGAACGTCCCTGAGTGAATCCATGCTGAGAAGAATTTATTAAACTAAATGTATCTAAGTGGTTTCTAATTTTACTAGCAATAATTGACTCTAGTAGCTTTCCTATGATTGATGTAAGACGACTAATGGGACGGTAATTGGATGCTATTGATTTGTCACCTTTTTTGAAGATCGGAACTACGTTTGCAAGCTTCCAACCTTCTGGAACTATACCTGTCTCCAATGACTTATTAAATAAAAATGTTAATGGGTAACTTAACTCATCCCTACATTCTTTTAATACTCTAGCATATACCTCATCAGGACCAGGCGATTTATGAGGTTTCAGTCTGTCAATTTCCTTAAGCACATCATTTCTACTTATAGTAACCGTACTTAACCTATTTTCTATACTATCGCTATATACCTTACGGACTTATGGAAACTGTGCCAAATTTTCATTAGTGAAAACGGAAAGAAATTGACTATTTAATGTACTGCACATTCTGTCATTTCTCCTATCGAAGTTTTAACCCTTAATTAGCGGCTCACCACATAAGTCGTATTTAATAAAGCTGGACTATGTGGCGGCGCTCGACATAGGTCGAGTGGCAATTTCAGCACGTAATGTTGCTGAGAGAGAGAGACAAGTGGTGGCAGGAGACTAGCGAGCGTATGACTGCTCCAGACCACCGCGGCGAACCTACTGACACGAATCTCAGCTCCCTCCTCCCTCTCTCACTCGCTACATACTGAATTATATGGGGAAAGTACCGAATTACATGCTTTTTGCACTCGGGTTGCACGGTTATTGCAAGAAAACTAGCCATCATAAAAGGATCGTTATGGTGTCATTCGAAAGCTCTGTTTATGCCCTTTCAGGGATAGGTACTTGTTTTACGTTCTGGGTCTTATTTAGGCATGAAAATGATCACGTAAACAGCCCTATTTTGGCTAAAAACACCCCGCTGGGCGGTACATATAAATAAACCGCATAGGCCGCTCTTAAGGTGTTAAGGGGACCAATTACATCTCTAACCTTGGATTTATATAGTTGGTAAAAAGCTTTAGGATTATTTTTTGAGTCATTGGCAACCTTGATTTCATAATTTCTTTTTTCTTTCCTAATATCCTTTTTTACCTGTCTTGATAGATTCTGATAGTAAGCAAGTAGGTGAATTTCGCCTTTCCTAATTGTTCTATATATTCCTCTCTTTTGTCCTAGAAGATCTAATAGTCTATTATTCATCCATTTGGGTTGGTTCTGTGTCGATCTAAATTTTCTTTTGGGGATGTATTTATTTTGTGCATTGAATACTGACTTGATCAAATTATCGTATGTATCTACCAAGGTTGACGTCTCTTCCTGACTTAAGATGACAGGTGCCTGAGAAGGGGTACACTCATTTGGACACCTGGATCGACTTAATTTTTTGACCATAGGGTCGGCTAATAGGGCTCTTCTTAACACCTTACGAGCGGCCTATGCGGTTTATTTATGTGTACCGCCCAGCGGGGTGTTTTTAGCCAAAATAGGGCTGTTTACGTGATCATTTTCATGCCTAAATAAGACCCAAAACGTAAAACAAGTACCTATCCCTGAAAGGGCATAAACAGAGCTTTCGAATGACACCATAACGATCCTTGTATGATGGATAGTTTTCTTGCAATAACCGTGCAACGCGAGTGCAAAAAGCAGGTAATTCGGTACTTTCGGTACATAATTGAGTATGTAGCGAGTGAGAGAGGGAGGAGGGAGCTGAGATTTGTGTCAGTAGGTTCGCCGCGGTGGTCTGGAGCAGTCATACGCTCGCTAGTCTCCTGCCACCACTTGTCTCTCTCTCTCAGCCACATTACGTGCTGAAATTGCCACTCGAGTTATGTCGAGCGCCGCCACATAGTCCAGCTTTATTTAACTCGACTTAAGTGGTGGGCCGCTTTTTAAGGGTTAACCCACCATAATTGGCTTTTCTAAAGTCAGGTATTAATGTTGTATTCTCTCTGGTATTACCTTTCCATTGTATATTAAAATACACAGAATTGTGGTCACTATTTCCTAGGTGGTCCCCTATCTCTACATTATTTACCATATGTTCATTGTTACTGAAAACTAAATCGAGAATATTATTACCTCTAGTCGGCGTATCTATGAATTGAAATAAAAAACTATCTTGTACTACCTCTATAAACTCCTCAGAATCAGAGTCTCCTATTTGATGCTGCCAATCTATATTCGGAAAATTAAAATCCCCCATAATGCACACATTGCTAAACCTTGATGTCATTTTAATTTCCTCCCATAATGACGTTCCGTCATTTCTACTCATATTTGGCGGTCTATACATAACTCCAATAACTATGGTCTCACTACCTTCGTTAACCTCTACCCAAACACTTTCATTATCGTTATTTAGTCTAATACCTGATTTAATACAGCTTTTTAATGTACTCCTGACAAACACTGCTATACCGCCACCCCTCTTACTTGTTCGGTCATATTTAAACAAACTATATCCTGGTATATCAAATTCTGCTAAAAAATGCCTGGTTTCTGTATTAATCCACGTTTCAGTTAGCGCTATTATGTCTATATTTTCTTTGCTAACAAGGGCTCTAAGTTCGTTCATTTTGTTACATAGACTCCTACAGTTTGTGTAATATACTCTCAATTTACTTCTTTTCTTTATACCTAATTTACCTTTATTTCTAACGACATTTCCATCTTCCGTTGCACCATCACTACTATCATTTGCATTATAGTCATCATTTTTAGCATGAGACTGAATATCCTTATCGCTTTCGCCTGACGCTAAAATTGTTCCATCTCATTTACACTCTCAATATTTCTGTTCAAAACCCCACAACCACCCTATCTAAAGAACTAGCTAATGTAGAAACCCCTAACCGTGAAAGATGAACCCCATCCCTTGCGTACATCCCATCTCTCCCATAGAAACTATCCCAGTTATCAATGAATGGTATTGCTTTTTCTTTGCAATATTTCTCCAAACGGCAATTGACACCAATCGCCCTGGATGTCCATTCCTTGGGAACTCCTCTTCTGGGTAGGATACAATGTACTACAGGGATCCCTCCCTTCATCCTAACTTTATCTAACACATCCCGATACTGCTGCAGCAGTTCCTCACTTCTACCCTTACCAACATCGTTACTCCCGGCACTGAGACAGATAATGGGGTTATCTCCACTATCTTCCAAGATGTGGTCCATCTTCTCTAAAACCCTCCCAACTCCATGGCCAGGCAGACACACAACCTTCCTAAGTTTAGTGCGGGTAGCCCTAACTAAATGTCTTACCATGGAGTCGCCCACAATCGACACAGACTTACCTTCTCGGGACACAGACTTACCTTTCCCTCGGGAGGATCCAGCAGCTGCAGTTGGAGAACCCCTGGTGGTGGCAGAAGCTCCCTTGGTGGTGGTGGTGGTGGTGGTGGGGGTAGTGGTGGTGGTAGGTAGCACAGCGTCAGAGGTTGGAGCTGAGTCGGCGGCAGGCACTTCGGTTATCCCTCCCTTATCCTGACTATCTTTTCCCTCACATTCGTCTCGCAAAGGAGAGAATGTATGTGTCACACTCATACCTATTCTACTATCCTGCTTCTTGAGTGTGACTTTCCCACCCGTATTTTTAACAACCTGCCATGAATACAATTTTTCATCAACTTCCTCCCTTTTCCCCTTACTTGACTTTATTTCCTCTTGGCTAAGCTTGAAAGCTAGATTTTCGTCTTTAATCAAATCCACTTCCCTCTGAATTTTAACATTAACCTCCCTTAGAGCCAAGACCTCTTCCTTCACCACAACCATCTCCTCTCTTACCTGGAGAATAAGATGATGCAGATCAGTTAGAGACTCGCACTCCATACCTGCCATGATCCCAATAAGCTTAGCAAGGAGCAAGAAACTAAGTACAGAAAAAACAAAAACAAGTAAACTAACAGCTAAAAACTGAGCTATAACACTTTTATATAACACGAGTGCACTGCCCCCAAACACAGGTAGGTGTAATGGTCACTAAAGGTCACTGGTAAGTGGTCCGGGCAGGAGCTCAGATTAACACAACCTTCTCCTGTCACTGACTGAACTAGACTGAAATAATATATAAAGTTGCCCCTTCGAGATTAATTTGTACATTTTTCGGTAGAAAAATGTCCCGGCCAAAGTCCGGTTCCTCTACAATTACAGGCTCGCTATCGCTGGCCAGGAAACAAAATCTACACCCAAGATGCACGAAAAGTCCTAATTTTTGACAAATAATGTGGCGAAAAGTCTTAAAATCGCCAAACTAAAGGACCGAACGTCTTAAAATCTCCAAACTAATGGGGCTGAAGATGAGGGAGAAGGGGACCATATTTCCCCCCCCCCCACTCCCTTAAGATAACTATACCCTGTTCCAAGTTAGTAGGCCTAAACTCTTGAACACTAACATCTATAACTCAGAAAGGGATAAAGCAAATGGGCTGTAAATTTCCACTGGCTGACTCTTCCCAAATGGTAGAAATATAATTTTTATTACTCTAGTCGTTGGCGAGTTATTGAGGTTAATGTTCATGAGTTTTGGCCTACTTACTTGGAACAGGGTATACCCCACTAGCCATTATACCTCCCCCCCCCTCCGTATTTTTATAAGGTTGTCTCCCTTACATGGGTTGCCGACCAAGGCTGATGAGTCTCATTCACCTGGATTTTAATAAGGCTGTTTCTCCTAGATGGGTTGCCGACCAAGGCTGACGAGTTCCATCCACCCATATATTTATAAGGTTGCCTCCGCTAGATGGGTTGCCGACCAAGGCTGACGAGTTCCATCCACCCAGATTTTTATAAGGTTGTCTCCACTAGATTGGTTGCCGACCAAGGCTGATGAGTCCCATCCACTTGGATTTTTATAAGGCTGTTTCCCCTAGATGGGTTGCGAACCAAGGCTGACGAGTCCCATCCACCCAGATTATTATAAGGCTGTCTCCCCTAGATGGGTTGCCAACCAAGGCTGACGAATCCCATCCACCCAGTTGTTTATAAGATTGTCTTCCCTAGAGGGGTTGCCGACCAAGGCTGACAAGTCCCATCCACACGGAGATAGTAAATAACTATATATTTCTACTATTTTAAACAATTTATTTTATACCGAGAGGTGAGTTAACGAATGGACTATATTCTGTGTTTGTTCTGCTATTTTATACAACTATGTATGATTTTATACCAGGAGAGATCATGAATATATTATATATTTCTATTTTATTTATACCGATTGACAGTTAGTAAATATACAACACATTTCAATTATTGTATACAATTTTATTTTATGTTATACTAGGAGACACATTAGTATGTACAGTATATGTATGTATATACTCAGGCACATACCCCAAAGCTGGAGGTGGCCAACTCGAGACAAAGCTCGAACAGAAACAAAAAATACAATAAAACAAAAATTAAGATTCACACACATCTAAGTCACCCAGGAGAAGACCCACTGACCAAGGCCCATTTGGGGTTCCCAGCAAAAGATTACCAAGTCTCAGATCTCCTGGAGAGGTTTCAGGTCTCAGCAGGCAGACATGCAGCGGAGTGTACCACAATGCCCGCCCACATCACTTCCAGGCATGGCGCTTCATAATTATATACACTGGCCCCCCGGGCCGAGCGCCTGACAGACTATTATCTAGTCTAACTGGCGTCCGAGCCCCATTCCCTACGACCGCATTATCATTCATCTATTCACAAGTATTCTTCATTCATATCTATTCATCACCACTTCTCTTGCCTGTTCTTAAGTCATCTCTCTATCTTCCAATGCTTTATTCACACCATCTCCGAGATCTTCCTATCAATATATTTCTCCCTTGTTTCTGACTCATATATTCTCTTTGTATGCCTTTCATCTCCCATTTGTTCAACATGTCCATACCAGCGTAGCCCCCTTCTTTCCACTCTGGCCGATAAGGGTTCCTGTTGTCCCAGTCTCCTACGTACCTCTTCATTCCTCAATCTGTCTCTACGCGTTACAACACACATACTCCTCAAGCAGCTCATCTCCATCACATCCAACTTTCTTTTCTCTTTTACATTCAGACCCCATGTCTCAGCCTCATACATTGTACTTTTAGCTTTCATTTCAAGATTTCTCATCTTCCACATACTTCCCATTGCTCCAAAAACTTTCCATCCTTCACACACTATGTTATACAATTATTGTATTAAATTTTATACCAGGAGACGAGTTAGCGAATAGACTCGATACTGTATTACTACTATTATATACTATTTTCTTGTGTATTCCACCAGGGAACGACTTATGGAGCAGCTCCCAAGACGGTAACGGCCCCCTCCTGGCAAACACAACGTACAGGCTCAAGCTACGAGTGTTTACAACCCTTGGACTTAACGACCTTGCTGCCATCAACATCCTTACTGATAGTTAGTAACGTTGGGAGATGTGTCTTGTAAGGGGGGAGCGATACTCAAAGATACCATAAGTTAAGGCAAGGCTGGAGGCATAACAAACATGATAAGGAGACTAGACTATCATATGTTATATTACCTAGTTGTGACTGCTTTGGAGTATTAATGGTGCTAAAAAAACTATTTCTGCATTTATGATACAACTGGCCTTTGATATCTTACCTTAACCCCCTTACCTGCTTACCTGTCACCTGCTTTTTTTCTCTTTCTCTCCTTTTCCCTCTGTCTCTGGCTTGTATCCATTCGGCCCCATTCAGCCAACTGTTTTAAGACGTTTATCCCCATCCAGGTGAATTGTATGACTCCGGCTTTGCCGGAGAAATTTTTCTATCGAAAAATGTACAAATTTAGCTTGCTGTAAAACATATATATATACAGACTTTTTCTATTGCACTAGACATATCGAAAGCCTTCGATAGAGTCTGGCATAAATCGTTAATTTCTAAACTACCCTCCTTCGGTTTCTATCCCTCCATCTGTGCCTTTGTCTCTAATTTCCTTTCCGGCCGTTCCATAGCTGCGGTTGTGGACGGCCATTGTTCACTTCCTCACCTTATAAACTCCGGTGTTCCTCAGGGCTCTGTCCTATCTCCTATTCTCTTTCTAATTTTTATAAATGATCTCCTTAACTGTACCTTAATTCCCATTCATTCATACGCAGACGACTCAACCTTACACTACTCCATTAGTTTTTCAGAACGCCCCAGGCAGCAATCCCTCAACGACAAACGTAATGAAGCCATAGAACTCTTAAATTCTGATCTAAATACTATTTCCAATTGGGGCAGAGAAAACCTTGTTAACTTTAATGCTTCCAAAACCCAATTTCTCCATCTATCTACCCGTCAGGATCTCCCAGCGGACTATCCCTTATTCTTCAACAATACAAAAATCAACCCTTCATCTTCTCTCAATATTCTTGGTGTCTCTTTTTCTTCTGCTCTCATTGGAAGGACCATATTACCAGTCTTGCTAAGGCAGCCTCCCAGAAGCTGGGTGTGCTCAACCGCCATAGGGGGTTCTTTTCCCCTGCACAGCTTCTTGCTCTGTACAGGGGCATAGTGCGCCCTTGTATTGAGTATTGTTCACATGTGGGAGGTTCCTCTCACACCGCTCTCCTAGACAAAGTTGAAAGGAAGGCCTTTCGTATCATTAACTCCCGTCCACTCACCAACTCTCTGCAATCTCTCTCTCTCCGCCGCAATGTTGCATCTCTCTCGCTATTTTATCGCTACTATAATAATCAGTGTTCCTCAGAGCTATCCCAGTGCATACCACCTCCTTTACGTAGGGCACGTGGTACCCGTCTTGCAACTCAATCCCACCCCTACTCTGTGCAACTCTCCAACCCAAGAGTGAAACGTTACTCTCAAACTTTCTTCTACTCAACATCTGAGCTCTGGAACTCTCTCCCAGAATCAGTCTTTCCCTCTTCCTATGACTCAAATTGCTTCAAACTCCCTGTGTCCATGCATTTGGCTCGAACGTCCCTTGATTTTGGCCCTGTCACTCTTTCTACTATGGGGGAGGCACTCGCTATAGGCAGTTATGCCTTTTGCCTCCCTCAATCACATAGAAAAAAAAAAAAAAAAAAAAAAAAACAGTATATACCGGTATATTATACCGGTATATATATATATATATATATATATATATATATATGTTTCTAATCTCTCAGTGGGGTTCGAGCCGCCGACCTTCAGGACGATAGCCGACGCTTTAATAAATAACTACACCACGGCTGTGGTGTATAGCGTCGGCTATCGTCCTGAAGGTCGGCGGTTCGAACCCCACTGAGAGATTAGAAACATTTAGTGGCTCACGTGTATTTGTGATATATACTCAATATATATATATAGATATATATATATATATATATATATATATATATATATATATATATATATATATATATATACTGTATATATATATATATTTATGTTAGTAAAG
This sequence comes from Paralithodes platypus, assembly GCA_032716605.1. Lineage (NCBI taxonomy): Eukaryota > Metazoa > Arthropoda > Malacostraca > Decapoda > Lithodidae > Paralithodes > Paralithodes platypus. The sequence continues at coordinate 41,635,024 of CM064572.1, forward strand.
CCAGGTAATAAATTGTCTTTAATACATACGAGGTTGAAAGAAATGGCAATTTCTGCATTGGAAATTTTATTATTCAAAGTTTCCAGGTCTCTGATGAGTTTTCGCTGGGTGGCAGGAAGTAGATGAAGGAGATGAGCAAAATTCATGGTGGTACAGGGTTACATAAATGTAAATGATGATACAGGATATACGACGCGTTTCACTGGACAACTAGCATTATCAAGTAAGGAGGAATTATATAAAAGGTAAACAGGAAGGGTATATATAGAGGGTGGAGGATCAGAGGAGGCGAAAAACAAGGGGCAAAAATCTACTATTGGTGGAGGGGAATTCTGGAAAAGAGAAAGGGGGGAACCGCTTCACGCATGCGCACTGGATGCGGGATGGTGGTCGGTTGGTGGGGTCGAAGCTGATTGGCTGCGTGTCGAGGGGCGTGGCCTAAGTTGTGTGGCGCCTGCGGAAGACGAAGCTGAAGGAGGTAGCGCGGGGGGCTGCATCAAGGGCACCGGGGGGCGAGGGGGGGTGTTAGGTCCTGTAGGAAAGTGCCTTTTGGCAGAAGGAAGGATCTGAAGGTCCAGAGTTTGGTTGTTGATGTTGGGATGTAAGGCTTGGATATATAAAGCTTCGAGTATAGGTAATCTCCTAGGGTCACTTTCTTTATCGAGTATGGTGGTGTGTTTCTCTAACTCGTTGCGTGTGAGGTGAGGGTGGTTAGGGGTGAGATAGTGGTCTTTGATGGCTCCAGCCTGAAGGTGAAGAGTTAGCCGATGTGAAAGACGAGTCTGCGTCATACCAATATAGGAATGAGGTCCACAGTCCTCATAATTACAGGTATGTTGGTAAATGACGTGATCGTCGGTCATCGGGCTCTTTATCTTGGTGGAGGCAGGTTTGTTGCGGAGAACGAGGTTGGAGGTCTTGGGGGATTTGTAATAAATTATTAATTTGATTTTGTTTTCCGGGTTGGTTGGGTGGACATGCTTGGAGATTATTTCTTTTAAAACGGCCTCGTCATTTTTGTGTTCAGAGGACATGTAATTGCGGTAGAAGATCTTAATTTCATTGGGGGGGGGTCAATGTTGGGAGGGCTTTGGGTGTACAATTTTTCAAGATGGTGGTTGATGGTGCTGGAGATGTCGGAGTTGGAGTATCTGTTATTTACTAAAACTTGGGATAGTCTTTCTAGTTCCTGGTGGGTGTCGGCCCAGGTAGAGCAGTGCGTGAGGGCTCTCCTAACATAGGCGGAGATGGAGGATAGAAGATAACGGCGGGGGCATTCACTATCGCCGTTGAGGCATTGTCCTGTGTTAGTTGGTTTAATGTAGACGGTGGTTTTGAACCCATGGTCGTTCAGAGCTACGAGGATGTCTAGGAAGGAGAGTTGTCCATTGTTAGATTTTTCAAAGGTGAAGTTAAGTCCGGAGGAGGTCATGAAGCGACGCTGGAGTTCCTGTAGTTCGTGGAGGTCCTTGATTTGCACGAAAATGTCATCCACGTATCTACAGTAGACGGCGGGTCGTTGGGCAGCTAGGAGCTCTTCTTCGATGGTACCCATGAAAAAGTTCGCAAAAAGAACTCCTAGAGGGCTGCCCATCGCCACACCGTCTATCTGCTTGTACATGTTGCCCCGGGGGCAAAGGAAGGGGGCCTCCTTGGTACATAGCTCCAGTAGTGTTTTCAGGGCCTTCTCCGGGATGTCCAGTGTTGGTGTATCAGGGCAATGATAAATTCGACGTAGAATCATGTCAATGGTCCTATCCACTGGCACGTTGGTGAACAGGCTTTCTACGTCGAGAGAGGCGATTGTGTGGTTGTTGTAACGGGGGGAGAAATTTCCAAGAAATCGTGGGCTGAGTTAAGGTTGAATTGGCTGGGCACGTAGGGGGTGAGGAGGTTGTTCAGGGCCTTGGCGATCTGGTAGGTGGCAGTGGGGATCTGCAGCAACCCAACCGACGAAATCAAACGCACTGCCAACACCACCATCACCGCCATCAAAGCCAAACAAGGAGGGAGCCACCTTAAAATACTCGTCGGAGAATACACCCCTGGTTATGCGTACGGAACCATCAAAACACACAAACCTGAGAACCCCCTCCGCCCCATCATCTCCCAGATCCCCACTGCCACCTACCAGATCGCCAAGGCCCTGAACAACCTCCTCACCCCCTACGTGCCCAGCCAATTCAACCTTAACTCAGCCCACGATTTCTTGGAAATTTTACGAGACGCCCCCCGTAACAACAACCACACAATCGCCTCTCTCGACGTAGAAAGCCTGTTCACCAACGTGCCAGTGGATAGGACCATTGACATGATTCTACGTCGAATTTATCATTGCCCTGATACACCAACACTGGACATCCCGGAGAAGGCCCTGAAAAGACTACTGGAGCTATGTACCAAGGAGGGCCCCTTCCTTTGCCCCCGGGGCAACATGTACAAGCAGATAGACGGTGTGGCGATGGGCAGCCCTCTAGGAGTTATTTTTGCAAACTTTTTCATGGGTACCATCGAGGAAGAGCTCCTAGCTGCCCAACGACCCGCCGTCTACTGTAGATACGTGGATGACATTTTCGTGCAAATCAAGGACCTCCACGAACTACAGGAACTCCAGCGCCGCTTCATGACCTCCTCCGGACTTAACTTCACCTTTGAAAAATCTAACAATGGACAACTCCCCTTCCTCGACATCCTCTTAGCTCTGAACGACCATGGGTTCAAAACCACCGTCTACATTAAACCAACTAACACAGGACAATGCCTCAACGGCGATAGTGAATGCCCCCGCCGTTATCTTCTATCCTCCATCTCCGCCTATGTTAGGAGAGCCCTCACGCACTGCTCTACCTGGGCCGACACCCACCAGGAACTAGAAAGACTATCCCAAGTTTTAGTAAATAACGTGTGACATTAACCACTCCGTTAGAACCGCATGGCTTGTCCTACAGTGACTCGCTAGGATCGCCAGGGCAGTGGATGGGGCTACAGTTTGTGTATTAGAGTGTGCTTTATTTCATATGAAAGCTTGTGTCATGGGCAGTCCAGAAAGGCTCTTTGTTTTCACCCATGTCAAGGCTTTATATATTTAATTGTAAAGTATATGTTTTATCATTAACTAGTAATGATGGGATCTGGGAGAGAGAGAGAGAGTAGAACAGAGTGAGAGGGAGCGCGCAGTGTTTTTTGTCCCGCTCGATGACGTCACGGCTGGCTGCCTCGCGGGGGTTGGTGGAGAGAGGTCCTTACCATGCTGCAAGCTCTTGCTAGTGGCTAGAGGACTTGTAACCGCTTTTTTCCCACGCGGCTCGAGCTGGTGCGAGTATATATACAGTTCCTCGCCACTCTCTCCCTCAGATCTGGTTTCTAGAATGCACCCATCTTTTTCCCTTGCTACCTGTACCCCGCTCGCACCTGAGAATCTTTTCCTCTGCCTATCTCTCTCATTTTCCATATCTTTCACCACCTTTTATTAATATTATACCCCCTCTGGTTAACTCTATGCAAAATCAGCTTCATGCTGGCCAGTTGTATTGTGCGTTAAGGTCTGATATAACCCATGTATGTTAGTTGTTAAGATAAGTGGATCACGAAGCATTGCTTGGCTTTCATATTGCCGCTTCCTTTAATTATTAGTGTTCTGCTGGATTAGATAATGCTAGACTAGGAGTCTGATATTATAAGGTATTGTTTCCTATGAGTGCTGGCTTTAGTTAAAAGCTGCACGACATACCTGAGAACTGGAGTTGATTGAGTAAATTCTAGTCTGTGTGCCATTGAGAATAGAGCATGCACGAATGAGGGCTTTTTGCCTATACCATTCTGCACTGTTCTAGTCTCGATTGTTTGTCTTTGAGGTACGCCAGGAGAACGCTTAATACTTCGGTATTAAGGTTTCTCAAGAGAGCTACCCTTCCCTATAACGTAATATTTGACGCACAGACTTGAGATTTGCACTAGGCTATGCGGCATGCCATGCGCACCAGTATCTCGTATTATTGACTCCAGCTAGACTTTATCAATCATAGTAGACATTAAGTATATTAAACCAATTACTCTTTTTATGCATACCCATTTATGATTACACAAGCATTTCGCAGCCTAGTTTGATGTATTGAGACACAAACGACTTAGGCTCTTTTTGTTGATAGGAATACTGCATTGCCGTGGCGATTATTATTATTGTTGTTGTGTTTAGGATATTCTTGGCTCCGACGGCATTATATATATTCTGCCTTTTTGTGTGGATAGCCTGCACCAGCATTGTTCCGCTGCCTGCCTTTTTGGGTTCCATTTCCGATACGAGCATCTTTATAGCATCTAACATTTAAAGAAGATTCCTTGTTAGTGTTGAAGGACTTTAGTGCACTTTCTTTCATGCAGGAGTGCCTGACATTTATTGATTAAAGTAACGTAAGCTGTAACTTCTCTTACCACCTTACTTTGCATACCATAACCAAGCACCTTCGGTTATAGGTAGTAATAGGCTGTTTTCACATAACATTAAGCCTAGAGTAGACGCACATTTATTGAGAGTTTGATAGCCTATTATTGCATATAGAACTCTGTAGAGTATTTGTGTTCTTTGTTCACTGGGAATATACATCAGAGGTTGGATCTAGCGCTTTCCGTTGTAGCATTTATGCCATTACTAGTCCAATGAATAAGAACCCTGATATATTTGAACCCCAGTCGTAACAAATGGCGACCTTACCTAGGATTTGGTGAACCTACATTTATTAGCAGGGAACATTTGTTGTTTTGGAGAATATTTTGCGGGGATCAGCAAGAATAATTTTTTTTTGCAAAATAGTATAGCCCTTGAGTATTTCCGAGAATTTTTGTGTGTATATCGAGGTATAAGAGTTTGGGGTGCTTCTTTTCTGAGTATTGTGGTGAGAAATTTTTGTGAGCATCATGTCTTATACCGGATGAGAGGAGAATGGAGACACAGTACGTGGTGTCGAGACTGAGGAACAGCAGCATGATGAAAGGGTTAATCGGGTGAACTGTGAGGAGGATGCTAGGATATTTTTGCAATGGCCTGTTACTGCCGAGCGGTTGGAGGGTATGGATCGGTACGGTCTTCAATGCCTGGCCACAGCTATCGGTCATGCGGTTACTAGCAGCATGACCAAGGATAACTTGATAACGTGTGTACTGGGCAGGGTGACTGGTGAGCGAGATGGGTTGAGTGCTCAGAGCCCTTCGGCCATGCTTCCCCTACACTCGACTCCCAGCCATCCCAGTAGTTTGCCGACCCCGGGTACGCTTCCGCAGTTGGGTGGTGACTGGCAGGGTGGGTTGCCCTTGGGGGGACCACCGGTAATTTCAAACATTGTAGCACCTTCACCTCCTCAAGGGTTATCTCCAGAATTATTGCTTCAGCTCGAATTAGCTAAGATCCAGCAGCAAATAGAATCAGCTAAGATCGAAGAGAGAAAGGCTATCAGGGCATCTGAGATTCAACAGCAACAAAAGGCATGTGAGCTTCAGCAGCAAACAGAGCTAGCAAAAATCCAAGCTGATTTAGAATCGACTAGGTATTGTGCCGACATGGACGTAGAGAAGTCGCGAGTAGAGGAAACGGGACAGCGACTTGGGGCTGGTAACCGTGTTCATGAGCAGTCTCTCTCGCACTTATTGAAACTGGTTCCGGTGTTTGATGAGAGTGGTGTAACAGAATTTTTCACACGCTTTGAGAAGAAGTGCCAGGAACACCAGTGGCCAGAGAATAAATGGGCAGCACTTGTATCCTCTAGATTAATAGGCAAGGGTCTTAAAGCCTACGATGCGTTACCTTTGGAGTTATGTATTGTGTATGAGGATCTCAAGGAGGCTGTCCTGAGGGCTTACGAACTGCAACCAGAAACGTACCGTTTGAAGTTCCGGGGTGTAACTAAGGGAAGAGATAGCACCTTTTTGGAACACGCCTGGGACTTGTCCGATGCTATGGGGAACTGGCTCCGATCTGAGAAGGTAACAACGTTTGATGGAGTTAAGCAGTTAATGATGTTGGAGCAGTTCTTTAAGAGCACGGGCGGTGATCTAACTTTGAACTTAAAGGAGAAAAACCCAAGAACTCTAGTAGAAGCAGCAGAAATGGCTGATCTACGGCTGTCGTTGATTCGGGGTTGCGGGTCCTCACAGAAGTACGATGCAAGTGCTAGGGACCGTTATCCTCCCCCTCCCCGTAGCAATGACACATTTAAACCAAAGAGCAATGAAACTAAAACTGAAGCCAAACCTACCACCACACCGTATGTGAAAAGTCAGGGGCCTTTTACATCACAGTATAAGCCGAAACCGAAATTTATGTGTTTTAGGTGCCACCAGGAGGGTCATAAGGCAAATGAGTGCCCTAGTCGACCTCCTCCGGCAGCCGTGTCTTTTGCTCACGGCATTGGAGTGTTCAAGAGGACATCAGAGTTTGTTAGAGGCATTTCTTCCGAGGTAAATACACTGCCAGTGCAGAAGGATCCGGAAGGCTTATTCCCTGTCCGTGATGCCTTTAGTGACCACAGGGGACTCGGTTGTGTGGAGTGGGGGGGTAGAAGACATGAGGTGAGAATTTTGCGTGACACTGGGGCATCGCAAACACTGTTGAGAAATTTCACTGGTAAACCTGTCAATACGGCGCGGGTGGTTGTGGTTCAGGGAGTTAATGCGACAAGGTCATACCAGCTTGTAAGAATGAAGGTGGAAGTTGATGGTGTGACTCGTGACCTGGATGTAGGGATTGTGGGGAAGTTACCGGTTGGGGGCGTCGACCTCCTTCTCGGCAACGACTTTGCGGGACCTACTTCTGAGGCTCCACCCTTAGTCGTTGTCGAGAAGCCGGCCGACGTGAGTAGGGAGGAGCAGGAGTGGGTTGAGAAGTGTCCGGTGCAGCCTATGGCGTGTGTTGTCACCGGAGATTCTGCATCCAGGGAGTCACATTCTGGTCAACAATCTTTAGATCAGCGGAGGAAGGGTACCGAGAAGGGGTTGGAAGTTGATGCGGTTGAGAGTTTAGTGTCAACGGACCTTCTCGGGTACTCATTATTAGGACCACATTTCGAGTCTGGAGAAGACCCAGTAACTGTTCCTGAAGGGGCAGAGGATGGGCTTAAAAAGACGAAAGAGTTGAAGGAGGACAGTGATGCACAGTCGAGAGATGTAGCAACAAGGTACCCTGATGCGTACCCTATGAGAAATGGGTCGGCGAAGATGGTGGTCCGAAGCTTGCTAGTGTATTTTTCCCGGTATGGTTACCCGCAGGGGCTTCAGTCAGTCCAGGGACCCAACTTCACTTCTAGCCTCTTTGTACAACCAATGCCGCAGCATGGGATTGTTGGGGTTGTGTCATCTGCATATCATCCGGAGAGCCAGGGTGTGTTAGAGCGATGGCACTCAGCCTTGCAATCTGTGCTTCGTTGTTGTTGCTTTGAGAGTGGGAGGGATTGGGATCTTGGCCTGCCATGTGTTTTGTTTGCTGTGTGGGAGGTACCTGGGGAGAGTTTGGGATTCAGCCCTAATGAGCTCGTCTTTGGACACCGTGTAAGAGGGCCTCTCCATATGGTTGAAGAAGTATGGGAGGGCGCAGAAAAACCTTGTTCTATGCTCAAGTGTGTCCTCAACAGTCGAGAACGGATGTTGCGCAGTCTGGAGTTGGCTGGCCGTAATTTGACTAGCTCTCAGGCCCTCAGGAAGGACAGGTACGACCTCAAGGTTGAACTCAGGGAGTTTCACGTGGGTCAGGAGGTGTTGATTCTACTGCCCCTTGTAGGTCACCCCTTATCCGCGAAGTACGCTGGTCCTTATAGGGTGGTGGAGGAGCTATCGGACCTGGTTTACTTGGTAGCCACTCCAGACAGGCGGAAGCACAATCAGTTATGTCATGTTAATCCCATGAAGGAGTATGGGAGGCACCCCCCTGAGCCTCTCACTGTGCCTGTGATGACGTTTAGCAGTCAAGGTGGAGAAGGAGAACGGGACAGTCAAGCTCAGGTGGAGGATAGCTGGAAGGATAAGAAGTTCAAATGGGCGCCTGAGTGTGAGAAGGTGTTTAGAGAAGTAAAAACACCTGTTGTGCACTCACCCGATCCTCAGGGCCCCTGACTTTAGCCTACCTTTCCAACTAGCAACGGAGGCTAGTGGTGTGGGGGCTGGTGCCGTCCTTGTGGAAAAGGACGATGATGGGCTGGAGCATCCTGTTAGTTTCTGCTCGGAGAAGTACAATTCGGCCCAGGCGAGCTGCTCTGTTGTCGAGGAGGAGCTGCTGGCGGTTGTGCTTGTGCTGGGGCATTTCGAGGTCTATGTTCCAGCCTATGGTCCAGTCGTTGTAGTTTACACAGATCATCACCCTCTCAAGTTCTTGGACCAGTTTCACAATCGGAATATGAGGCTGGCCAGGTGGTCACTAAGGTTATTGGTATATAACCTGGACATACGCCATATTGCCGGTTGTGACAACGTGGTTGCAGATGGTCGTTCAAGGGTATATGATCCTGGGTAGATTGACACACGGGTAGCCTCCTGCTTTAGTTTGAATAGTATTTTGCGCTTGGTGCTTGTTGGCTCGCGGTTGTAGCCCAGCGTATTGGGTCGTAAAGCAGGAGTTGAGCGTTTGGTATAGAAGAAAAAACTAGGCTTGCCCCTATAGTGCAGCCGAAATAAACAAATTATAAACATAAAAATCAAATAAAAACTCTTTCTTTGATATTTGAATTTTTTTAGTATGTTATAGCAGTAATTCTGAGTTGCACTCCTCTCAGAATGCTGGGCTAGAGAAGCTCGCTCTTGAGGAGCATAACTACATATAATTTAACCTATGGTGTTGGGGAGGGTTATAATTTTGAAAAATGTTTTGTTGAAGAACTGTGCCAGATATTTTATTGCCGCTGGGTGATGGGAAGTGGAGATATAGCATGGGTTCTAACCATCAGATTTTTGTGAGCCTTGGGGCCTCTGAGAAAAATCTTGGGGGGGGGTGTGACGTTAACCACTCCGTTAGAACCGCATGGCTTGTCCTACAGTGACTCGCTAGGATCGCCAGGGCAGTGGATGGGGCTACAGTTTGTGTATTAGAGTGTGCTTTATTTCATATGAAAGCTTGTGTCATGGGCAGTCCAGAAAGGCTCTTTGTTTTCACCCATGTCAAGGCTTTATATATTTAATTGTAAAGTATATGTTTTATCATTAACTAGTAATGATGGGATCTGGGAGAGAGAGAGAGAGTAGAACAGAGTGAGAGGGAGCGCGCAGTGTTTTTGTCCCGCTCGAAGACGTCACGGCTGGCTGCCTCGCGGGGGTTGGTGGAGAGAGGTCCTTACCATGCTGCAAGCTCTTGCTAGTGGCTAGAGGACTTGTAACCGCTTTTTTCCCACGTGGCTCGAGCTGGTGCGAGTATATATACAGTTCCTCGCCACTCTCTCCCTCAGATCTGGTTTCTAGAACGCACCCATCTTTTTCCCTTGCTACCTGTACCCCGCTCGCACCTGAGAATCTTTTCCTCTGCCTATCTCTCTCATTTTCCATATCTTTCACCACCTTTTATTAATATTATACCCCCTCTGGTTAACTCTATGCAAAATCAGCTTCATGCTGGCCAGTTGTATTGTGCGTTAAGGTCTGATATAACCCATGTATGTTAGTTGTTAAGATAAGTGGATCACGAAGCATTGCTTGGCTTTCATATTGCCGCTTCCTTTAATTATTAGTGTTCTGCTGGATTAGATAATGCTAGACTAGGAGTCTGATATTATAAGGTATTGTTTCCTATGAGTGCTGGCTTTAGTTAAAAGCTGCACGACATACCTGAGAACTGGAGTTGATTGAGTAAATTCTAGTCTGTGTGCCATTGAGAATAGAGCATGCACGAATGAGGGCTTTTTGCCTATACCATTCTGCACTGTTCTAGTCTCGATTGTTTGTCTTTGAGGTACGCCAGGAGAACGCTTAATACTTCGGTATTAAGGTTTCTCAAGAGAGCTACCCTTCCCTATAACGTAATATTTGACGTACAGACTTGAGATTTGCACTAGGCTATGCGGCATGCCATGCGCACCAGTATCTCGTATCATTGACTCTAGCTAGACTTTATCAATCATAGTAGACATTAAGTATATTAAACCAATTACTCTTTTTATGCATACCCATCTATGATTACACAAGCATTTCGCAGCCTAGTTTGATGTATTGAGACACAAACGACTTAGGCTCTTTTTGTTGATAGGAATACTGCATTGTCGTGGCGATTATTATTATTGTTGTTGTGTTTAGGATATTCTTGGCTCCGACGGCAATATATATATTCTGCCTTTTTGTGTGCATAGCCTGCACGAGCATTGTTCCGCTGCCTGCCTTTCTGGGTTCCATTTCCGATACGAGCATCTTTATAGCATCTAACATTTAAAGAAGATTCCTTGTTAGTGTTGAAGGACTTTAGTGCACTTTCTTTCTTGCAGGAGTGCCTGACATTTATTGATTAAAGTAACGTAAGCTGTATCTTCTCTTACCACCTTACTTTGCATACCATAACCAAGCACCTTCGGTTATAGGTAGTAATAGGCTGTTTTCACATAACATTAAGCCTAGAGTAGACGCACATTTATTGAGAGTTTGATAGCCTATTATTGCATATAGAACTCTGTAGAGTATTTGTGTTCTTTGTTCACTGGGAATATACATCAGAGGTTGGATCTAGCGCTTTCCGTTGTAGCATTTATGCCATTACTAGTCCAATGAATAAGAACCCTGATATATTTGAACCCCAGTCATAACAAACGGATACTCCAACTCCGACATCTCCAGCACCATCAACCACCATCTTGAAAAATGGTACACCCAAAGCCCTCCCAACATTGACCCCCCCAATGAAATTAAGATCTTCTACCGCAATTACATGTCCTCTGAACACATTAAATGACGAGGCCGTCTTAAAAGAAATAATCTCCAAGCATGTCCACCCAACCAACCCGGAAAACAAAATCAAATTAATAATTTATTACAAATCCCCCAAGACCTCCAACCTCGTTCTCCGCAACAAACCTGCCTCCACCAAGATAAAGAGCCCGATGACCGACGATCACGTCATTTACCAACATACCTGTAATTATGAGGACTGTGGACCTCATTCCTATATTGGTATGACGCAGACTCGTCTTTCACGTCGGCTAACTCTTCACCTTCAGGCTGGAGCCATCAAAGACCACTATCTCACCCCTAACCACCCTCACCTCACACGCAACGAGTTTGAGAAACACACCACCATACTCGATAAAGAAAGTGACCCAAGGAGATTACCTATACTCGAAGCTTTATATATCCAAGCCTTACATCCCAACATCAACAACCAAACTCTGGACCTTCAGATCCTTCCTTCTGCCAAAAGGCACTTTCCTACAGGACCTAACACCCCCCCTCGCCCCCCGGTGCCCTTGATGCAGCCCCCCGCGCTACCTCCTTCAGCTTCGTCTTCCGTAGGCACCACACATCTTAGGCCACGCCCCTCGACACGCAGCCAATCAGCTTCGACCCCACCAACCGACCACCATCCCGCATCCAGTGCGCATGCGTGAAGCGGTTCCCCCCTTTTCTCTTTTCCAGAATCCCCCTCCACCAATAGTAGATTTTTGCCCCTTGTTTTTCGCCTCCTCTGATCCTCCACCCTCTATATATACCCTTCCTGTTTACCTTTTATATCATTCCTCCTTACTTGATAATGCTGGTTGTCCAGTGAAATGCATCGTATATCCTGTATCATCATTTACATTTATGTAACCCTGTACCACCATGAATTTTGCTTATCTCCTTCATCTACTTCCTGCCACCCAGCGAAAACTCATCAGAGACCTGGAAACTTTGAATAATAAAATTTCCAATGCAGAAATTGCCATTTCTTTCAACCTCGTATGTATTAAAGAAAATATATAATATATATATATATATAAATATATATATATATAAATATATATATATATATATATATATATATATATATATATATATATATATATATATATATATATATATTTATATATATATATATGCTGGCTCGTCAGGAAAATATTGACACCTGGATGGGGGTAAACTTCTCAAAACAGTAGGCTGAATGGATACAAGCCAAAGAGAGAGGGAGAGAAAGAGAAAAAAAAAGCGAGGTGGGTCCCCTTAACCTTTAGTAAGCAATCTGGATTGGATACTGAATTGGTCATCAGTCTTCACATAAACATCACAAGTCACCATTGCTGGGATTGAACTGTAAATTAACCATCACTCTCGCCACTGTGATAATAGAGGTATGGTCGCGCTAATAAGTCATGTCTTAGCTGTCATTACGATTGGCTTGCTCTGTGCTGTATTACTGTCTGTCAGATGTTGAATAGGGTGGGTAAGTGTAGGAACATGGTTTTATATCTTAATCAAAAAGAAGAAATCGTGTGTAAATATTGCTGATACCAATTATTGATCAAAACATAATTGGTGCCGGGACATGACTTATTAGCGCGACTGTACCACCACTTGTCTGAATTATTTCAGTCTAGCGAGTTTTACATTCAATATCTGACCCCAGTTTAAGGACAGATTTGCACTTGAGGGATTATTTTCTGGACTCCTTTCTCCATCTTGTTTAGCCCCGTTACATTTGAGATGTGAAGACGTTGGCTCCATTAGTTGGGCGATTTAACCCGTACAGCCCCAGCGACGCGCCTGACGCGTCGGCGATGTATGTAACGCACAGCCCCAGAGACGCGCCTGGCGCGTCACCCTAATTGCGCCGACCGTGACCTCAGGTGTAGCCACTCAAGAGGGCTCAGATTTGTATGGAAACTGTGTACGTATCCCACGCAACCGTGCCGATGGTTGAAAACTCTCAAAGTCCACGTGCGTGCGCGCGAGCGCGCAATAACCTGTTTTTTTGGGATAATTGCCTTCAATTTTTTACTCTTGTAAAATCCGTTTTCGGGGTCTCTGTAGGACCATTTTTTAAGCTTTTTGAGCGGTTTTTCGTGGTTTTTCCTTCATTCCTAACCCATTCGCTATTGTTTCTGGAATAAAACCATTTTTTGAAAACCGGCCGGGTTCTGGTGCGCAAACATTACAAAACTAGCCGGGGCTCCACGGGTTAAAGAACTTTCGTCCCATTTCTGTCAATGTTAAAACCTTTCATGCCATTTAAATGTCTATTTTTTCCTGGTGAGCGATAGCGAGCCTCTTGAAATATCAAAAGAGATATAGCTAAACAAGAGGGAGAAAGGGAAACAACAAAGAAACCCTTCTCCCTCACGCTTAGCCCCATTAGTTTGGAAATCTTATGCCATTCTCCCCACTAAATTGGCGATGATAAGACCATTCACCTAATTTCTTAGGCAATTAATATATCTTTCGTGACTATAAGGTCTCGATTTTTTTAATGGCGAGCAAAATCGAGCTTGAAATTTTGGAGGAATCGGCCGAATAATGTACATATTGATCTCAAAGATTTTAAAGCTTGATGGAGGTCTACTGTAGGGAGAAAAACATTTACACGTTCAGTGATGGAATATGCTACTCCTGCTTGGGCCTCTAACCTCTCTGAAACACATCACAACACCCTATACACCATACAGAACAAAGCACTCAAAATAAGCACTGGCTGCACAGCTATCACACCTACAGATCACCTACACCTAGTTCAGTACACCCAATCAAGGCAATAATGTTTCTGTTTGAGCAATCATGTTTATGATTGAGCAGGGTAAACAACATGATAGCCAAATATTGATTCTCGTCGCTGATTGGCCAGTGGCTGTGAGCGCGAAATAATAACAAAATATCCGGCGATGTGCACGAAGGTTTTAGGCACTCTCATATGTGCTTTTTCGGTCAATTAACTGCAATCAATACATTGTAATTAACCCATTCAGTACCAGAGACGTCCTTTTCATCATATTCTGGCAACTATTAGAAAATGTTATTCAGCTTAGGAAGGACCTATAGCAATGATAAGGCTTCAAACTATTTCAACCAGCCTTTTTAACTAGCACATATAATCTTTCCTAAGCTTCTTAACAATCCACGAGCAGCTTGGTCGGTAACTTCTACTACCTGCCAAGCGGGTAGTTTTACCCTAAACAAGCTTATTTCTGTGCTATTTTTCATGCATAAACAAGAGCCAGAGCATAATACAATTATGTATCCGTGAAAGGGCGATGATTGAGCTTTCCAAAGACACCAGAACCATCCTTCTACGACCACGGGTTATCTTGCAACGATCGTGCAACACGAAGGAAAAATCCCTAAAATACGGCAATTTCCTGACATAATTCCCTGTCTAGCGAGGCAATGGGTGTGGATGTGTGTGGAGGGGAGGGCACTCGCGGCGCGGGAGCCGTGCCGAACGGTCAGAGCCAACCTACGCTCCTCCCACCGCTCGTCTCTCTCTCAGAGCCAATTATGTGCTCAAAATTGCATACCGCCTGAAGTCGGGCCCCGCCACATAGTCCTTGGTTCTCTAGACCGCCTTAAGTTCGGCCCCGCTAAAGAAGTGTTAATATCGTCTAAATATAGTTAGAATAAAATATATAACACGTCGCTGGTACTCAAGGGGTTTATTAAATCCATCAATATAGGCTATTGGCTAAGGTAGTCGTACTGTCAGCTACAGTCAGCATCCTTGTTCAAGCTCAAGGCAGACGGACTTGGGTAGGTCGTGTAGGCTATAGTCTATTCGCTGTAAGTAGGCGACATATCATGAACTCTATCCGCTGTAACTCAAAAAGGGCTAGAGTAAATTAGCTGTAAATGTTTACATCTATTCCTTGACTGACTCTTCCCAAATGGTAGAAATATTAGCTCGATTACTCTAGTCGTTTTTGAGTTACAGAGGTTAGAGGTCATGATTTCTCGCCTACTTACCGCGAGTAGACTATACAGCAGGTTATATAACTTTCACCTTTAATCTTCATCAGGAAATATTGACAAGATTATTACAGTCCTTGTCTGGCAAAGGCTGCTCTTTATTCCCCGTGTAAGTTCCAAACAATTCACTTTTAGTCTATTGGTGAATAAAAACAGTATTATATATTTTCCCTGGCGATGTAGGCCTATGTATAGGCTGAATTAAATATTTTATACATGTTCTTTTCCTGGTGATGTATCTGGAGGCTGAATTAAATAGTATAAATATTATCTTTTCCTGGCTATGTATGTGCAGGATCCATTAAAATATATTATTGGCATAGTAACATTTCCAATAAATAACTATAAAAGTAAAAATCATTTAAACGCATGAAAACATAAAACAAAATAATTATGATAACTATGATTTGTATAGGTGTGCCGCCTTACAATTGAGATTGCAACAATTATTAGCATGCAAAGAGGCGAATTAAGCATAATTATGATAATATATCATACTGTTGAGGCGAGATTTAGGATTACTGCTATGATTACATTGTTTAGTCACCTGATAGCGTGATCGTCGTCTGATTGCAAACAAACGCAAACGTGATTCGTCGAATCAGAGGCTATCACGTTCAGTAGGGCTATCACGTTTGGGTGTACTGAACGCTCCCCTGGAAACCAAATTCCTCAAAATCAAAGATCACCTTGATATGAGAGGCACACAATTTCTCGCCGCAGCCTCCACAAACCAACACCACACACTACACTACATGGCAGAACAGCCACACACACCATGAAACACCAAAACAACACCTAGCCCTCGTTATCATACACAAATACTGTCTTCACTCCCCCGTGCCCACCCCAAACCAGCCTCCAGAAAATTATCCATACTCAAATCCCCCACCGATCCATCCAGTCACTCAAAGACAACACTCAGCTACATGCACGGACCCCTGAAGTCCATCTTTCAGAAACCCTCCTTTCCCGTGAGGACAGAGTCCACCTGGCCAGGCTGCGATGTGGGCACCATCCAGCCCGTCTGAGTTATTAAAAGAGGCTGTATGACTCCGTCCAGGACACCTGTCCGGGCTGTAACACAACACCGTACACTGTCAAACACATTATGGAAGACTGCATAACACACACCACTTACACCAACAACACAACACACACTCCTTGAGACCCTTGTTGGAAAACACGGTCTCGGCCGTGGCGGTAGGAGCTCGGGGCTGTTCGGCCAGGCAGCCTAGGGAACGACTATTACTACTACTACTTCTAAAACAATAATAAAGATATATGTAATATAATAAATAAACCCTCTCTGTGTTCCAGTCTACCTCCCTCAGATTAGCATCCAGCCCATAGTGATAGCTGGTTGTTTGGTGCCCTTGGGGTTAGTGGTGATGGCGATGGTGGCGGCCCTGGTGTTACGGTTTAAACATAAATACTGCCATGTTGCGCCGGCTCCTGAGGCCATGTAAGTACTCTATATATACAGTATACATACATACAGAAATGTATAGATCGAGTGCTCCGCACAAAGTGCGATTCCGGTCTCACATCCTAATGGCGGCGGTCCAGGCAACCCTGTTCAAAGCTACCTCACTTGCCATGATTGTTTTATTCAAGATCAGACCGTAAGGTCTGATCCCACATCATTCTTGGTCTGGACCTTGGTGCAGCTCCCTCCAAGTTGGAATATAAACAGATTTAGGCCTACTTGTTATGTAGGTTTTTAATTGTCGTCAAGGACTACATTATGTAGTCTTAGTAAGGGTTGTTAAGGAGTTAGCCTCTTTGACACATAGAGGGAGTTCATTCCATAATTGTGGACCGTTAACTGAGAGAGATCTTTCTCCTACATCTGTATTTCTCTTCGGAATGTAGAGATTATTTTATTGTATTATAGAACTGTTTGTGACATTGTTTACAGTGGAAAGATTCAAGATCTGATCAGGTTAGAGTTTATTTAGGTATTTGAAGATAGCAACCCCTGTGTCATGAAATAGTTTATCTTTTAAGGTTAGCCATTTTAAATCTTATATAATATGGGTGACATGGATGTACTTCTTGGCTCTTCCGTCTACAATTCTAATGGCGAAATTCTGGATTTTTTGAGCACTTGTTAAAAGAGAAATGTTTTATGAGCCCCATATTATATTGCAATAATTCAAAATGCTTAAAATACGTGATTGTACAATGATTTTGCGAGTTCCTTTGTGAAACTAGGCCTTACATTTATGTAAATACATTAGTGTTCCTATTACTTGTTTATTTCACTAATATGTTTGTCTAACACCATATACTGTATCTGTCTATATACTGTATATGCCAAAGTTTTTTACATTTGAGGTAAATTGGATTATGCTGTCATGGAGTTGTAGTTTGGTGTTGCTTGGTATTTTTTATATTAATTGACGTGTCCCTATGAAGATGCATTGTGTTTTGTTAGCGTTCATCATTAGTCAGTTCCTGAAAAAGTATTGGCTTGCTTTGCGTAGCGTTTCTTCTGTTTTAATTATGAGTGTCAAGCTCGTTTGTCACGTCGTTGTGGAGAAACTGAGTAGCCTATCATTGGCATATTGTATTAGTACAGTATGTAACCATTAATTCTTTCAGACATGTCGTTTACAAAGATATTGAATGATATTGGGCCTTATATTGCGCTCTGGGGGATGCCATATTTTGCTTGACTGTGTTCTTTCATTTAAATAGCTGACAAACCATAAGTTATCCTTCGGAAGTTTCTTTAGGAGGATGGTGTGGCTGACGCTATCGAATTGCTTAACCCATTCTGTACGGTGCCCGTCATATGACGGTCGCCATTTTGAGGCAATTATGAGCCCTAAGAGAGAGGCCAGCTGTTGGAAAGAGCGCAGGGGAGCTCCAACCGCCGGCCACAGGTGGCGGGCACACACTGAGCTGTGAGAGAAGGCTCACACACTCATGTGCAGTGTCACACATAGCTAAAACAGCAAAATTTGCCCTTTTTTTACCAATTTTGGTCTTCGTTTGCAAGATCGTTGCATGATAACCAAATGTCTTACAGGGATGATTCAGGTGTCATTGAAAAAACTCTATCATTGTACTTTCAATTCAATTTCAATTCAAAAGACTTTATTGTCACAATTTCATATTACATAAAATAACTGTTAACATTACAACATATTTACATTCAATGTGACAATGAGGATCTGATGCCATGCGGCATATATGTCCTCATTTGTCAATTGTGTATACAAATAATGTAAGTCATCAAACGAAAAACAGAAAAAAGTTAATTCCATAAAAAAAAAATAACATACAAGGAATCCTTATACAGTAATATTCACAGTCTCCTGATTAATAAGCAATGTCTTCATACCCATGACAATAAACATTATTTTTTATAATCATTTGTTTAGTAGGTAACCTTTGAGTCTCTTTTTATATGAATCAAAATTACATTGAGTATCTATTTTTCCCATTATATTGTTCCACATGTAAACACCTTTGTGTCTAAATGTTCTCTTCATTATGTTAGTTCTAGCAACAGGAATATGTAGTCTGTGACTTTGTCTAGTTAGGTGTTGATGTACTTTCACGGATATATAATAGTATTACGCTCTGGCTCTTGCTTATGCATGATAAAGAGCATCAAATGAAGGCAATTTCAGGCAATTATGCCCGCAGCATGAGTGTTAAAGAGGTCGCACAGGGTTAATAGAGATATTTGTTTATTGTTCATGGTGTTGTAGATTTTATTTGTGATTGCTGTTTCGGTAGATAATTAGGTCGAAAGCCGTGTTGATTTTTAGAGAGAAGTTCGCTAGGCTCAAAGAATGTTGTAAGTTGTATTAGGACGATTTTTTTGAGGATTTTAGAGAAAATAGGGAGAAAGGAGATTGGACGGTAGTTGCTGGTGTTGCTTTTATCTCCGTTTTTAAATAGAGGAATAACTATTGCATGTTTCCATAGTGTAGGGAAGACGTCGGTAAAAATAGAGGTGTTTATGATTAATGTTAAGTTGAAGATATAATATGTGAAACCATGTCAATATTGTGATCCTTCGCACATAGTGTATATATTCATTCTGTGTACTGTGCTAAGTTTATTTTCATACCTATAAGTTCATGGACTTTCATTTTTTCACCCAGCTTAGTTCATCCATCCTCTGCACATGCCCAAACCATCCAAGCCTACTAGTACAAATCTCATCACTGATACTCTTGATACCTAACCATCTATTCAGCTATTTACTAGGTATCCTATCTTACAGTTTGGCACCACACATCCATCTCACCATTATCATCTCATTACGTTCCAATCTGTTAATATCAGGGATATTTCTGAAGCATATATCATTGCACTTCTAACACATGAAGTGTACACCTTTCCCTTCAAGGGGAGAGGGAGTTTTATGGTAAGTAGTGGGCCTAGTGGCAACAGTTCTCTAATCTTTCCCAAGCTGCATCTTATTCTGGTTATAGTGGCGGCCTCGGCCCCATCACCAGCAGAGATGATATCTCCCAAGTAGCAAAACTTTTCCACCATTTCTTTGCCTCATTGTCAAAGTTAACACTCTTGAGTCGGTCATAGAACACAAGCTCACCTTTGCATACTATGCATACAAACTCCCAAACTTTGGACTTCTTTCTCAGCAGAGGTCCCTTTATTCTAGTGCAGCGCTTTTTCTCGTGGTGAACCCAGCAGCGGCAGACGCTACACTGTATTGAATTCTCGCCCACCCCTTATTTGCATAATGTGCATGGGTATACAGTACACCAGAAGTGGTAGAGGCACTGAAGAAGGTAAATTTGGGAAGAAACACCAGGAATAGATGAAGTGTGTGGGGAGATGCTAATCTATGGAGGAGAAATAGTGATTGAGTGGATCTGGAAGATGTGCAGACTTGCATGGGAATGAGGAAGAGTGCCAGGTGATTGGAAGTCAGGTATAATAGTCCCCTTTTACAAAGGGAAAGGGAAGTGTGTGGAAACTATAGAGGAATATGTCCCCTTAGCATAGTAGGAAAGGTGTATGGTAGGATATTTATAGACAGAGTGAGAGGAGTGTCGGAGGGATTGGTAGGTGAGGAACAAGGTGGCTTCAGGAGAGGAAGAGGAAGTGTGGGCCAGATCTTCGCTCTGACGTGTATAGTAGAGAAATATCTGGAGAAGGGTAAAAAGATATATAAAGCTTTCATGGATCTAGAAAAGGCCTATGACACAGCAGGAGATACAAGGAATGTGGAAGGTCCTAAAGATGTATGGAGTGGATGGCAAGTTGTTGAGAGGAGTACAGAGTATGTATGAGGGTGTACAAAATACAAAGGAGCGCAAAGGAAATCTAGGAACAACGGGTCTAGTGACCCCTCTGGCTGCTTGGCCTCCAAAACACTGTGAATCAAGTGTCCAAAAAGTGGTTTAGATTGGGAAAGGGAAAATTGGGAATAGAACTACTGCCCTGGAACTAATGTCCGTGGCAGGATTAGGAAGTTAGTAGGGGACAGATGGGTTAGTAACATAACACAGTTACAGTATAAGTGATCTTTCGTATATCTGGGAAAAAGATATTAATGTCTTAGAACTATATATACTGTATATACGCAGTAATTCTTGATGAATCTGAGGGAGGAATATAATAAAGTTATTCATTTACAAATGCAGTCAGTCGCGGGTTTGATGCAAGATATTTGTCTAGGCAAAGTTTAAAAGAATAAATGGTGCTGCAGTCTATAATGGCTCGGGGAAGCCCATACCACAACTGGACAACTCGATTAAAGAAAACATTCTTAGATTCGTGAGAGTTAAAAGATTTAACAATAATTTTGCAACCGTTTCCCCGTGTGTAACTAGATTGGTTGATAGTGAAGTACTTACTACAGTTCATATTGTCGATGCCTTTGATGATTTTGAGCACTTGAATTAAGTTGCTTCTTAATCTGCGTTGGGTTAACCCGTGAACGGCATGGAACCTCTTAAGAGGTTTTGGTGGGCCAAGGCACCGATCCTCTTAACCCTCTCCGACATATGACGCGATTTTGAGCCTATTAGGGATACTTTAAAGCCTTTGTTACCATCAGGGGTATTTAGAAACCTCTAGTTTAGTTACTTCAACCTCTGTAGTTGTCTTTGAGTTAGCTGTGGGCAGAAAACTAATTTTGGAGAGGTACAGTAGGGTCCCGCATAAAACGTGTTTACATAAAACGAGTCTCGATTAAAAGGAGCGACCTAAAATATTAATATTTAATTTTCGATCAGAACGAATGTGATCACATAAAACGAGTCCGCCACCAAAGTGGGGCAAATCCGAGGAGTTTTCATATAGAGCGCCGAAATATCGTACAAAACGTACGAAATATCGTACGCTTTCATATAGAACGCCGAAATATCGTACAAAACGTACGAAATATCGTACGCTCCTGACGGAAATTTACGCTTCCAGTGAACATTGACGATATTGGGCCACCAAAATGCCGTGTTCACATAAAACGAAATCGCATAGAACGCCCTCGTTTATCGACCAATTACTCGTTTTATGTGAGACCCTACTGTAATTATAAGAGTGAGAGAACTCTATTTCTTATTGCTAATCTGGCAACCTCTGCGTCATATGAGTCTGAAGGGGTTAAGAGGTAAGTCGTAAAAAAAAGACTTATAAAAGGCCCCAGTAGCACTTCAAACAAGGGAATATTTGATTAAGTGAGATAATTCCCCTCCATACCTTTGACCCACATACCTTTTGACCCACATTTGTCAAAACCCCCTCCTTTCCCCCCCCCCCTTCAATTATCACCTATTTTTCCTCTTATTCCCTTGTTTATTGGTGTAATTACCGTGCCAATATCTCCAAACCAGTCTCAGGGTGTGGTCTTGCGTGTCTAGGGTGTGGGGAAAGAGAGAGAGACAGGCTTCAGTCTGCTTCTAGGCATTGAGAGGGGAGGGTGTATTGCTCGAGAGTCTCTCACCTCATGAATGAACTGTCGGCAATAATTCGCGATTTTCAGCCCACAAATGCTATTCCCACTTGTTTTATTGCTGTTACATGTTTATATCTTCATATTAAACGTAAAATAGGCGCATATGAATAAGTAATAACAATATTTTTCGTAAAATTACGATTTTAGGCGGGAATGAAGCCTAATACCGTCGCCTGGCGTTAGAGTGTCCACTGCATATAGCTCGCGCATAAAGTGTTAAAGGAATACAATTTAATTCTCTAAGACACTCCTTGTATGGTTTGTTCTTTAGGATAGGGATCATTTTGGTAACTCTTCGTAGAAACTCGTTCTAGCTTGTCTATATCTTTCTGGTAATAAGGGCACCAGGATTGAATGCAGTATTCCAGCAGAGGGCGGACTAAGGAATTGTAAAGAGTTAGGATAACTTCTTTGGATTTATGCTCAAATGACCTGCCTATAAATCCAATTCTTTTGTTTGCCTTCTTAACAACTTCTGAACATTGTTGACTCGGTTTTAGGTTACTCGATATTGTTACTCCCAGATCGGTTTCTCTGTCTACACTCTTAAGCTGAGTGCCATTCATCGAATAGTTTGCTTTCTCATTTTGGTATCCGATATGTAGTACTTTACATGTATCCGCATTGAAACTCATTTGTCAAATTTGGGCCCAACATGACAACTTATCTAGATTGTGTTGCATATCGTCAACTTGTTCAGTTGAGAGTACGGTATTTGCAATTTTTGTATCGTCAGCAAACTTTGATATTGTACAGGTGAGACCCTCATCTATGTCATTGATGTAAAATAGAAAGAGAATTGGTCCTACCGATCCCTGGGGTACCCCGCTACTTACATTGGTCCATTTAGATGCCTTACCGTTTATGACTACTCTTTGCTTTCTGTCACTGAGCCAATTTTATATCCATTTCAACAAACTGTCTTGTATTCCATGCGCTTTTAGTTTTAGCAGTAAACGTTTTGTGGGGAACTTTGTCAAAGGCCTTTAGAAAATCAAGGTATATAATATCTACAGCTTTACTCTCATCATAGAGGTTGAGGATATCGTGAAAGAAGTCCAAGAGATTTGTTAAGCAGAAGCGTTTGTTACGGAAGCCTTGCTGAGTATCTTTAAGTATGTTATTTTCCTCTAAGTGATTAACGAGTCTGTCTCTTATGAGTGTTTCTAGCATTTTACATACACCTGAGGTTAAGCTAATTAGACGATAGTTACTGGGTAGAGATTTGCTGCCTTTTTTTAATATCGGTGTTACGTTGGCTTGCTTCCACTGATCAGGCATAGTTTCAGACTGCAAGGATTTATTGAATAGCAATGTCAGTGGTTTGGAGAGCTGATCCTTAGCTTCCTTTAGAACTCTGGGTGAGATTTTATCAGGTCCGGACGTTTTATTTACCTTGAGTTTATCTAAACAATTCAATACTTCTCTCTCTGTAATGGTGATATTGCTTAGAACATCAGAATTATCAATCTGAATCGGCAATGCTGTAGGGATATCACTGAGGTCTTCTGTTGTAAAAACTGATGCAAAGAAGGTATTGAGGGCATTACTCATTTGTACTTCATCTTTGGTGTATTCTCCATTATCATCGACTAACAGTCCAACAGTTGAAGTAACTACTTTTTTCTCTCTGATATAACTATAGAATTCTTTCGGGTTTGTTTTACTTTGATTCGCAATATGTAACTATCTATCTATCTAATGCCTGACGCCGTGATCGCCGAAGGGGTGACCACGAACGAACCGCCCCCATGCACCTCTGTCCCCAGTCAGTCGATGCCCCTCTTCCCAACCAGCACCAGGGTCTTTTTACTTTGCTTAATTAACTTTTTGGCTTTACGTCGTAGTTCTACAAATTTCACCCGTTCTTCGTCATTTTGTGAGGATTTTAATCTATCATTAGCAAACGTTTTAGCAAGCAGACAGTCTGAAATCTCTTTATTCCACCATTATGGCTAATCATTATATCCTGTATGCCATATTTTCGATGGTATGCAGTCTTGCACTGCTTTTAGGTAAGTGGTTGCGAATAATTCCCAAGATGTATTTATGTCGTTATTGTTAATTAGAAAGCTCCAGTCAGATTCTTTAAACATAGCTCTAAGTTTATGAAATTTTGCTTTCTCTAAATTAGGGACTTTTTCGATGCTGCTATTTGGTTCGTTACTAGTAAACTTTAAACTGAAAGTTATTGTACGATGGTCGCTGTTACTGAATTCATCACCAATATACAAATTCTCTATTAATTCTTCTTTTGTTGCAAGTACAAGGTCAAGAACGTTATTACCACGGGTCGGCGATTGAACAAATTGATAAAGCGAACTCTCTTGCAAGTTCGCATACAAGTCATGTCCAGAGTGTGAAGTAAGAGTATTGCCCCACTTGGTCACAGGTAAATTAAAGTCGCCAAAAATTACAATATTTTGTGAGTTACTTTCATCTGCAACGTGTTCGTAAATGTCTCAGTCAGTTTGCACTGATTGAGCTGGAGGTCTATATTAATGCAAGTATTATTTTTGTACCTTTATTATTCTTTATTCGCACAAAGGATGTGTCGACGTTCACAATTTGAGGTTTTGACAAGAGGGTCGGGTTAAGACTTTCTTTGCTATAAAGTAAAACGACACTCCCATTTCTATTTATTCGGCTTTTCTCAAACATTAAATAACCGGGAAATGAATACTCTGCTAAAAAGTCTCTGTCTTCTGTATTGAGCCAAGATTCTGTTATGCCAATCACGTCACAATTTTCTGTTTACACTAGTTACTCTAAATCTGAAAATGTATTGCGTATGCTACTAGCGTTTGCATAAAAAGACTTTAAAGTTGCGGTTTTAGAACTCGCAGAACGCTCTTTAATCAAATTTTTGGTTCTGGTCGAATCTACATTTACATTCATGGCTGTCCTTGGTCCTCGGTCGTTATCCCTGGAGGTTTTGAATTTGGGGTTTGTTGATGGAGCTTTATCCAAATTCGTGGTTCTTGATGGATTAGCATTTAATTCCTTTGCAGGTCGCCATCCTCGCTGTTTTCGGTCCTCCTTCCTGGTTGTCCTGTGCTGAGTTGATTTCTTCTCCGAAAATCCTTCACCGCATCGTTGAGAGGACGCCCAAAACATGTTGCTCCCACCTGGTTCAGATGAACTCCATCGTCCGAAAACAAATAGTCATCGTAGTAGAAATTGTCCCAGGTGTCGACGAATCCCACATTCTCTGGAGTGACTGGAGTGTGAAGGTGGCATTGTGCGTGTAAGTCTAGTTGGGCGAGTTCTTTGATTTGAAAGGTGGGTTGAAGCAGGGGTGTGTCATCTCTTCATGGTTGATCAATCTATTCATGGATGGAGTTATTAAAGAGGTTCAAAGTTGAGCAGAGAATACTGGAGTGACATTTATAAGAGAGGAACATGAGTGGAAGTAGCCTGTGCTGTTATTTGTGGACGATACCGTACTGTTAAGTGATGATGAGTGGGCACTGCAAGGCTTAGTAAGTGGCTTCGGAGCAGTGTGTGAGAAGCGGAGTTTGAAGTTGAATGTGGAAGTGAGCAAAGTTATGGTCTTTGAGACGAATGAGATAACCAACTGTGAGATACGGCTGAATGGTCAGGAGATGGAGAATGTGAGATCCTTAATGTGTCTAGGCAGTATGTTGAGTGGGGGTGGGGATCTGGTGAGTGACATACAGGACAGAGTGCAGAAGGGTAGGAGGGTTGTAGCACATTGACACTCTAAATATTGAACCATCTCTTCCATAATCAAATAAATGCCTCACAGGGATAGGAGCATGGCATAATTCTAACCAATGAACCATTTCTTCCACTAATCTAATAAATACTTCACAGTGATAGGAACATGCCAGAACTCTAACCACTGAATCATCTCAACTTCTTCCACTAATCCAACCACTACCACCCAAAGAGAAAAGCGTCTCGATGAACCTGGATTGGATGATGAAGGCCGAGGAGCTGCGTCGAGATCAGAAACCCATCCACCGTCCCCAGCTAACCCCCTTCTCTTTAGCCCCATTTTGATATCTTAAGACGCTGTTTCTTCCACTAATTCCACTACAACCACTACCACCCAGGGAGAAGAGTGTGTCGATGAACCTGGACTGGATGATGAAGGCGGAGGAGCTGCGTCGACGACAGAAGCCAATCCGCCTCCCTCTCCTGTCAGCCACCCTCACTCAACTCTACACCAACGGTACCACACCAACCATTAAGTTATTTTATGTGTTTTTGGACCACCTCCTCCCTCATGCTTAGCCACATTAGTTTTGAGATTCTAAGGCGTTCACCCTCTTACTTTGGCGATATTAAAACTTTTTGTGCCATTTAGGTTTCGATTGTTTCCTGGTTTGTGCCAAGGAGTGTCAATTATTTCCTGGCAAGCGAAAGCGAGCATGCAATTTAGGAGGAACTGACGTTTGGTCGGGACATTTTTTCTACCCAAAAAAAAAAAAAAAAATCTCAAAGGGCGGTCTTGGGGGTATTTGTTAAGCTTCATGGAGGTCTTAGGAGGAAATTAACCCTCAAGCCGCGGGGCCCGACATATGTCTACCGAGAGAATAATGGCCACCCCTGCGGTGCACGACATATGTCGGAAGTGATGTTGAGCACATTATCGGCTCTGAGAGAGAGTCCACGCGTTGGGAGGGGTGACCGGTCAACTCAACCAGTAGACCATTTCAACCAGTAGCTCTCAACCAGTACCAGGTTAGGTTAGTACTATATTTTGGCACTGGTTTGGTTGGTCTGGGTTAATTTGGCACTGGTTGAGAGCTACTGGTTGAAATGGTCTACTGGTTGAGATGACATGGAACCGTTGGGAGGACAATTGGCGGGCTCTGACCGTTCAGCACGGACCCAGTGCCGCGACTGACACTACCTCTGCAACATTCCACACCCACGGCCTCGCGAGACCAGGAAAAAACTCGGGAAATTACCGTATTTTAGGGTTTTTTCCCTCGTGTTGCGCGATCGCTACAGGATAACCCGTGGTCGTACAAAGATGATTCAGGTGTCATAGGAAAGCTCTATTATCGCCCTTTCACGGATACATAATTGTATTACGCTCTGGCTCTTGTTTATGCATGAAAGAGAGCATGGAATGAAGCTCGTTTAGGGTAAATATGCCCGCCTGGAAGGTAGTAGAAGTTACAAATATCCCCGTCGGTTAAGAGTTAAAGAAAGTAATGAATACAAAAATAAATTAGAAAATAAATACTATCTTATGGATATATGGTAGCTAAAAGGATTAACCCCTCCTGACATGGTGATGGGCTGGTCTATCAGAGTGAGAACTGAGCGATCTCTGCCATACCCATAGATTACTCTGACTGTTCCTTTTACTTATATATTTTCTAGATCTCAAGTGACGGCATCTCTTCCGTGGATTGGCCTACCAATCTACCAAGATTGGAAGCCAAAGCGTTACATTTTTTCCTTTGCCCCTCAGCTTTCTCTTCATAATTGCTGAGGGGCACAGGGCCCTGGGTGGGGCTTTGGTTTCCCGGGCATTTCTGTCGCCTTCCTCAGCTCCCCGCCATGGAGTGGCTTCGGTCACCCAGGCTTTATAGTGGTCGGCAGGTCGTTGTTGTTCCCCAAGCCGCCTGGCCGAACAGCCCCAAGGCCCAGAGCAAGGCCAAGGCCATAACCGAGCGCCCACACAAAACCCTCCATGCCGACCACAATAAAGCCTGGGTGAGCGAAGCCACTCCATGGCGAGGAGCTGAGGAGGGTGCGGAAACGCCCGGGAAGCCAAAGCCCCACCCAGGGCCCTGTGCCCCTCAACAATTATGAAGAAAAAGTTGAGGGGCAAAGGAAAAATGAGACGCTTTGGCTTCCAGCCTTGGTAGATTGGGAGGTCAATCCACGGAAGAGACGCCGTCACTTGAGATCTAGATAATATATAAGTAAGAGGAACAGTCAGAGTAAGCTATGGGTATGGCAGAGATCGCTCAGTTCTCACTCTGATAGACCAGCCCATCACCACATAACTAGAACCCAATCCTTTCAGCATCAGCTAGGAAAGGCCCTAGAAAGCCACCTTTAGTTTGTTGATAACAATACTCTTAATTCACTCCATTTAGCTGTCTGTTATTTTCTGAAACATTCTTTATTCACACCATTCAGCTATCAGATGTTTTCGGGGCGAACGATAGCGAGCCTATAGCTTTGAGGAAATTGGCTTTCGGCCAGGATATTTTGCTATGGAAAAATGTACAAATTTAGCTTGGATGGGAATTTGTTAGCTTGAAGGAAGTCTAATGGAGTGAAAGAGGAAAAGTTTAAAAGACTGGACCCGCACCACAGACGGTTAAGGGGAGATTTTAACTTAAGGGTTATAGTCTGGCCCCCCTTCTCCTTCATATTCATCCCCAATAGTTTGGAGATTTTAAGACGTTCGCCCCATTATCTTGGCAATATTAGGAACTTTCACACCATTTCTGTCAATTATAAAATCTTTCGTGCAATTCAGGTGTCGATGTTTTTCTGGCGAGCGATAGCGAATCAGTAATTCAGGATGAATTGTTATACCGAAAAATTTTCACATATATCTCGAGGGTTTTGGTGGTATTTTTTAGGTTTTATGGAAGTCTGGGAACCACACTAAAAATCTCCCCTTAACCCTTTCAAGATCCGATTATGCATTTCTTTTCCGTTTTTTAAGGACGGAGGTCTGCTTTAGGGACCATTATGTCCCAAATTTTGAAAAAAAAGCAAAAACTTGCTAGAAAGTAGCTTTAATGTGTTGGCAATACTGTCGTGAAGAAATTGCATCATTTGGTAGAGTAATGCATTGGATACCTTTGGATACCTTTGGATGTGTTCGCCGCTCTTCTAGCGGCACCAAGGAGCGCGACGCCCCTCGTTATGGGTGGTGATTTGGTGCAGTAGACTGTTTGAAGCGACAGCTCGCTCCCCTGCGAGGATGGGCTCGTCTGGCACTTTTTGCAGTTCGACATCTAGGGCTCTCTTGAAGTTGTCTAACGAGATGTCCCTCATGTCTCTTACTCGCCGTGGGAGTTTGTTGAAGAGACGTGGGCCTCTGTGTGATAACCAGCCCTCTCGCAGAGAGCCCATAGCACCCCTGTTATTCATCCGGGGGATTTCGCATTCCCAGCCTCTCCTATCACTGAATTTCATGACTATCGGAGTGTGTAGGTTTGGTACTAAACCCTCTGCGATTTTCCACGTGTATATTATTAGGTAACGTTCTCTTCTACGTTCCAGTGAGTACAGATTCAGTGCTCTTAAACGCTCCCAATAATGTAGATGTTTTATCAAACTTATATCCGAAGTGAAATTTCTTTGTACACTCTCTATGTCATTTATTTCACCTGCTTTGTATGGGGATGTTAATACGCTACAGTATTCAAGCTGCGGTAGCACTAGAGATTTGAAGAGCGTTATCATAGGCAATTCACCGCGTGTTTTAAAAGTACGCAGAATCCAACCCGTTAGACGTTTCGCAGCCGCTACTTTGACCTGGTTATGTACTTTGAAACCCATATTTTCAGACATTAATACCCCAAGGTCTTTCACACTGTCTTTCCGTTCTATTATGTGGTTAGATTCTGTTAAGTAATTTGTAATTTGTTTAACACCATTATTATCTCCGTACCGTATTAATTGGAATTTTTCCTCATTGAATTGCATGTTGTTTTCCCTGGTCCACTGGAACACTACATTCATGTCTTCCTGCAGTCGGCCCGTGTCCTCTTGTGTGTTTACTATCTTGCTTAATTTTGTGTCATCAGCAAAAGACGACACCGTACTGTGTCTGGTGTTGGTATCTATGTCGCAAATTAGTATGAGGAACAGAAGGGGCGCTAGCACTGTTCCTTGGGGCACTGAGCTTTTGACATCCGAAGGCTCAGAAGTGACTTGGTTTACTGCTACCGATTGTTTTCGGTTTACGAGGAAATTGTATATCTACCGTCCGATTTTCCCAGTTATACCTTTTGCTTTCAGTTTGTGGGCTATTATACCATGGTCACATTTATCAAATGCCTTAGCAAAATCGGTGTAAATGACATCCACGTTTTTCTTTTCTTCTAGCGCTTTAAGAATTTTGTCATAGTGTTCCAAAAG
The DNA here is from genome assembly GCA_032716605.1 of Paralithodes platypus. NCBI lineage: Eukaryota > Metazoa > Arthropoda > Malacostraca > Decapoda > Lithodidae > Paralithodes > Paralithodes platypus. The sequence goes on from CM064572.1 coordinate 41,664,944, forward strand.
TTGTGAGAGACATGATCTTCCCGCTCTGAACCCATGTTGACCGGTGTTGTGTAGTTCATTTGTCTCCATGAATGTTGAAATTTTTGCTTCGCAGGATTCGCTCGAAAACTTTAATGATGTGAGAGGTTAGAGCTACCGGGCGGTAGTTTTTTGGTAGTGCTTTACTCCCTCCTTTATGCAGTGGGGCAATTATTGTGTTTTTCAAGCTATCTGGTATGTCACCAGTGTCTAGACTCCTTCTCCACATTATAGCCAGGGATTTTGAGAGGTTTTCCTTACATTTTTTCATTAGGATCAAATTCCATGAGTCCGGGCCTGGTACCGAGAGGGATGGCTTGTTGGAAATGGCCTCTTCTATGTCTTTTGGACCGAAATCAATATCCAGCATCTGAGGGGTTTCCGTGGGGGAGGTTTCCATGAAGAATATATTTTGGTCTCTGATGACTTTTGTTTCATCAGGCTCACTGAATGCCATTTCATACTGCCTGCTTAAGAGTTCGCTCATTTCCTTTTTGTCCCCTGTGAAAGAGCCGTCCCCTTTGCTCAGTGGGCCGATGTTTGATGTTGTTTTAGCCTTTTGTTTGGCGTATGAAAAGAAGTATTTGGAATTTTCCTGATACCTGCAATAGCTTTCCTCTCCTCTTCCATATGTTGTAGTTCATATGATATTCTTAGCCTTTGTTCAATTTCCACAATTTCTCTATCTATTTCGACCTTTTGCCTATCCTGTAGATTTTGATGTGTGCGTCTTTGTGTGAGTAATTTTCTTCTTCTGTACAGCCTCCTCCTTTCCCGATCTTGTTTGCTTCTTCGTTTTGTTTGTCTTGCAGGTATATGGTGGCTACAGATTTGGGTCATGGTTTCTGTTATTAAGACTAGACATTCTGCTGGTGTCAGGTTATCCATTAAATCTTCCCAGTCTATTTCCTCCATTTCTTGATTTACCTCTTCCCACCTAATGTTTTTGTTATTGAAGTTAAATTTACTGAAGGGGCCATTTTTTTTTTCTCGATTCTGAGGTTGTCTGTACACTTTCTAAGGTTGTTTTGATCTCAATTAATTTATGATCTGAGTATGTTGTGTCCGATATGTTAATGCTGTGTACTAGAGAGTCGTTGTTAGTGAAGACCAGGTCTAAGATATTGTTTTCCCGTGTGGGTTCAGCAATATGGTGGGTAAGACTAAAAAAATCACAAAGTTCAAAAAGCTCTCTCGTATTAGTATTTGCTTCTCCGGTGTTATTTGCCACTAACTGGTTTTCTAGTTGTCTCCATTTAATGTTTGGTAGGTTAAAGTCTCCTAGCCATATAATATTTGGTGTTGGGTTCCCCAGGGTTTCCACTTCTGATTTTAATTTGTTGAGCTGGGTTTTGAATTCTTCTCGGTATGAGTCTGGAGGCCTGTATGTAACAATAACTGCTAAATTTAGGGATTCTATTTTAACTCCAAGTATTTCCACCACTTCATTACTGTTATTTAGGAATTCAGTACATATCAGTGAGTCATGTATGTACAAGGCTACACCTCCATGTGATCTATGCGGTCTGTCCGCCCTATGTAGGTTGTAACCAGGAATCCATACCTCACTATCTTCCTGATCTTTAATGTGAGTTTCTGTGAGAGCCGCAAATATAGCGTTTCCTTCTTCTAGCAGGCCCCTAATAAATGGTACTTTGTTCGTGGTTCTATTTTTTAGGCCTTGGATATATGCAAACAAGATTGGGGAGGGATTGTTTGGAGTACTATGTGTACCTAATAGTCTTCGTGATGTATTGGCCACTCTTGGGAGGCCAGGAGGTGCTCGAGGTGTTCTATGTGCTCTTCCATCTCCCTCAGTCTCTTCATCTTCATCTGCCCTTTCCCTCCTTGCCTTTTTCCTCTGTCTCGTCCTCGCATAGCTAGAGAGTTTTTTGGGCTACCATTCGTGTTAGGTCTAGCATATCTCCAAGTCCCTTTAATATGAAAAGCTGGGCATTTCATATTGTAGCAGGTCTTGTTCTCAAGTGATGTCTTGCAAAGGGATGGGTGGTGGTATTTGCAGGTTTCACCAAATCTACATTTTCCATGACTGGTTATGTTGTTGCAAATTTTGGGATGAGCAAATCTACATGAATTCCCATTATATTCGCCCTTTTGACCAAAGCACCTTCTTTCCAGATAATATCTGCACACTGGTGTAGACAACCCCAGTAGGTGTGGCTGGGGCTGCAAGGGGTTATGTGGTGAGCTAAGTGTGGTTGTGGGTGATAGTGGGCTTGGTATATGGGTGGGTGAGGCCTGCAGGGGGGTGGAGTTACGGGTCGGTTGTAGGTGGGCAGGTGGCAGTGGTTAGGGGGGAGACGATGTGGAAGGGGAGCCTGATATGGGGGCTTGTTGCATCCTACGTTCATCCTGGTTATCAATATCCAAATACATTTTAAGCAGGAGGATAAATTATAGGTTTGATTCCCGGAGGGAAGAAAGAAAACCTAATACTGTATTTAGTAGGGGCCCCGTAATCATTGACGATATGCCTATTAATATAATAGCCTCCATTCAAGCGCCCGCAGTACCCAGTTTGAATCTACCGCTGCGGGGAGAACGGAGTATGCTCCATAAGGGAAACGCTTATTCTCTTATGGAATCGTCTTATGATTGGGTAAAATCTTCATAAATTATAAAAAGGAAAAATATACTTAATAAATGTTATACTATAGCTTTCCATCTCGTGGATTTCTTGTGTGGGGTTCCTTGCCGTTGATTCCTCATCCGCCATACTTCCTTCACTGATATATTAAGACTCAAACTCAAGCCATCAAGCGAATGGGAAGGGGATGGATGGGAGGGCCCTACAACGTCAATGATTACGGGGCCCCTACTAAATATTAGGTTTTCTTTCTTCACTCCGGGAATCAAACCTATAATTTATAAGTGGCCCCTCCATCATTGACGATATGCCTGATATCTCAAGACTGGAGGGGGACATTCGTGACAATATCAATACACTAACAAAGTAACTCAGGTAGAGACAAAGGATCCATATTATAGGTTTGAGTCCCGAAGGGAAGAAGGAAAACCTGATATTTAGTAGTGGCCCCGGAATCATTGACGATGCGCCTTAACGTAGGTAATGGCCAATCTTGAACTCTAGCTTGCTGTTCAAACCTTCCCGCCCGGGGAGAGATCAAATACGATTGCCACACATCGTGAGCGAAATGCTCTAAAAAAACATTCACGGACTCGTCCTTATGACGTGGGTAGTACTACTAGAAAAAACTAGTAAAAATTAATTAATATACAAAATATAAACTTGATCTAGCAATGCGCTTCCCATGCGTCTGATGTTTTGGGTACGGCACGCCATCCTCCTCGTAGCGGCTGTTCATTCTTAATCTGACATATCGAGACTCTCAAAATGTAGCAGATGAATGGGAAGGGGATGGATGGGAGGGCCTAAATCGTCAATGATTCCGGGGCCACTACTAAATATTAGGTTTTCCTTCTTCCCTTCGGGACTCAAACCTATAATTTATTAGTGGCCCCTTCATCATTGACAATGCGCCTGATATCTTAAGACTGGAGGGGGACATTCATCATGAACATCGAATACCACTAATAAACCAGGTAAGGTCCAAACAAACACGTACTAATCAGATCAGTTTAATATAAAAATATAAAAAGGGGTTACAGGCGGCGTTTCTTAAAGGAAGCCTGTGGTGTTAGCACCTTTACGTTTGATAGAACAGTTGGTGTAACACAAAAATAAACTATTCATTTAGTTTATACATCCCAAAATAAATGAGAATCTCATTGTTATCCAAATTTGATAATATGTTGGCCTATATATTTATGGCCTCAGGTACTGTATTACCAAAATATTTGTACTCTCACTCTAATCCTAATCCTTAAGATTATTGAGTATATTGGAAACTCTATTGCATCCATAGTGTTAACATAAAAACAAAAATTTCCTGAGTAGACTTACTTTAGTCTAAGGAACAGATTATCACATGACCTTAATACTCGTTACATTTTGTATCACTTCAGAGGCAGGTAGAGTCCTTAGCTAGGATACTCCCCCCCCCCCCTTTTCATTACAAAAATAGCTTAAAACCAGACTTTCTGCGTTAATGCTACACATTTACAAGAAGGTTTCATGAGATTGACAGACAAGTAACGTGTGAGGAATGTATGATTTGATGACCACAATTGGGTCTGCTGAATATCATCTAGAGAGGAATTATGGAGGAATCGAAGTGATGCCACCCATTTACGGATATCGTGTGATCGTGCCAACACACCGGGATTACTCTCACGAATGACTTCCACTAATAACGCAGCTAGCCGGCGTTTTTGTAAACGTTTACCTGTCCATGAAACCCAGAGGGCTCCCGCCTGTGAGGGCCGGGACGTCTGCATAAATAACATAAGTGACTGCACTGGACAAAGTAAATGGTGCCTGTCACCTTGTTTCAGAGCCGGAATTTCGAACTCTGTAAATACATGATTACAATGTTCATTCTTAGCTATGAAGTTAGGAGCAGGAGCAATATGTACACCCATGTTGCGCCTAGAAAATCTTAAGCAGGTTGGCTCCGAACACATCGCCACCAACTCAGACACCCTGTCACCTGTAGCCAGTGCCATTAAAAAAATTGCCTTTTTAAGTATTAAGTCAAAGGGAGGATCCTTGCAATATTTACGGGACTGAAGCATCTCAAGGACCAGATCAAGAGACCAGGTGGGTGTGAGTTGATGAGGAGGAGGGCGAAGCCTGAAGCAAGACCTCATGAAACCCTTTTCCTTCGCCTCCGCCACAGACAGACCAGTTAAATCGAAAAACGGTGTCCTAATTGCTGTGAGGTGATTCCTTAATGTGACAACTGACAACTTTTGAATATCAAATAGGTAATTTAAATAATAAAACACCAGAGCCACTGAAGACTGCTGTTGACCAGTTTCTACAATCCAGGTAGTAAATGATTTCCAGTGTGATTGGTACTGTCGTCGGGTTGACTGAGCATACTGATTAATCAACTTGTGAGTCACGGTTTCCCCAAACTGGCCTAGCCATTTGGTCTTCTGAATATCCACAAGGCAAAAGTCAGCGAGGTATTGAGGTTTCCAATTGTCTCTAAGTGGAAGTACGAGATCGGGTGCGACACCGGGTTCTCGCACCACGTCTTCAATTGGTTGTACCACACTTGAGCCGGCCACAAGGGCGCGATCATCGAGACCATGCCCCGATAATCCCGTAGTTTGTGAACTACTTTTCACATTAAGGATGCGTCTGGAGGTGGAAACAGATAAATAGAGCTCCATTTGTTCCACTCTACCAGAAATGCGTCCGGACCCCCCGCCGGAGTCAGACTCCGGCGTGTGAGGTACTGAGGCAGCCTGTGGTTTGCCTCTGACGCGAACAAGTCCACTTGTGGATGGTAGGGCTCGGCAATCATCTCTTGAAAGATGTTTTGTCTGAGAGCCCATTCTACTTGAGTGCTCTGTCTCCGGGACAGCGCATCCGCCCATACATTCGCCACGCCGGGCAGATACGTTGCGTGAAGATAAATCCCGAGCCTCGCGGGTAGTCGAAATATCTTTTCCGACAACTCTTGTAACACTCGAGATCTCGCTGACCCTTGCTTTTGAATGCATATCACTGCAGTCAAATTGTCCAATCTGAAGGCTAGGGACTTTCCCGCCTGGCTCATGCCGTGCTCCTGTAAAAAGAATACTGGGACTAACAACTCCTTGGCATTGATATGAAGATGATTTGATATTGACCATAGACCCTGACCCTGATGGCCTAAGTTTGATTGGTAACCCCATCCCAGGGTTCCTGACGCGTCTGTATCTACCCAAACCGTAGGAGGCGGAGCTGTCCAAGTCAAGGAGGAGCGAATTACTTCTGGATTCGCCCAAGCCGCCAGAAGGCTGTGGATTAATGTTGGAATTGTCCTCAGTGTTTCCGCCGGGGAAAGCGGAAAGCACCTGTTTCCTTCCAAGATAATTCTTTTGACCTTCAGACTACCTAACAGTACCGTCAGCTGTATCCAATTGAGTGAGCCTACCAGAGATTCCCAGATCTTCCTCGTTGTTGTCCGAGAATGAAGAAACTGAAAGAGTTTCCTGCGAAAGAGTTAGTAACTCGGTATCACAGATAAGGCCCACCCCCTGGATTTTCTTGGTGGGAATGAGAGAAGACTTTGCTAAGTTTACCCTGAACCCTAAGGCAGCTACATTATCTAATACCTGTTGAACATGATGAAGGCACATTATCTCGGATTGAGCTACCACAAACCAATCGTCTAGGTACCATAAAATCATGATTCCGTGTTTGACCAATGGTAGCAAAGCCTGTCGGACTAACTTTGTGAAAACTCGGGGTGCTAGATTTAATCCAAAGGGCATTCTTTGAAAGACAAAAGTTGATCTCTGTTGCGTAAAGCTAGAAACTTCTGAAAACGTTTGTTGATTGGGACATGCCAATAGGCATCTGTCAGATCTATTGAGCACATCCAGCCCTGCGGCGGGAGTGACAACCTGATCTGATTCACCGTCAGCATCCTGAATGACCGATTGTGAATGTGGGTGTTGAGAAAGCAGAGGTCGATCACCGGCCTCATCTGAACACTGTCCCTCTTTGGCACCGAAAACAATCGGGATATGAACACTGGCATTGACATAGGACTGGGGATTATGATCTGCTTTTGTGCCATCTCTTTGACAATGGATCCCACCTCCAATGAAACATGATTGAATTCTGTGGGGAAACGTAAACGGGGTCGCCGGGACCACCGCCACGAGAAACCTTAGCGGACCACTGTCCTTGCCCATGTTCGCCGGGGCCATGCCCGGAAATAATCACGGAAGTTGCCATCACATGACTGGTCTTGTCCGGCCGTACTACTCTCGGATCTGTCTCGCCTTGCCTTGGCACTGGGAGTGAGAGAGCCTTGTGGTGTCTCAGTTTTTTTAGGAGGATTGTGACTTTGACTTTGGCATGGGGGGATGAGAGGTCTTGCTACCATCGCTACTGGGTTTACCCCTATATTGACCCCGAAACCACCTTCCTCTACCCCTGGAGTGACCTTGCCCTCTAGGTGTCCTGGTATGAGCAGGGGTTGTGAAAGTCTTGGCTGACTGATTGAACTGTGACTGGCCACGAAAGGAACTCTTAGCTTTGAAATTTGGTTTAGCTGCCTGCTCACCCTTGGATTTAGCAGTGGTGGCAGGTTGTGAGTCTAGGAGAAAATTAACGGTGCGCCAAGCTTCGCTAGAGAGTAAGGTAGATGTGAAAACATTATATAAGATTACCCTTCTACCAATCTCCGCCGGAAGCCTCCTCACCAAGTACACTCTTAGATCTTGGCGGACCCGTACAGCCTCAAAGATAGCTGTCCGAACGTCGCCGAGAGACTGAATCGAGTTTTGGAGGAAGAGGCGTCTGGTCAGAGAAAGAGCCTTCTTGGTTCCGGCGTCCCTAACCGACTCAGTCGTCCGAGCCAGAGAGGCTCCAAGTTGGCGGCTGAGAAGGTATTGAGACGCCAGCCTCCAGGCTTTCTGTCTTATTTTATAATCTTTGTCGATCTGGACCTGTGTGGGAGGACAAAATGGTTCAGGTAATTGGCACAAAGATAGTTTCGGGGCCTCAAGAAAATCAAAACTATGTTGGGGAATCCCGTCTGCCTTGCCTACTGGCATAGAAAACCAATGATTGTCTTCTGACGGAAGTTGATGACTACTTTTGTTGGTAATGGTGCTGGCAAACAGCTGGGCCTCATGTCCCCAAGCAACCCACTGCCCAGACTCCCCTTCCTTGAACATGAACTAATGCAGCCCCATGAGAGTCCTTGAAAGGAATGGAATTTAGTTCTGGGGTCAAACCCTGTAACACTTTTAAATCATTCATCTCATCAGATTTAGTCCAGTCAGAAAACAGTTTTCCGGCGGAAGTAGGAGGCAAGGCGGGGGATTGCGAGTAGACAAAAACTTCAGGATTAAAAAAAGTTGGGATGGCCTTAATAACAACATCAAGTACCTCTCCCGACTGGTTCTTGGCCCGTAACTTTTTCGCTTCACTTGCCTCTATAAGCCAGTGACTCGGGACAGGTAACTCACCTGTAACCATGGGTTGTGCGACCTCAGGGCGTAACGGCTGAACTACTGACCAGGAAGTATCCGGTCCATACAAGACTGGCATAGGGCCTTTCTTGCTGGGGATGGATTTGTCTAGTGGAGGGGGTAACAACTCTGAAAACAATTTCAAGTTAGACGGCAAAAGAGCAGGGGCACCTGAAGTCGGAACCATGGGATTGACAGTGACAGCAGGGGAAGGTGAAGTTATGGTAACTTGAGGATGCACTAACACTTGCCCAAGAGGTCCCACCGCCGGGGCTACTGGTGTTGGAATAACAGCCTGTCGCTTACTCTTAACCTGCCTCATAAAATCAAACAGCTCTTGCAACTGATCTTTTGCTACAAAAATCCCACTATTCTGATCAGATTGGGACGCGGACTGTGACATCTCTGAGCCCTGCGTTCCAGATAGCTGAGAAACTGGGCATTGGCCAGGCGCCAGTTCCTCAGTATATACTCCTTGTTGGTGTATGTGTGAACCCGGTGACCGGGTTGAGGGGGCTGGTACAGCCTCCGACCGAGACTCGTCAACCCGGGCAGCGGTTTCTTGTGTATCTGTTTGTGAATGGTCGGAAACGCCGGGCCCAGACAGATCAAGGAAATTTAAATCTGGGATCTCAATCACGGAGGATTCCTGAACAGATGAATGCCGGTCTGGGGAGCTGCCATGCCCCCGCCGGTGAGAAACTACGCTGCCACTTCTTTCCCTCCCTAACACAGGTAAAACAGCAGGTTCTGGTTTAGGATTAAGGGGAATAGTAAATCGGGGGGAAGAGCCTGAGACAGAACTAGATGTGTCTCTTGATGCCTCACTCCTAGAGGAAGATTTCTTGCCCGACTTTGACGGACCCTGAGCCGTCTTCTTTCCTGATGAGGAGGACTTCGTATGCCGGCTCGACTTTGACTTGTCCCCGGCGGATAATGCGGAGTCAAAATTCGAGCGAGACCTCTTAGCAGCCTGGTCATCTGATGGAGGCTTGGACTGTGGCAAAGGTGATCTGGACCTGTCTCGCCGGCTGGCCGAAGCTGGCGTCTCCGGCGGATCTTCGGTCCGAGGTCACTTTCGGTGGCGGGAGGAAGTGTCACCAGGAGAAGATCCCGGAGGGGGTGAAGTAACTAATGAACTCTTTAACCCGTTGAGCCCCGGCTAGTTATAATATTTTGTTCACCCCAGTCCCAAGCCATTTTCACTTCTTTTTTTTGTTTGCTAAAATGGAAGACAAGGATGAGAAATGAAAAAAAAAAAAAAAATAAATAACCTTGGACATTTTTTTTTTTTGGGGGGGGAGCCTCAACAAAATGTGTTGAGCCAAAATGGAAGAGAATGGTGAGAAATGAAGACAAAAATAAAAAAAAACTCATTTCGGTCATTTGGGGGGCGGGGGGGGGGGGGTTCAATAGTTCGTCTCCCCCGCATGACCACCCGCCCGGGAGCACTAGGGTAAAAACTGAGTATGGCATTGTACGGCATACATCCTAAGGAGTGTCTCACATAAATCTCAAGCCTCTAGCTCCCATACGACCGGAGTAATGAAGGTTCAAAGTGGCGGTGAACTAAGGGTGTAAACTATCCCCACTAAGCCCACCACCACCAGCCGCGTGGCTGTCTCGGCCCGCTCACACCTACTGGCCCGGCTCCCACACACACTACGGTACCACCCCCTCCTATTCTCCCGCCATTTCCTACCTTACGAGCCACGTAAGTGTTTTTTATATGTCGGACGCACGTGATGCGTCGCTGGGAGTTGGTGATCAAACACTGCCGACGCAACACGTGCGACGCTGGGTCTCACCGGGTTAACAAATCCTCGAGAATTCGGTCATCCAATTGAAGGGATTTATGAGCTACTGTTTTACAGTACGTTACAAATTCAGATCTAATGTGTAGCAGGATAGTTTTACAATGACTATTTTCATGGTTAATAAAGGCACTGCGGAGGGCTGAACAATTGGGACAAGATTGGGACAACCAACGACCTCTCGAACGGTCTAGACAAGGGACACACCTTACACAGAGTAAGTGACCGATAATTGCTAAATTGTGATAGCCCAGAGCCGCACAGAAAGAGAAATTACTCTTATCCATGATTACACTTCCAACCGCCACGGAGATGTTATCCTTCCTAGGTGTCTCGCATGCGAATCTGTGTGAGAGAAAATTCCAAGAATCAATGATCATAAGGACACGCTAGGCTGGAAAAGCTAAGATAAATATATCTCCACGTAAAAAAGAAGAAAGCTTTGAATAACACTTAAACAATCTTAATTCCCCTTACGTTAAATACATTCCCCAGAAATGCAATTGAGTATTGTGTAGCCGATCATGTGCTACTAAAATTTGTTAACTTCTTACCCAAGTGAATAACACTGACCTAACCCGTCTTGTAATGCAAGAATCAACCCCGGCGACCAACGCTAAAACGGAATTCGATTCTAAGCCCGGCGGACAAATCGCCAATGACAAAGCAAAACAGTTTAACTGGAAGCTACAAGATCGGAATGGGTGAGTTCGTTTCTCAGCTCAGCCGTTATTAGCGCGGCGGCAGTGGCTCTCCACTTTAATATCAGCCGGCTTAACGTTCGTCTGTCCCAAGCAAAAGAACGTTTTCTTTGTGAAGTTTTTTGGCGGCAGAAAAGGTGATTACGAGGGAAGGCATAGCTGTAACCCTTCGAAACCCGATTTGTTTTAGTAACATGCCGGTTCATCCGGAATCATACTATACGCCGTAAACAACACAAACAAAAGTCATTGCAATCCCGAACCAGTCGAGGAAAACTTAATTTTAACATAACTCAGAGTGTTTCCCGGCGGAAAAAACACGCGAAACACCCGGAGACACGTTGTTATGTAAGTCTCACTTGAATAAAAATCCCGCCGGAAGGGCCAACCCTCCAATATATAGGAATGAACAACGTGTACATACATGGCATGGTTATACATGAAAAACAGTCAATAATCAATGATAACACTTCCTAACCATATATATATGGAACCTAATGAGGCCAACTAAATGGGAGCAAGTGGCGATGAGTTCAGTCAATAGCACAAACCTGCGATCCAGTGTCGACCACACAACACGTACAACACACGATGATAAGATTGCAGAGCAGTATGGCTCCGTGCCGGACCCCTCACCTAAGTGAGAAAATCCAACGGCACTAGCCCACGAAGCATACTTGTTGCACACCCTGAAGGGACCGAGCAACAGGCTCCAGTTCACCCTAAAAGAAGCCTCATGACTACATAGTGAACTAATAGTGAGCTAGGGTAATAAATCAGAACCCGTGGGGAGACTTCCCTTATCACAACAAGAACTCCACCTAACACGAATGCTTAGACCCAGAAAAACAGTCTCTAGGGCCCGTATTTAACACTTCAGCCTACACCTAGTCGATAATCTAACCTGACTTCAGCACTATCATGTACAAATGAGTAAAGACTACTAACGCCAAGGAAAGGTGACGAACAAGGGTAGGCAGGAGTGCCAGGGACGCACGTCACCACTGAGCGGGCCCGGGGAGAATAAGAATGAACAGCCGCTACGAGGAGGATGGCGTGCCGTACCCAAAACAGCAGACGCATGGGAAGCGCATTGCTAGATCAAGTTAAACAAATATATTTTAATAATGTTTTACTATTTTTTTCTAGTAGTGCTACCCACATCATAAGGATGAGTCCGTGAATGTTTTTTTAAAGCGTTTCGCTCACGATGTGTGGCAATCGTATTTGATCTCTCCCCGGGCGGGAAGGTTTGAAGAGCAAGCTAGAGTTCAAGATTGACCATTACCTACGTTAAGGCGCATCATCAATGATGAAGGGGCCACTAATAAATAATTTTTTTAAGTCTTTATTGTTTACATACAACGTATAAAAATGGAAAAGAAAGCAGTGCGTTACTTCAAAGAATATATGCTTATAGGTGACTGGATTTGCACTTTGCGATCCGTCTAAGAATTGTTGGGGACATATTCTTATTCCCTTTCAACATATACTTTATTGATATTCCCTGGACCTCTTTCTTTTCTAATGATGCACACTCTACCTTGAGCCACATACAAGATTTTGTAAAAATTGGAATGGAAACTTTTATTCCTCATCAAAAGTACAGTAAAAGATCTAATTCACCTAAATGGTTTGACCATAATTGTGCTAGAGTAACTGAACAAAAAGCAATAGCCTACAATGCATACACAAGATCAAAAACACGTGAAGCCTTTAATTACTTTAGAAACATCAGAAATCATGCCAAAACTGTATTAAACCTAACTAAATCAAACTTTCTCCATAAGCAGGCAAATAAACTTCTAAATAATCCAAATGATAACAAAATATTTTGGTCTACTCTTAACTTATTCAAATCCAACTTCACTACTGCTTCATCCATTCCACCATTAAAATCTCCGACTGGCAATCTTGTAAGTGACCCACGAGGTAAAGCTAACCTTCTTGCAGATATTTTCTCCACCAACTCAACCTTAGATGAAATAAATCAAGATGTCCCTGTACTTAATTTGAATTCACCTGAAATTCCCTCACTTAAGATCCACACCAGACATGTCAAAACTATTTTGCAGAATCTCTCAGTAGATAAGGCTCCTGGTCCAGATGAAATTCCTCCAATAGTACTTAAGAATTGCTCCTTGGTGCTCGCTCCTGTATTGGCAAAATTTTTCCGTCTGTGTACTCATACCTCATGCTTCCCAGTACCCTGGAAAGAAGCAAACATCCATCCAGTTCCTAAAAAAGGTGCCTCTTCAGATCCATCAAACTACAGACCAATAGCTATAACTTCCACTCTTGGCAAAGTTTTTGAAATTATATTAAATAATCACATAATTAAGCATCTGGAGAATAATAAATTAATCAGTGATAGGCAATATGGTTTTAGACGATGTCGATCAACTGCAGACATTCTTTGCCTTCTTACGCATCAAATCAACCAAGCTACAGACCAACATGGTGAAACACATACAATAGCACTGGATATATCTAAGGCATTTGATAGAGTCTGGCATCAATCCTTATTGTCGAAGATGTCACACTACGGCCTTGCATCATTAGTTCCACTAATTTCTTCTTATCTTCATAACAGAAAAATATGTGTAATGGTAGATGGCCTTTATTCTCAATTTCACTCAATAAATGCTGGTGTTCCCCAGGGATCAGTTTTGGCCCCAACTCTGTTCCTCATTCATATCAATGATCTCATATCTACCACTCATAATCCAATACATTCCTACGCAGATGACTCAACACTCCACAGTTCCTTCACATTTACCAATTCTTTCACCCAACCCGATCTTATAAATTCAAAAATAAACACTGCAATTTCTCTGAACCAGGACCTTTCTAGAATTAATGAATGGGGACAAGAGAATCTAGTTTCCTTTAATGCACAGAAAACCAAGTACATTCAATTTTCTAACCGACAGAATCTCACTGACTCCCATATATTTTTTAATGATGTAAATATTCCCACTTCCCCTAGTATTGACATTCTCGGTGTAACATTAACTACTAACTTGAGCTGGACACATTATGTTAGAAGCATTGCTAAGAATGCCTCTAAAAAACTGGGACTCCTGTACAGAGTTCGAGAATTCTTCACTGACGAGCAGTTGGCCGTAATATATAAAAGTCATGTGCGCTCTCAGATGGATTACTGTTCACCTCTGTGGGGTGGAAGTGGAGTGGTTGCATTGAGGCAGTTGGACAAAATTCAAAATAAAGCTATTAGATTAATCAATAACCCTGCAATCACACAGGACCTTCCTACATTAGCCATACGAAGAAACGTTGCATCCCTTGCATTATTCTACAGATATTTTCACAGCAATTGTTCCGAGGAACTTGCTTCAATTGTGCCGCCTCTCCACATCTTTCCCCGTAGAACTAGGGCAGCTGAGAGCGCCCATGAACTTACACTTTCTCCTCCACAATGCAGAACTTCTGCTTATCAGAATTCATTTATCCCCAGAGCTACTACTCTTTGGAATTCACTTCCCTCGAATTGCTTTCCACAAACTTACAATCAACAAATGTTTAAATCCAGTTGTTACAAACATTTTATGAATGGAGGATGCCTTTAGGCACATGGACCTTTTTGTTTTATCTGTGTTTTTCCTTCCTCCGTTCATTGTCTCTTAAAAAAAAAAAAAAAAAAAATACAGACCCATAATTCTTTGGATTATTCTGGCCTTAAAAATAATTGTCCATTCTATTATAGTTTGTACATATTGTTTATACTATATAGTTGTACTAAGATATATATCTTCTCAAATCAAATCAAATCTGAGCTGTAGAACCAGCTCGACTATTAAGTATCACAGCTCGTGAACTCATCACAATATCCGGCGGGGGTTCTAGGGATCCTTGAGCTATCTAGCAACCCCCTCCCCCCCCCTCCTTTTTTACCTCTTAAGATTAACCCTTAATTAGTAATAGCACAGGGACTACTAGACCCGCTGCCGCAAAGCTACACAGGCTAGTTTTGGTTTATCTAGGGCCACCGACAGGTATCGCGTCAAAAAAGTATTGTTGGACGCCCACAGCTTCGTATTAGCTATGTCGTCAACTGAATAATTTTGCATGAATCTAAGAGAAACGGATTTTATTTTATATCATGGGCCCTACCCAGTACGCCGGGATTACTTTCCTTGATCATATCTACGAGTAAAGAAGCCAAAATCCGTCTCATGCTGCGATTACCTGTTCGGTTGACCCATAGGAAGCTTGGCTGTTGAGGTTGTGCTACCCTCATAAACTTAAGTAAAGCCTGCACAGGGCATAAAAGATGATGAGTGTGCCCACATTTTAGTGCCGGGACAGTGAACTCTGAGAATACATGATCACAATGTTCATTCTTTGCAATGAACGTGGGAGACGGAGCGATTTGTTCATGTTCGTTTAGTCTCCCAAACCTGAGGCAGTTGGATTCGTTGCTCATCGCTGCCAGCTCAGATACTCTGTTTCCTGTCGCTAGAGCCATAAGGAATACCGCCTTCTTTAATACTGAATCAAAGTCCGGCACATGGTTATATTTGCCTGAGTGGAGCAACGACAAGGCTTTGTCTAGCGACTAGGTAGGCATGAGCTGGCGTGGTATTGGGTGAAGCTTGAAACATACCCTCATGAAGCCCCTTTCTTCTGCCTGCGGTATGGATAGACCTGTGAGGTCGAAAAAGGGTGATTCTTTAGTGTAACTACTGAGAAGCACTTTTGTTCAAACAAATAATCTAAGTATTTAAAAATAAGAGCCACTGAGGTGTCTGTTTGAACTGTCTCGACTATTCAGGTCGTGAACGTTTTACAATGGGATTGGTATTGTCTCCTGGTGGACATAGTATACTGGTTAAGAAATTTACTTGTAACACTCTCTCCATACTGAGTTAGCCATTTGGCATTTTGAATGTACATAAGGCAAAAGTCAGCGAGGTCTTTAGGTTGCCAATTGTTTCTAAGTGAAAGGACGAGACCGGGAGTAATACTGGGTTCTCGCACCATGTCTTCAATTGGTGGTACCACATCTGAGCCAGCCATAGTGGCACGATCATCGAGACTATGCCTCGGTAACCCCGTAGTTTGTGAACTACCTGACACATGAGTGAAGCGTCTGGAGGCAGAAAAAGAGAGATGGAAGTCCACTTGTTCCAGTCTTTTAATAATACGTCGGGCCCCCCCGCCGAAGTCACTTCCCGGCGGGCTAGGTAGAGAGGGAGTCTGTAGTTGCTCTCTGACGCAAATAGATCCACTTGTGGACGGTATGGTGCTGCAATCATCTTGTTGAAGATGTTTTGTCTGATTGCCCATTCTACTGAGGTGCTCTGTCTCCGGGACAAGGCGTCTGCCCAGACGTTCGCTACGCCCGGTAGATAAGATGCATGCAGATGGATGCCCAGCGATTCGGCTAGAGCAAAAATCTGTTCTGACAATTCCAGCAACCTTCGAGACCTTGTTGACCCTTGCTTTCGAATGCAGTGTATCGCATTCAAGTTGTCCATTCGAAACGCAATTGACTTCCCCTGTAATGAAGAGCCGTGAGTTTGGAGGAAAAACAGTGGGACTAAGAGTTCTTGTTGATTTATATGAAAGTTCATGTCTTGGGACCAAAGCCCTTGCCCCAGGTGGCCTAGGCTTGACTGATATCCCCAGCCTATTGTCCCTGAAGCATCTGTGTCTACCCATACCGTAGGCGGAAGAGAAACCCACGTCATGATCGAGTGCAATGTCACCTTCTTTGCCCTGACCGACAGTAAGTTGTGAATAAATGGAGGAATGGTCCATAATTTTCCCGCCGGCAAAAGCGGGAAGAATTTGTTTCCTTCCTTGATTAATCTCTTTACTTTCAGCCGGCCCAACTTTACAGTTAATTGGATCCAATTGAGAGAACCGACCAAGGACTCCCATGTCGTTCTCATCGTATTCAGACTGTGGAGAAAGTCAAACAGTTTCCTGAGAAACCTGTTGTGATTGTCCACACTCTGAGTAAGAGTCAGATTGGCCGTGTCCCAGACCAGCCCTATCCATTGGATTTCCTGTGTGGGGACAAGGAGAGACTTTGCCAAGTTGACCTTGAACCCTAGGGTCTGTACATGATTTATCACTTTGTTTACATGGATTTGACATAAACTCTCTGACTCTGCCACCACCAGCCAGTCGTCCACATACCACATCACCTTGATCCCTTGAGCTAGTAGAGGCAGAAGGGCTTGCCAGACTAATTTTGTGAAAATTCTTGGTGCCAGGTTCAACCCGAAGGGTAATCTCTGAAAGACGTAAGTTTCCTGTCTGATCCTCAAGGCGAGGAATATTTGGAACCTTTTGTTTATGGGGACATGCCAATAGGCGTCCTTCAGGTCTAGAGAGCACATCCAACCTTGCGGCGGAAGTGTGAGCCTGATCTGATTCACTGTGAGCATCCTGAAGGGTGAATTGTGAATATGGGTGTTCAGATGCGAGAGATCTACTACTGGTCACATCTGCACACTGTCCCTCTTTGGCACAAGAAAAAGTCTGGAGGTGAAAACATAGCAAGTTGGTTCTACCGGGACAATGACATGCTTGGTAATCATCTCTTGGACTAGTGACTCCACCTCTAAAGAAACTTGATTGAACTCTCCAGTTTGACGTAAACGAGGTCGCCGGGGCCACCACCAAGTGATGCCCAAGTCCGGGCCCTAGTTCGCCGGGGCCAGGCCCTGCGGCATGCCTGGAACGACCCAGTTTCTGTACTGGGTCCGTTTGGCGGAACCGCTCTCGGATCCAACTCGCCTGCGATAGGCCCTGGGAGAGAGAGAGTGTGAATGACTAGTTTTCTGGTGGTGGTGTAGTGGGACGAGACGGCTGGCTGGGTTTGGCAGACGTCGATCCCTGGTTAGGCTTGTTGTGAGACTTACCTTTGTTTTCCCACTTGCCTGACTGTTTACCCTGTCTGTGCGGAGTACCTCCCTGCTGTTGGGGAGCTCTAGAGTCTCGAAAGGACTGTTTGGTATTAGGAGTCTGAGGCTTATTCCCGCCTTTTGGTTTAGAGTAAGGTTTCTTAAACGACTCCTTCCGTGGCTGGGAGTTACTCTGCCGTAAAATGTCTACCATGTTAAATACTGCACTCCATGTGTCTGAATTTAGTAATGAGGCAGTCAATACAGGGGAAAGAGTTGCTCGGTGACCTACATCGTCCGGCAGCTTCTTGACCAAGTATACCTTTAAGTCCTGGCGTGCTCTTACCGCCTCCATGATAGCTATTCTTATATCACCTAGGGACTGAATGGAATTTTGTAACAGAAGCCTCAGTGAAAGTTCCGTGGCCTTCCTCACATTCTGATCAGAGATGGCTGAGTGATTGGTCAACTTGGCGACTTACTAGGTACTGAGAAAAAAGTCTAAGTGCTCTGCTGCGTAGCTTAAAGGTACACACTTTCCTGTTATCACTGACTTAGTCAGTGTTTCCTTTTGGAACTGTGCGCCGGGCGTACTAAGTTGCCGCGTGAGGCTAACGGTCAGGGCGAGTTCACTCGGCGGGCCGAGTTACTCCCTAAGGAAACCGCAATTCCGCCGGGAGGTTCGTGGTTTAGCCTACCACGCCGGGGTATTTGGTAAGTTCCTTACTTGTCCGCCGGACGAGAACAGGCAGCTGGCTTTGAAAGCCGCCGGAAAAACGGACCAAAAATCTCAGAAGTGTTGATTTATCTGGGAAAGTCAGACATCCCCAAAACCCCCACATCACAGGACGTCTCCTGATTCCCTCTAAACATGTAAAATCTTACATGCAACACTCAGGGAAACACATAGGCTATGACATATTATATCATATATGGAATAATATTATTCATAAATAATGACCCCTAGCCTTACCCGGAGACCCCTACTGAGGCTGGCCACGAGGCTCGAAGAAAAACAGCAACAACGGCAGCTCCCAAACCTCCTGAAGACCCAGCAGCAGCAGCACAAGGTGAAGAGGCCACGCACAGACCCGGACTCTGGAAGATTCCACACCACGTGTGGCAACCCTTCGACCAGAGCGTCTGCTAAGAACAATAATGCAACAGCCTCTTAGAGACGGCCTGAAGCATAATCCTGCGTCGAAGTAGCCTCCTAACTAACAGTTAAGCAATAGCAAAGGCGCATACAGACAAAACATAGAAATAACATGATGCGCAGATCACGGTGGACACGAAGCTCCTGTTACATAGTACCCTATTTTAACACTTCCTGCGTGCGTACCAATGGGGCAGCCTGTGCTAGCTAATCTAAACTTTGTTCAATACAACTCAGATATATACAAATGAGTAAGGACTCACGAGAAAGAGAGCAAACGAAGAATGAAGCAGAGCACAGTGGCCCCCAACCTCTCGGTACGGCCGCGGGAAGGGGAAGGAAGTATGGCGGATGAGGAATCAGCGGCAAGGAACCCCATACAAGAAATCCACAAGATGGAAAGCTATAGTATAACAATTATTAAAAAGTCAAGGAAATGGGTGCAAGAATTGCTCACAAGGTGATACAAGCATGAAACTTCCCGGAAATGTTTACAAGGACCTACTTTACAATTTCAGAGCAGGAGCCACCGAGATTTCTGTATTGCATAGCAACGGTTGCTAGGCAAAGCATTTTCCTTAGCAACCGGCAGCAACGATGCAGTTTCTGAACTACTATGAAGTGTTATGACTTTGTACTTTTATTTATTTTCCTATATTCACTCCTAAAATGGATCAAAAGATGTATAAAAGCATATATATCTATATAATAGAGTGAATGTCAGCACACAACCAGGGCACACTGGTGACATCACTGCTGTGTAACTCAGCATGGGGTTCAGTGCCAGCTGATCTAGATATACTAGTACTTTAATAAGTACTAGTATATCTAGATCAGTGTCCCAAATGCTATCTAACAGTCCCAAATCCACTAGCTACTAAACTGTAGTTTGTAGTTGGTAGATGTAGTTAGATAGCCGTACCTGAATTGACAGGATGTGCCAGCGCGGGAGAGCCGAGCCAAGGGTAACGGGGCTTAAGAATTACCCGGAAGGTGTACAGATCGCACGGGACTTAAATGGCACTGGATGAACGATCGGGCTAGGTGTAGGGAAACTGAACCTAGTTGTATCCCATAAAGGAATGTGTGCAACAGGCTTGAAAGCTTTGGGTCATTGGCTTGATGGAAGTGGTTGGGTGGAAGTTCTCCAGGAAGCTGATGTTGCCACACCAGGCATTGCTGAGTCCTTCCTGAAGGCATCACATGTGACTCGAACCCGTCATGCTCATCAAGTCACTGCATGTGCATTGTACATCCTTCTCAAGAAGGCTTATGATGGATATGTTGCAAACAATTCCGAAGAATCCACAGACACTTTCAGCACATGGTGTAAACGGCGAAAAGCTGAAAGTCCTCAGTTCATGTACTGGCATACGAGTCTAGAGCTGGAACTTCTCTTGTTCACATTTGTGCGATCACTACGTACTGGTGACTTTGATTTGTATGTGGATACATTGAAGAAATTGACACCTTGGTTCTTCAGTCTCAACCACACCCACTACGCACGTTGGATGTCCGTACATGTGCGTGACATGAGCAGTCTATCTCACACTCATCCAGATGTTGCCAAAGAATTTCAGCAAGGCAAGTTTTGGCAAAATCCCAGAGAAAATTCTCCCTCATTGCTGTCGATCACTGCCATGAACAAAACAATGGAGTAATGAAGGATGAAGGCGGAATCATCGGGCTTACCCAGGATGCAAACTCCCTCTTGAGATGGGCAGTGGCAGGACCAGAACTTGTCAGAGTAATTTCTGAGTTTGAAGCGACCATGGTAGGGAAACAACAAAGTTCTGGGCAAAGAAACCATCGTGAACAAACCCGGTCAACCCCGAAGTTGTTTGGTGAACAGGTTCAGGCGGTAGTTAGTGTAATGGAGGACATGGGGAGCCCCTTTGAGGAGGAAGGGCAGGACCTTCTCAGACTCCATACAAAGGACATCATGGATGAGCAGTCAGTCGAGTGTCTAACCACTCTCGCATCAAAGGGTCAGGAGCAGTATGCAACATTTGTGGAAGAGCGGCTCAGAACAAATACTAAGCCAATCACAGCAACAATTACCAAGAACAAGGTGGTACTGTTCAATGTCCAAGGCAAACGATCAAACAAATCAGGGGACAAAGTCAGTCTCCTCAAAAGTGAATCTTCGCTGTTTTCAAGTCTGTATGTTGCATGTCAGACAAGGAAAGGTGACTTGAACAATTTCTTCAATCATGAAAACCTCCCATTTCCTCCATCTCTGTCTGCCTATGGGCAGCTACGTCCAGGGAAGAAGTCTGATCTCATAGAATGTCTTGAAAAGAAAGTAGGGTCATCAAATGATGTGACACCAGAGACTGAAGTGCGAATCATGGATGGTGCGGCACTTGTTCACTTTCTTAGACCTGAGGGCTGCAAGACATTTGGAGACTATGCTGCCTAGGTCTTTCTTCCATACATAAACAATGCTCAAAGTCAGGCTCTGAGAGTGGATGTTGTCTGGGACCAGTACTTCGATAACAGCCTCAAGTCACAGACAAGAAAACAACGTGTCACTGGTCCTATTCAGCGCAGACGAGTTGGGGCGTCTAGCCCAACACCCAAGAACTGGCAGCAGTTCCTTCGCTTGGCCAACAACAAGACAGACCTGTTTACATTCCTGAACAAGGAACTGCTGGAAAATGCGTCAGGAGACCAGACTCTCATTGTTACTGATGGTGCCAATGTGCTATGCTTACCTACACGAGACACCAGCAACATTGCTCCCTGCAACCATGAGGAGGCAGACTCGAGGATCATGGTGCATGTCAGTGATGCTGTTATGCAGGGCTTCCACAAGATCCTTGTTCGAACTGTGGACACTGACGTGGTAGTATTGGCAGTGGCAGTCGTACAACAGCTGGCTCAGAGACAGCAGATAGATCTCTGGATTGCCTTTGGTTGTGGAAAGGACTTTTGGTACATCCCAGCTCATGAAATATGTGCTTCACTTGGCACAGAAAGATCCTTGGCACCGCCTGTGTTCCATGCTTATACAGGTTGTGATACCGTGTCCCATCTGGTCCAGGTGGGAAAGAAGACTGCATGGAAAGTGTGGGAGGCACATGATGAATTTACTGCGACATTCTATGAGCTGCACAATGCACCTGAACAAATTGGTGAAGCGACTGAGGCTTCTCTGGAGTACTTCACCATTCGACTCTATGACAGGACAGCAACTTCTCGTTCCATCAATGAAGTCAGAAAGAATCTGTTCATCCACAAAGGACGTCAGATATCATGTCTACCTCCAACCAAGGCTGCTCTACAGCAACACATGAAGAGGGCAGTACTACAAGGTGGGCACCACTGGGGCTGCACCACGGTGCCAGAACGACAGTTGCCCTCTCCAAGTGAGTGGGGATGGACTTGCCCAGAAAAGTGGAGGCCTCTGTGGTCTAACTTGCCCGAAGCCAGTGCAACCTGCCCAGAACTACTGAAGTGTTTTTGCCGAGGAGGATGCACAGACTGCAAATGTGTTGATGCGTATCTAAAATGCACAGCCTACTGCAAATGCAAAAGTGACTGTAACAACAGTGTCTGAAGCTTTAGGAGTGGCATTTTTATAGCCTGACTTGCCCTAAATTGGATTTTATGCCACATAATTCTTGTATATGATCTCCAAATGCAATGCTACATGTTTTTTAGAACAAAGAGTTCAGAAAAAACCATAGCACCTCACAGTTTTCCAGAAACTGCATTGTTGCTGCCGGTTGCTAAGGAAAATGATATGCCTAGCAACCGTTGCTATGCAACACTGAAATCTCGGTGGCTCCTGCCCTGAAATTGTAAAATAGGTCTTTGTGAACTAATGTGGTAAGTTTTATGCTTGTATCACCTTGTGAGCAATTTTTGTCCTATTTAGTACCAATTGCCCTCACTATAAGTATATTTTTCTTTTTCATAATTTACGAAGGTTTTTTCGTAGCGAGTAAGACGATTCCATAAGAGAATAAGCGTTACCCTTATGAAGAGTACTCCGTTCTCCCCGCGGAGGTAGATTCAAACTGGCTATCGTGGGCGCTTGAATGGAGGCTATTACAGTATATTAATAGGCATGTCGTCAATGATGGAGTGGCCACTAATAAATAATAAAATACTAAATTTGATGTTCATTTCCCACAGACTTTATTATGATGATTTAATGAAAAAAACTAGCTAGAGTGTGGCTTAATGTGTTTATTTGTTTTTAACTTTGACACACATTTCCCAGAGACTTTATTTTGCAAATTCAATGTTTTTAAAATTGCAATAACTTTTGCAATTCTTGCTCAATTTGCATGATTTTTGTTTATTGTTTAGCGTCCTTATTTTTCTAAACAATGTGGTACCTATTGGTCTGTAAGTTACATATTTTATTTATGGGTGCGGTTTAAATTTTATGTAGGCGTAAAAATGCAGTGAAGTGATTTCGTTAGAAGAGCAGAACCCAATCGTTGGACCTACAGCAGTAAAAGTGCCAGAGCTTTACAAGTATGCCCCATACTTATCTCAAATAAAATATCAAGGCATAAGTCTCAATATCAAATTACTACATGCGAGATGAAAAATGGAAAAATTTAGTGCAATATTTCTATATAAATAGTAAAAATAGTAAAGATATTTCATATAATTCAATTCAAATTCACCAGTATTATCACCAAGGGGCAAGAAACTATCAGTGCAAATTTCAGTATCCTAGCTTAATTAGGGAAAAAGTGATCCCTTAACCCGGGAACTGCCGGAAGACTCTTAAGAGTTCCCCCAGCGGACTGCGGGAAGACTCATAAGAGTCAGGGAAAAAACAAATCAATTTAAAACACCGAAAAAACATATTTTTTTTTTTTTTTGCCCCTGGGCCATGCCAAATATCACTCCTCCACCTCCCCTCCTTCAGTTATCACCTATTTTCCCTGTTATTCCCTTTTCCTGTGGTCTATTTTCGTGCTAACATTAGCGAGATGGTAGCAGGGCGTTGTCATCACTGTTAGCAAGCGAGTGCAAGAGAGAGAGAGAGAGAGTATCGATCGACAGTCTCTCTCCAGAGGTGGAGGAAAGTGGTGGGCTGGGAGGTTGCCTCAGCCATACATTGTGTAACTCCCGGCCTGTATCGCCGATTTTGACCATCCAAACGCTGTTTCCACTTGTTTTATTGTTGTAACAGGTTATTACCTTTATAATCAACCTATAATAGGTGCATATGGATAAGTATTAATGCTATTTATGGTAAAATAAATATTTTAGTGATGGGAACAGCTCAAATACGTCAGCCCAGGAGTGTGGTGTCTCATACCCCCCATGCGCACTTCAGAGGTTAAGGGGACCTCCGTCCTTAAGACCTTTCGCCACACTTCTTTGTCAATATTAACCCTCCTGGCCCGGGCTGTATCTCCAAAGGACAGGGTGGGCTACCCGGGCGATCTGGCCGAAAAACGTCTAGGCCTATGCTACCGTATTTTTGTTAATTTTAACTGCTAGAAATTTCCCACGCATCTATAAATGTAGTGCGGTTTCCAATCTGTAGACTGGCATTGAGTAGAGCTCTCTAAGTCAACTGGTTCAGTTGTGATGACGATTTCAGTGGAGAGCATTTTCAGGCGATGTTAGCAATACGACGATCTTTTCACTACTGAAACAACGACATACAGACATACAATAACAAACGAGTCTTCTCCTAGTTTTCGGAGGTGCGGTGACGCAACAATCGGCTTTGTTTACATGCGTCGGACGCACAGCGTTCAGACCAAGCTGAATAGGCTTTCAAGCTTACTAGTCCTGAAAGGACACCCGGGCACCTGCCCTTATTTCGTGGTGTCATTTTAAAATGACAACCGGGCAGGAAGGGTTAAGACAATATGTGCCATTTAGGCGTTGATTCTTTCCTGTCGAGCAATAGCGAGCCTGTAACTTTGAAGGAACCAGCCTTTGGCCTGGACAGTTTCTACCAAAAAATTTACATAATTATCTTGAAGGGAGTCTTAGGGATATATTTCAAGCTTATTGAAGGTCTAGGGAGAAAACTAAAATAATAATATTAATGAAGTAGACGTGCCGTTTTGCCCAAAATCAAAACGGCATACCCAACTCTGCGATGGGTTACCATCATCACTACTAATACCATCATCACTACTACTTCCTTCATCACTACAACCGCCACAATCATCACGACTACTATCATCATCACCATTACTATGATCATCATCACTACCGGTACTACAATTACAATCATCACTACTACTGTCACCATTGTCACAACCATCTTAATCACTACTAGCATTGATACTACAACTATCAACCAGCATTACACCACCATCTTACACTCATTATCAACTCTGCGTAAGCAGAGTTTGGTATCGCCCCCCCATATAGTGGGTACCACACGAAAATGTCTGTCGTCGTCGTCGTTGTCGTCCGTCTGTCTCGGAACTCGTCCTAGACCGTTGGACGGATTTTCTCCAAATTTCACACGAACATTTGTTGCGTGAATGCAAAAGTCAGTCAAAAAATGTTTTTTGAATTTATGTAATAGTTATGATTTTAGGTCCAAAATATGGTTTTGCCCCCCCCCCCCAACCTTCCCAGAACCCCCCCCCCCCCCCCCCCCCCACCCCCCCCCCCCAGCAATGATGGCGTTCTTAGTGAACTAAGAACGCATTCGTTCTGGGAGCGAAAACATCTCGCTACGCTTTTGCTAGGTTAAGTTAGTTTAGTTGGCATTAGAAGTGATGGTAGTAATATTTGGATTTATGGTGATAGTAGTGATAATGGTGATAATTGTAGTGATGATGGTTGTAGTTGTATTGATGATGATGACAGTAGTGATGATGATGAAAGTAGTAGATATGATGGTGACAGTAGTAGTAATGATGGTCATAATAGTAGTGATGATGGTGACAAGTAATGATGATAGTTGTAGTGATAATAATGACAGTAGTGTTGATGGTAGGGACGATTGGTGTGAGTATTAGTGATGATGGTGAGTAGTAGTGAGGATGGTGAAATTTGTAGTGATGATGACGATAGTTGCGGTGATGAAGTTC
Organism: Paralithodes platypus; assembly: GCA_032716605.1. Lineage (NCBI taxonomy): Eukaryota > Metazoa > Arthropoda > Malacostraca > Decapoda > Lithodidae > Paralithodes > Paralithodes platypus. The sequence continues at coordinate 41,690,633 of CM064572.1, forward strand.
ATAGTAATGGTGATGATGGCAGTAGTAGTGATGATGGTGACAGTAGAATAAATTATGGTAATATTTGTGACGGTAGTAATGATGATGGTTATAGTAGTAGTGATGATGTTAACAGTAGTAATGATGATTGTAAGATGGTGGTGATGATATAGTAATGATGGTTGATAGTTGTAGTATCAATGATGATATGATTAAGATGCTAGTGACAATGGACAGTGATGATGGTGAGAGTAGTAGTGATAATTGTAATTGTAGTAGTGATGATGATAATAGTAATGGTGATGATGACATTACTCGTGATGATTGTGGCAGTTGTAGTGATGATGGCAGTTGTTGTGATGATGTCAGTAGTATTGATTATTGATTGTGATTGATGATGGTATTAGTAGTGATGAAGGAACCCCTTTGCAGAGTGGGGTGTGCCGTTTTGATTTTGGGCAAAACGGAACGTCTACTTTATTACTACTGTTAACATCACTACTATATAACCATCAGTACTGCCACCATCATCACTACTACTGCCATCATCACCATTAATGATCTATCATCACAACTATTGTCATCATCACTACAACTTTCACCATCATCACTACTACTCACCATCATCACTAATATTCACACCATCGTCACTTCCATCATCACTACTGCGTAAGCAGAGTTTGGTATCGCCCCGTATAGTGGGTACCACACAAAAAAAATGCCTGTCGTCGTCGTCGTCTGTCTGTCTCGGAACTCTTCCTATACCGTTGGACGGATTTTCACCAAATTTCACACGAACATTTGTTGCGTGAATGCGAACGTCAGTCAAACAAATTTTTTTTTAATTTATGCAATAGTTATGATTTTAGGTCCAAAATATGGTTTTACTCCCCCCCCCCCCCCCAGCTATGATGGCGAAAACATCTTGCTCCGTATTTGCTAGGTTAAGTTAGTTTAGTTGGCATTAAAAGTGATGGTAGTAATAGTGGGATTGATGGTGATAATAGTAGTGATGATGGTTGTATTTGGATTGATGATGATGATAGTAGTAAAGATGGTGACATTAGTAGATATGATGGTGACAATACTAGTAGTAGTGATGATGGTGACAAGTAATGATGATAGTTGTAGTTATAATGATGACAGTAGTGATAATGGTAGTGACGATGGTGTGAGTATTATTGATGATGGTGAGTAGTAGTGAGGATGGTGAAAGTTGTAGTGATGATGACAATAGTTATGATGATGGCAGTAGTAGTGATGATGGTGATAGTAGGATACATGATGGTAATACTTGTGACAGTAGTAATGATGATGGTTATAGTAGTAGTAATGATGTTAACTCGAAACTCCTCCTAGACCGTTGGACGGATTTTCACCAAATTTCACGCAAACATTTGTTGCGTGAATGCGAACGTCAGTCAAAAAATGTTTTTTTAATTTATGCAATAGTTATGACTTTAGGTAAAAAATATGGTTTTACCCCTCCCCCACCTCCCGGATTTCCCCCCCCCCCCCCCCCTCAGCATTGATGGCGTTCTGGGAGCAAAAAAATCTCGCTACGCATTTGCTAGGTGAAGTTAGTTTAGTTGGCATTAGAAGTGATGGTAGTAATATTTGGAATTATGGTGATAGTAGTGATAATGGTGATAATAGTAGTGATGATGGTTGTAATTGTATTGATGATGATGACAGTAGTAGATATGATGGTGACAGTAGTAGATATGATGGTGACAGTAATAGTAATGATGGTCATAATAGTAGTGATGATGGTGACAAGTAATGATGATAGTTGTGATAATAATGACAGTAGTGATGATGGTAGTGACGATGGTGTGAGTATTCGTTAAGATGGTGAGTAGTAGTGAGGATGGTGAAATTTGTAGTGATGATGAAGATCATAGTAATGGTGATGATGGCAGGTGGAATGCATGATGGTGACAGTAGGATAAATGATGGTCATATTTTGTGACAAGTAGTAATGACTGTAATGGGTATAGTTTTTAAGTAGTGATGATGGGTAACAGTAATAATGATGATGTGTAAGATGGTGTTGATGATATTAGTAATGCTGGTTGCTAGTAGTGATAGTAGTGATTAAAGATGCTAGTGACAATGGGACAGTGATGATGGTGAGAGTAGTAGTGATGATTATTAAGTGTAGTAGTGATGATGATCATAGTAATGGTGTGATGACAGTACGTTATTGATACATTGTGGCAGTTTGTCGTGAATGGATGGCAGTAGTAGTAATTGATTATGTGGATTGTGATTGAGGATGGTATTAGTAAGTGAATGATGGTAACCCAACCGCAGAGTTGCGGTTAGTGCCGTTTTGCAAGGGATCTTTTGGGCAAAAACGGCACGTCGCTAACATTTATTTAAAACAGGAGCCTTGCAACAGTTTTGTTTTACTTAAAATCAGTCCACATCCGTGCTGCCTGGTGTTCAGGGAAACGACAAAGGAAAGAAGAAGAATTGAACTACCGCTGATACAGTGTTGTGCAGCACCTAAAAGGCTGCACAACACCGTTACACGCACACACTCACTCACAACTTCTGCGCTTGTTCTACCCACATCTCGACTATTTTTAATGACGATTAACAAGTTAATCAACTCTGCGTAAGCAGAGTTTGGTATTCGCCCCCCCACCCCCCCTACCCCCCACCCCCCCCGTATAGGGGGTACCACACAAACAAAATGACTGTCATCATCGTCGGTCGGCGCTCCGTCTAGTCTGGGAACAGTCCTCCTAGACCGCGTTGGACGGTTTCTATTTTTCACCAAAATTTCACACGAACATTTGTTGCGTCGAATTGCGAACGTCAGTAAAAAAGGATTTTTTAAAATTATTGCAATACTTATGATTTTAGATCACCAAAATAATGGTTTTACACCCACCGCCCTCCCCCCGCCTCCCAGTGACCCCACCCCCCCCTCCCCCCTCCCGGACCACCCCCTCCCCCCACCCCGAACACCCCCCCCCTCTCCCCCCCCCCCCCCCCTCCCAGCAATGATGGCGTTATTTGTGTCGTTCTGAGGGCTCACACAAAAAAGAACGCATTCGTTCTGTGGTGAAGAAAAACATCTCGCTCTGCATTTGCTAGGTTCAAGTTAGTTTAGTTTGGCACTTAGAATGCTAAGTGATGGTAATAATAGTGGGATTGATGGTGTGATAGTAGTGATGATGGTGATAATAGTAGTGAGGATGGTTGTATTTTGTATTGATGATGATGATAGTAGTGATTATGATGACAGGTAGTAGCTATGATGGTGACAGTAGTACAAAGGAAATCAAGCAACAACAGATGTAGTGACCCCTTCTAGGTTTGCTGGTTTCCCACCCTCCAAAACACTGAGGATCAAGTGTCCAAACAGTGGTTTAGAGTCGGGTAAAGGAACATCGGAAAGGGAATTACTGCCCTGGAAACTAAGGTCCGTGGACAGGATTTAGGAAAGTTAGTAGGGGACAGATGGTTAGTAAACTGAGGGAGGGATAAAAATAAAGTTATTAATTTACAAACGCAGTCAGTCGCGGGTTGGAGGCGAGATAGTTGTCTCGTCCGTAGTTTAAATGAACTCAACCGTGATGCCCCAGTCTATAACGTTTCGGGGAAGCCCATGTCCACAAAGTTGACAACTCAATTGACAGAAGAAATTCTTATGGATTCGTCGGGAGTTAACAAGATTTACCAATAATTTTGGGGCAAAACCGTTGCCCCCTTCCCCGCGTGGCATTAGATTGGTACGATAGTGAAGTACTTACAACAGTTCATTATTGTCTATGGCTTTGATGATTTTGAACACTTGAATTAAGTCACCTCTTAATCTGCACTGGGTTAAAAGGAAATAGATTTAATTCTCTAAGATGCATCTCTCGTAGGGTTTGTTCTTTAGGCTAGGTATCATTTTGCTAACGCTACGTTGAACTCGTTGTAGCTTGTTTAATCTTTTTGGTATAAGGGCACCAGGATTGAACGAAGTATTCCAGAAGAGGGCGGACTAAGGAATTGTAAAGGGTGAGGAAAACTTCTGTTGGATTTTATGCTCAAATGACCCTGCCTTATAAAAGCCAATTATTTGGTTTGCCTTCTTAACAACTTCTGAACATTGTTGACTCGGTTTTAAGGTGTACGCGATATTGGTACTCCCAGATCGGTTCTCTGTTTACATTCTTAAGCTGAGGTGCCCATTCCTCGAATCGTTTGGCTTTCCCTCATTTAGGTATCCGATATGTAGTACTTAACATTTATCCCGCATTGAAACTCATTTTGCCAAATCTTGGGCCCAACATGATCAATTTAACTGAAGTTGGTGTTGCATATCGTCAACTTGTTCTTTGGAGAGTACGCTATTTGCAATTTTTGTAATCGATCAGCAAATTTTTGAGATTGTACAGGTGAGAACCCTAATCTATGTCGGTTTGATGTAAATTTAGAAGAGAAATTGGTCCTAGGTAACGAGAACTGGGGTACCCCGCTACTGTACATTGGTCCATTTAGAATGCCTTACCGTTTATTGACTACTCTTTTGCTTTCTGTCGCTGAGCCAATTTTCATCCATTGCAACAACACTCGTCTTGTATGCCATGCGCTTTTAGTTTTAGCAGTAAACGTTTGTGGAGGAAACGTTGGCAAAGGCCTTTTGAAAATCAAGGTATATAATAATCTACCGCTTGAATACTCATCGACATTAGAGGTTGTAGGTATCGTGGAAGAAGTCTAAGATGTTTGTTAAAGCACGGAACATTTTACGAAAGCCTTGTTGAGGTATCTTTAAAGGTATGTTATTTTCCTCTAAGTGATTTACGAGTCTGTCTCGTTTTGACCGTTTCTAGCATTTTACCTTACAACTGAGGTTAAGCTAATTGGACGATAGTTACTGGGTAGGGATTTGCTGCCTTTGTTTGAATCTCGGTGTTACTCGTTGGCTAGCTTCCACTGATCCGGGCCATAGTTCCAGACTGCAAGGATTTATTGAATAGTAATGTCAGTGGTTTGGATGAGCTCATTCCTTAGCTTCCTTTAGAACTCTAGTTGAGATTGTATCATGGTCCAGCGGCGTTTTATTTTACCTTGAGTTAATTCTAAAACATATCATATACTTCTCTCTCTGTAACCGGTGATATTGCTTGAGAACATCGGAGTTATCAATCTGAATCGGCGATGGTGTAGTGATATCACT